>CM071937.1:46661989-46853434 GCA_016081115.2 Rehmannia glutinosa | reverse complement strand
TTTTTTCCTTCTCTTTTTTTTCTCCTTCGTCGACTTTCTCTCTCTGCGTTCTCTCTTTTCTTGTATGTTTGTGTTCTCCTTGTGTGTTTTATGTGTCTTATATCCGTGTTTTAATATACTTCAAATTGGGTTAAGTTTAGAGTACAAAGCTTATAATTAACTTACTAACAATGTGGGCCCGATTTAATATCTAAACTAATTAAAAGTCCAATTATTCATTATAATGCCCAAATGAAATAAATCGAGTCCAACTAAAAATACTATTTTATTATTCGTAAGTTAACAAATTAACTATCTAGTGAAATCATGAATACATTCATAATTCTCCATTATTGTTCCATAAAATAAATAGGGGAATTTTTTTGGCAACTGACCATTTTGCGGGTTTGCAACCTAAACATATTTTCTTACGAAATCGATTCCTCATCTTTGCGGGTTTTGGAAATTTGCAACCTCCGATGGCATCTCGGCGGAATATTCCGTCTAAATGCTTCCACGTGACCGCACGCCCCCATATGGTAAGGGTATTTGTGTCTTTCCATGTTTTATTTAATGATTTATTTAAAAGCTAAATAAAAACCTGAAAATAAACCCCCAATTCGACAATCATTCAGTGGCTAGGGAAAAATCTCTCATTTCTTTCCCTCTTCTTCTTCTTCACGACAATGTAGAAGCAGACTTGAGAGAGATGCTCATGGCCGGGTTCTGCCATTGTGGTAAAAACGCGACTAAGAAAACCTCCTGGACTGATCTTAACCCCGGAAGGAGGTATTCGATCTTGTGAGAGATTTCGGGTAAGATTTCAAACCCAAGCTATAATTTTTCTTGGTTTGTTCAAAAATTCGTCCAAAGCGTATTATAAATTTCGGATATTTTGACATAAGTTGTTAAATATATATATATATAAATTTTGGATAATTTTAGATAAATTTAAGATAATTTTTGATAAATTTCAGATAATTTTAGATAAATTTTAGATAATTTTTGATAATTTCTGATAAAATTTGAATGATTTTTTGTTGCAGAAGGTAGGAGGATGCACATACTTTGTATGGATCGACCCATCAATGTGCATGAGAGCTCGACAAATCATACACGGGATACTGAAACGAGCTAACAAACTAGAAGATGAAGTGAAGAAAAAAAGGTCCAGGGAGAGGCTGTTGGTGGTGGCTCTTGTGTTTTCTTGGGCCCTTTTTTACCTTCTGAAGTGATGGTGTAATTGGAACTTAATTTGGTATCTAGGAATCTAGTGTGGATGTGTCTATGTAATTTGGTATCTAGGAATCTGGATATCGTAAAGTAAGCTTGTAGGTGTTATGTCCAAATTCAAGTTTTCAGTTATGCCACGAATTTGGTTATTATGTAATTTGAACCTCTGTGTTTGTTGTTGAATTGTGGCTTGTTTGAAATTTATCTCAAATGTTAGCACAATTTTGGACAAAAATGTCATTACCCAAGACAAACCAAGCACAAATTTGCACAGAAAAATAACATTAGTCAAGCACAAAGATGAGCACAAATTTGGACAAGAAATTAATAACATTAGACAAACACTGCACGGTTGAACCAAAATAGATTAGATTACCCTTAACATTGTTTGTCATGGCTAAATAGACAATATTGTCACAAGTTACGTGCACTGCACAGTTGAACCAAAAAATATTAGCCTTAACAGTAACAAAACTAGTATCAGCCAAAAACCAAGCAAAACAACTGTCCAAAACACCATATTGCAGTCACAAGCCCCCCTAATCACCCAAGACTACATAGTATGATCCTAAAATTGTTGGTTCTTCCTCTGCACCAACTTTTTCAGTCTTTGATGACTGACCCTTGTGGGTTGAAAATCTCACATCTTGGGTCATGGTGCTCCTTCCTGGGGGTTTCCAAGTACTCTTGTTAGACTTGGTAGGAGGTGACTCATGATTGTTTTAACTTCTTTGGGCCCTTCAATTCAATCTCACTTGGATCTGTTTCCACTTTGCTTGTTGACTGCTGAGTGGATACCATAGCATTAGATCTTTTGTTTACCTATTAGATAAACAAAAAAACACAAATGAAAAACTAGAAAGCATAATACCAAAAAGAATATTTGAATCACTATTACCTTCAGATTCCGTCTGACCCTAAGTGTTTTATTCTGTTTCCCAACTTCAGGAACAGTGGTTTTGGAAGATCTTGTTGTCCTGGTGCTAGGTGATCCATGGACTTGGGGTTAGTTGACCTTCTTCTTCTGTGTCATTATCAAGTCAAAGTGTTAAGCAAAATACATAAGTGGCAAAATAAATAAGTGTTAAGCAAAATAAATAAGTGTTAATAATACCTTTCTAACTAATGTTTCTTCATTTGGAGGAGGGACTTCTAATCCAGGACTTGGGGGTTGGTTGGCCTTCTTCTTTGGACATCCTCTTGCATTGTGATTGGATTTGTGATAGAGGGAACATGTCATTATAACTCCTTTTCTAGGCAACTTAGTCTTTACCTTTTGTTTATTCTTTTTGTTCACTTCATCTACTTCATTTCTTCTGTCATTTTTCTTGGGCCTTCCAGGTAGCTTACCACAAACATGGGGTACTAATGGCTCCACATCCATAGTTGGCCACATATCACAGTCATTTAGTGTTCCCATGAGGTGGTTGTATGACTTCAAAAATGTTTCTTTCTTATACCAGTGGGCCACATAATCTTCAGGTGTGTATCCCATGTAGAACCACATATTGCATGTGGACAAGGTATGCCATTGAGCTCCCACCTTCTACAGGAACATGTTTTATCACCCAAAGGCACCCTGAACTTCTTTCCACCACAACTTTCTATCTCAAATTGGTCACACCCATTCCAATGTACAATACATTCCATAGATTTCTTCTTGAATTCCTCCAACAATTTCATTATCGTAGGGCAATACTCACCTGTGTGCTTATTCATGTCATCTCTCCTTACATGTGTTCTTTTCATCAACATCAATCTTATCATCTCAAACATTGTCACAATGGGCCTATTTCTAGCTCTTAAAATCGGTGAATTGAAACTCTCGGACGTTATTAAACAATAAATCACATCGTGAGTGGCAACTAAAATGGGATCTTGACCATTGAGTTCTTTGGCCTCTTAACTAACCATTCATATGCGGCCAAATTTTTATCTTTCAATTCATTCATTGCAACATTGAAATCAATCACTCTTGTTGCTCTTTTCGACCTTCCGGAGAAGATTTTTAAAGACAGACTTATATGTGACCTTGAAATTCCTATACAAGTGTGCCACACAAAAC
Organism: Rehmannia glutinosa; assembly: GCA_016081115.2. Classification (NCBI taxonomy): domain Eukaryota; kingdom Viridiplantae; phylum Streptophyta; class Magnoliopsida; order Lamiales; family Orobanchaceae; genus Rehmannia; species Rehmannia glutinosa. Next base: position 46,850,157 of record CM071937.1, on the reverse strand, counting down.
CTATGCTCGGCCCAGGTAATAATTTCTTAATAGCATCAACCAACCCTTTCTGTTTGTCAGACATTATTGTCCACCCATAGCTGTTTTGAATGTTCAAGTCTAGAACAAGAAGCTCCATGAACCATAGCCAAGACTACTTCTTTTCTTTCTCAACAACTGCATATGCAAATAGATACATACAATTATTTGCATCCACTCCTATAGTTGTTAAAAGAACTCCACCTGCATGAGTCTTCAAATGACAGCCATCTAGACATATCAATGGTCTACAACCCTCAAGAAAACCAGTTTTCAAAGACCCCCAACATATATGCATCCTTTTAAAATGTGGCTGCCCATCAATCAGTTTTCTTTTAATCTTGACAGTTGTCCTTGGGTTGGACCTTCTAATTTCTTCAGCATAAGACCATAACATACCATATTGCTCCACATCACTGCCACTTCCTAACTGAGACACAATCTTCTTAGTCCTATACATCTGCCATTTGTTAAGGACCAGTTTAACATCTTTCTGCATAATGGCCATCATTGACTCAATAGGCCATCTTGGATCTGTCAAAAGTTTGTCCTTGTATGTTTTGGCTAGCCATCCAGAGAGTAGCATGTGACACCTTCTCGGACTCAGGACACTTGTGTCTTCCAACATAAGTTTTAACTTGCACAGTGTCTTGTTCCTGAAGTTTTGGAGCATATATTACCCATGGACAACTTGGATGTTTACACTTGGCTTGGACTTTAGACTTGTGATTAATTGTGAAAATAACATCCCTCCCTTGTTTTATTGAATGACTCTTCTTTCGCTTGTCTAAATGTCCGCATATCAAGGAAATACATACCAAGCTCAAATTTAGGGTCATTTATATCACTCATGATTGAATGTAGGATGCCCTTTATGCACAGTCCAACCTCACCACTCATAGGCAACTAACAACTTTTGGACCCTTCATTTTTTTGCTATTCATCTCTAGGCCCCCCATTCAACTTTATTATCTATGTGGTCATCGGATATTGTCATCATCATCGGAGAACTCACACTCACTATCAACGAACTCATCTGAAAATTCAGAATCTGAACCCACAGATTGCTCAAAGTCACTATCACTAACCTCATCATTTTCAATTTCATGCACATTCTCATTGCCCTCCTGTTCTTCAATATCAACTTCATTGCTCGATGTTCATCTATATTATCCATGTGATCGAGTGTCCATATCACTATTTTCCATATCCCCCCAATAAGGCAAAGGCTCCTCAATATTGGGAAGGTCTTGGGTAGTGACATTTTCATTCATTGGTTCAAATACATGGACATTTGCAGTTTCATACTCTACAAAGACTCCAACCATCCTATTTTGATCAATGAAATCCACCAATTTCATAGCATCATTATCATTCTCAGATATTGATATATCCATGCAGTTATTTACCCCACCCTTGCTGACATGAAAGCATTTAAAGCCTTTTAAACCTAGTTCATTGGCCATACTAATGATCTCAAGTAGTGACATTTCATCAGGATCACAATAATCTATATGACTTACTCCCATTTTCTCCCCCACATAAAATGTACTCCCCATCTTCAAAAACTGTCCAGAATGATGCATCCTTATAGTAAATAACTGTGAGTTTAACCTGAGGGGTGGGGAGACAAACAAGAAAACAACTTTTTTATTCTCTCAGAATAAGACCCCACTCATCCAACATATGTTTAATTTAAAAAATCAACTTTCAATAAAAAATAACTACACGACCCATTATGCACAGAGACCAAGCACAAAGTTTGATTTTTTAACAACCACCAGACACCACACATCCAACAACAAAAATGGATAGCAATACGTACCATATTCAGGGCATATGCGTCCAGGAGGGAGATTAAGGTTTCCTTCATCTCGAATAACCCAACCCATTACTGGGGTTTGATGACAGAGAACTTGATTCTCCTTCGATTCGCTTTCGATTCACCTTCGATTTGCCTTTGATTTGGTTGATTTTCAATTTGTCTTTGATTTCTAAGAAGGATTAACTATGAGAACCCTAATGCAGATTTGGGGTATTTTATCGGGAATTTGGGGGGTTAATTTTCAGATTTTTATTTAGCTTTTAATTTAATCATTAAATCATTAAATAAAACATGGAAAGACACAAATACCCTTACCATATGGGCGTGCGAGTCACATGGAAGCATCGGATGGAATATTCCGCCAAGATGCCATCGGAGGTTGCAAATTTCCAAACTCGCAAAAGATGGGGAATCATTTTTCGAAAAGAAAATATGTTTAGGTTGCAAATCCGCAAAATAGGCATAGTAAAAGTTGCAAAAAGTTTTTCCCCAAATAAATAAATAACATGATTAATAAAATTCTTATTAAGGCATAAAAATTCGGTCGTTACATTCTCCACCTTATAAAAAGTTTCGTCTCGAAACTTGTCAAATATAAGAAATGTAATATGCTAAAGTGTGAAAACAACTCTCATATTCGATGGAGCAAAAATATTAAAGACACAATTAAATCAATAACAAAATACATAATCAATACTATCTCAATCACATTCGCATTTGCAGTCCAATGCCAGAGCATAAACACAAAATTATACGGGCATAATCATGTTGAATAGAAAGCTTACCATATTGCGGAGGAGATGCTCAAGCGCGACTAAGAACCCATGACTCATTTACCTTAAACTTGCATAAATTAAATCATTTTAAAGTCTACATAACTGATTTTAAAAAGCCTTGGCTCTGATACCACTAAATGTAGCACCCTTTATAGCTTTCTTGAATATTAAAGAAAAATAAGAAATTAAAATAGAAATACCTTAAAGAATGTTTAAAAATACGGAATAATAAAAATATTACTTCATTTGAAAACTTTGCAGTGGAATAAATACTAATAATTATTAGTCCCAAACATTAAATCTTTTGAAAACACAATGACATTCAACGTTTAATGAATCAAAAAGTCAAACTTTGAAAATAAAAGAATTCCGTTGACATGGGTTTCCGAGTCACTACGCCCAACCATCTCCTTCCTCTTCAGCATTCTCATATGAAAATATTCAATATCCGTGGTGGAATGAGCTAAAAGAGCTCAACAAGTAATCTCATGCATGAATGCATATATAATGCAATATCTTACATTTAACTTGAAAGACTTTACATTTTCCTCGCTTAAAAACATTCCTTTCATTGCTCAAAACTTTCTTTCGCATAAAAATTTGACTTTCGTTGCATGAAACATTCTTAGGACCCGAGCTCACTTGGTAACACATTGTTCTAATCAGGGTCTCAGTGGGTCTTGTTATTTGAAACCCGTGAATATTTTGCCCGAAGGCCCATTTCCATTCGTTTTGCTCGAAGGCCCATTTCTATTCGTTTTTCCCGAATGCCCTTTTCCTTGAACATTAACATTAGCCGCAAGCGGCACAAGGTCGGACTGCCGGTCCCCGCGCCTATTTCTCACTCACTCCAGCATCATAGAACAATGTACACCCATTTCTTTTCAAAAATATTATACTTTATGACTTGACTTTACTTAATGTTCGGATGCTCATGAAATGCTATGAACATACATTAACAATGATGCATGAACCTAAGTGATGCAACATATCATTGAATACGAGAATAAACGTAAGCACATATCATAGTAACTAAATCACATTAATTAAGATATTAAAAGTAACCATGGTATACAACATGTAAACGAGGATAAACTTACATTCAGATCTTCAACAACAATTGGGAAAAACTTTACATTCAGCTAGTTAGGGAGAAACCCTACGTTCAACTAGTTAAGGGATACGTCTATATTCAATTAGTTAGAAGAAACTCTACATTCAGTTAGTTAGAGGGAAATCCTATACTTAGTTACAAGGGAAAATCCTACATTCATTTAGTCAGGGGAAAACCCTATATTCAATTAATCAGGGATAAACCCTATGCTCAACTAATCAGGGAAACCTTATGTTCAATTAATTAGTGAACTCTAGAGTCTAGATTCAATTATACTTGGGAAAAAGTCATATGTTCACTTAGTTAGGAGAATACCCTACATTCATTTAATTAAAGGAAAACCCTATATTCAATTACTCAAACATCTTTAGGGAAAAACCCTGCATTCAAATATTAAGGAAAAGTCCTACATTCAATGACTCAAAACTATTTAGGGTAATCCCTACTTTCAATTAGCTAGGGGAAACACTACATTGAATTAGTTATGTGAAGCCTTCATTAAACTAATTAAGGGAAATCTATTCAAAACTATTTAGAGGAAAACCCTACATCCAGTTAGTTAGGAAAAATCATGAATCCAATTAGTTAAGGGAAACACTACATTCAACTAATTTGGGAAAAACATGCACTACATTAAGTTAGTAGGGAAAATCCTAGATTCAATCATTCAAACTTATCCGAGGAGAAGTGTAGACAAATTAAATTTGCATCAATCAAATGGTGACACATGTGAAATTGATATTAAATATCAATTATATATTTTCTATTTATATTTGGGAATTTATTCAAATTTAATTCCTAATTTAAATAGTTGATTAATTGATATTTTTAATATATATTTATCGGCGATTAAAGATTGCCAAATGTCAAATTCTTATAAATCAAGATTTATCTTGATAAATTATTATTTCTTTTGATAATTATCAAAATTTGTGATTAAAGAAATAATATTAAATTTGAAGGACCAATCAAATTAGAGTCCTCACCATATGAGTTTTCCTAAGACCCTCTCCTACAAGTATAAATAGGGGTCATTCTCAAGGAATTAAAACACAATTCAAAGAGAAGAAATCCAAGCAAGAAGGCGGTGGAGGAAATTCTCTCAAGGCAAGAAGGATATATTGAAGAGTTCAACTCCAAACTCTCAAATCTCGGATATTTTATTTTTGAAGAAAAGAATCAGAGGAGAAATAGAGATTGTAACCTATATTTTTATTTGATTCATATATATTTAATTTGTACGCTTTTTCTTGTTTGTTAATTCGCAGACAATAAAAATTTGTGTTACAAATTTTTGGCACGCCCAGTGGGACAATCTCTACCTCTCATCTCTTTTCCTCAACAGATCTTGAAGTATCGCGATGGCTACTCGCAAAACCACATCAACAAAAGCTGCTTCTTCAAACTCTTCAGGTGACACTAGTAAAAATGTTGGTATCACTACAAGGAGTATGTCCGAAGGCGAGTGCATCCTTTGAGAAGACTCGGTCGAGCTAAAGCAAATCTAACTCATCTTGAAGATGATGGAGACTTAAGAGATGATGCTTCATCCCCAATCTCCCGCTCGACATCAAGTTGCTCAAACATAGCACCCGCTATGATGACGAATGCTACATCGCTTGAAGAACAAATCGCAAGTTTGACGAGGGCCATTGATGGACTCGCCAATCATGTCAAAGAACAAGACTCGCAAATTGCAAAGCTGATGAACAAAATAGATGGTGTTGATACAAGTCGAGCGATGGGCAAGCAAGTTGAAACACACGAGGAGGTCGAGACATCCATGAAGCAACGACCAAATGAAAAAGAGAAGTCTCCAGAAAATGAGTTGCAAGTCTCGTCTGATGGGTTGATTCCGGTCGACCAACTTAAGGATTTCATTATGGGGACTATTAAGGACAAGTTCGATGGAAGTTCCAAGTCATCTATAACTTATGCCAAGCCATATACGCAAAGGATTGACAACTTGAAGATGCCCGCTGGTTACCAACCTCCGAAGTTCCAACAATTCGATGGCAAGGGCAACCCAAAAACTTGACATGTGGCTCACTTTGTCGAAACGTGCAATGATGCTGGGACTTATGGAGATCGCCTCGTAAAACAGTTTGTCCGATCCTAGGGCAACGCATTCGATTGGTATATTGACTTGGAAGCAAACTCGATTGATAGTTGGGAGCAATTAGAACAGGAGTTTCTCAACCGATTTTACAGCACTCGGCAGATGGTTAGCATGATCGAGCTTACAAATACTCGTCAGTGGAAGGAAGAACCTGTCTTTGACTACATCAACCGATGGAGGAATTTGAGCCTCAATTGTAAAGACCGGTTGTCAGAAGCTTCGGCTATTGAGATGTGCATCCAAGGACTGCATTGGGGTCTTCGATACATCCTTCAGGGGATCCAACCGAAAACATTTGAAGAGTTGGCTACTCGGGCTCATGATATGGAATTAAGTATGGCTGCAAGTGGAGTTGAAGGGCCACCCATCCAAGAGTCTCAAAGATCCAAAGAGCGATATGAAGCCAAGAAAGGGGGCAAGTTCTCGTCTAAAGCTCCAAACAAAGAATCCATGGCGGTTAACACAACACCTATCAAGTTCAAGGGCAGTGCAAATGCAAAGGCTAATGAGAAGAAAGACACTCCTCAAGAGAGAGAGCAAAGAAAGTTGACTCTGAGGGAAATGCAAGCAAAACAATACCCATTCCTCGACTCTGATCTCTCTGGGATATTTGATGATCTGCTCAAGGCAAACCTCATTGAATTACCCGAAATGAAACGTCCCGATGAAGTCTTGGCGGGTTGATGATCCAAAAATCTTGCAAGCACCATCGTTTGGTAGGCCATCCAATCCATGATTGCTTCGTTTTCAAAGACAAAGTCATGCAGTTAGCCCGCCAAGGAAAGATATCGCTAGAGGAAGATAGTGCAACTAGCAATCTTATCAACATTACATTTGGATCTCTTGATGTTGTGATGGAGAATACACATAAGTGGAATGATGGTAGTAGCGCATGTAACGTGACAAGTGAGAAACAAACTTTACCTAGTGAAGCGTGTTCGTTTGAGAAAGAAGTTGACAATATTACTGAAGATTGTGTTTCAACAATGACTTTCACCGATGAGGACTTGCTGCTTGGCTCCAAACCCCATAACAGGCCATTGTTCGTGACCGGCTATACTCGCGAGCAAAAGGTGAATAGGATTTTAATTGATGGAGGCTCAGCAGTAAATATCTTATCGTTGCGCACACTGAAAGAGTTAGAAATCCCCATGGATGAACTCGCAAATAGTCGTTTGATGATCCAAGGCTTCAACCAAGGGGGCAAAGGGCTCTCGGCATCATAAGATTGAAATTGCTGATGGGTGAAATGGCCTCAACTGCGTTGTTTCATGTCATAGACGCTAAGACTTCTTACAATATGCTTCTGGGACGTCCTTGGCTACATGAAAATGGGGTGGTTCCTTCTACTTGGCATCAATGCTTTAAGTATTGTAGAGACGGTGTGGTAAAGAAAGTTCTTGGAGATGATAAACCTTTCACCGAAGCAGAGTCACATTTTGCCGATGCCAAGTACTACTTCGAAGACATTAAGGCAATCAAGGCTAAAGAAAATCCACCTAAGCCACAAGAGGATGAAGTCAAAGAGGGCAAAATCAAGAGTGCTTCTGCAAGTCATGATGACAATGGACCTTTGGGTGGATTGGTATTGCCTTTAACAAAACTCGATGATAAGAAACCATCTCCGCAACCACTCGAAAAATTTGTCCGGCCAGCTGAAGGACCTAAGACTGAACACGAAGAAGGGCTCCAAAATGCGAAATGTTTGATCCGAAAGCTTACGATCTTCTTGTCAAAGCTGGATATGATCCGCAAGAAAATTCTACCTTGGGGAGGCTCCCTTCTGAAGCTACGAATACAGAAAAGATGTCAAAAGAAAGGGGACATGTGGCTAAAAATACTCGGATAGGTCTTGGGTTTGTGGCACCAACTCCCATTCGTATCGCCATTAGAAGAGCAATGTCAATAATGTGTCTCGAAGGAGAACTTTCATCGACGGAGGATGCCTTTGGCGAAAATGGAAAGAAGGTCCGCGAATATCGGTCTTGATAGACTCGGACCCATTCAAAAATTGAAGAGCAAAAGAACCATCCATCGGAGATTGGGCATCTCTACATCATCAAAATATTGGAAAAGATCTAGACATCCACTCTTGAAAAGCTTCAAGTCTTGTTCCATCTCGTATGAAGCGACAAACTATTTTGCTCATATCATGTGAAAGGGTGTTGAAAGCCAAATTTCAAACTGTTGTTTTCACGCATGACCTCAAGAGCGATGAAGATGATAGAGAAAGTATGGCATCGACATATCATATCACCTGAGTGAAGAAGGGGAAGAAGAAGATGCCAAAGATGCTCCCCAGAACTTGAAGAAGAGATCAAAGCCACGGTCGATGAGCTAAAAGAAATTAACAGGCGACAATGATAATCACGACCAATCTACATCGATGCATTGTTAACAATTGATGAAGAAAATTCGTATGTCGAGTTGCTTCAGGAGTATAAAGATGTGTTCGCTTGGTCCTACAAAGAGATGCCTGGATTAGATCCAAAAGTAGCGAAGACACCACATGCATTAAGAAAGGAACTCGTCCAATTAAGCAAGCCCAACGACGATTTCGACCCGACTTGGTTCCATTAATTGAGGTCAAGTAAACAAACTCATTGAAGCCGGGTTCATTCGAGAAGTCAAGTACCTACATGGATCTCAAGCATTGTCCCTGTACGGAAGAAAAATGGCCAAATCAGAGTTTGTGTTGACTTTAGAGATTTGAATGGTGCGTGTCCCAAAGACGATTTTCCATTGCCCATCACCGAACTCATGATTGATGCCACTACGGGCCACGAAGCATTATCTTTCATGGATGGATCGTCTGGATATAATCAAATACGTATGGCTCCAGAGGATTAAGAATTGACAGCCTTTCGTACCCCAAAAGGTATATATTGCTACAAAGTGATGCCATTCGGTTTGAAGAATCTTTGGAGCCACATATCAAAGAGCCATGCAGAAAATCTTCGATGATATGCTTCACAAAAACATTGAGTGTTATGTCGATGATGTGGTCGTGAAGTCTAAGAAGCGAGAAGATCACCTCCTTGATTTGAGGAAAGTTTTCGAACGGTTAAGGAGATATCAACTTAAGATGAACCCGTTGAAGTGTGCATTTGGTGTTCGGTCTGGAAAGTTTCTTGGGTTTGTAGTCCTTCACCGAGGTATCGAGATTGAGCAAGCAAAGATCGATGCAATAGCAAGGATGCCTGAACCTCGTGATATTCATGAACTCAAAAGTCTGCAAGGAAAATTAGCTTATCTTCGAAGGTTCATTTCAAATCTAGCCGGTCGATGCCAGCCATTCAGTCGTCTTATGAAGAAAGGTGTCCCATTTGAATGGGATGAATCTTTTAGGAATGCTTTCAAAAGCATCAAGGCATATTTGTGAAGTCTCTGTGTTGGTTGCACCATGCACAGGCGCCCATTGATCCTTTATATTCTTTGCTCAAGAACGTTCGTTGGAGCTCTACTAAGCGCAAGAAAATGATGGTGGAAAAGAGAGCGCTTTATACTACTTGAGCGGATGATGACGCCAAATGAGTTGAATTATTCACCAATTGAAAAGATTTGCTTGGCATTAATCTTCGCGATCCAAAAGTTGAAACACTACTTTCAAGCTCACACAATTCGTCTTCTTGTCTTGAAAGCAAATCCACTAAAGTATGTTTGACAAAGCCATCCTTTTTGATAGACTTGCGAGGTGGTACCTTCAATTGCAACTTGATTTGAAATCACATATGTCCCTCAAAAGCGTAAAAGGGCAAGTCTTGGCGGACTTCTTGGCGGATCATCCTATCCTGCGAGTGGGAGTTATCGACGAATTACCGATGAAGATGTGCTTGTAATCGAGATTTCCCCTCCATGGAAAATGTACTTTGATGGAGCTTCTCAGAGAAGAAAGGAGCTGGAGCTGGAGTTATCTTCGTGACGTCGATAGAGAAGTGTTGCCTTACTCCTTTACTCTAACTCAAAATTGTTCAAACAACGTTCTTTGAATACCAAGCTCTCATCCTTGGGTTGGAGATGGCGGTTGACATAAAGCGGTGCGTCTTGAAGTTTATGGAGACTCTAAATTGGTGGTTAATCAACTACTTGGAGTGTATGAAGTGAAGAAGCGACCTACTCCCATACGTCAATTATGCGAAGAGGCTTATTGGATGGCTTGGAGATGTAACAATTGAGCATATTCCAAGGAAAGATAATAAACAAGCCGATGCTTTAGCAAAACTTGATTCTACACTCGCCATGCCCGAAAGTGAAGCTCGTGTGCCAATTTGCAGAAGTTGGGTAGTACCTCCAATCTTTGATAATGAAGACTACAATGAAGAAGAAGAAAATCATGTTGTAGAGGTATTCGAAATCGAGAAAGAAGATTGGCGTCAACTACTTGTGGATTATTTGAAGTATGAAAAGTTACCTAACGATCCACGACAAAGGGTAGATGTTCGACGTCGTGCGACTCGCTTCATTTACTACAAAGGCACACTTTATAGACGATCATTTGATGGAATCTTCTTACGATGTCTAAGCGATGATGAAGCTGTCCAAGCCATGGAAGAAGCTCACTCGGGGGTTTGTGGCGCCCATCAGTCGGGCCCAAAGTTACACTTTCGAATCAAAAGAATGGGCTACTATTGGCCGACAATGGTGAGAGATTGCATGGATTACGCGCAAAGGTGCCAAGCCTGTCAATTTCATGCAAATTTTATTCATCAACCACCTGAGCCATTGCACCCTACTGTTGCTTCATGGCCATTTGATGCTTGGGGGTTGGATGTGGTCGGACCTATGACAAAGTCATCCGGAGAACACTTGTATATCTTGGCTGCGACAGACTACTTTTCTAAATGGGCTGAGGTTGTACCCCTCAAAGAAGTGAAGAAAGAAAATGTCACCGACTTTATCCGCATAAACATTATTTATCGCTATGGGATCCCTCGATATATAATAACGGATAATGGGAAGCCTTTCTCAAATAGCCTCATAGATAAACTTTGTCAAAAGTTCGGATTCAAACAAAGAAAGTCCTCTATGTATAATGTTGCGGCTAATGGACTTGCTGAAGCTTTTAACAAAACTTTATGTAGCTTGCTAAAGAAAGTGGTCTCAAAGTCAAAGCGAGACTGGCACGAAAGGATCGGAGAAGCTCTATGGGCATACCGAACCACATATAGAACACCCACTCAAGCAACTCCGTATGCGCTTGTATATGGTGTTGAAGCGGTTGTTCCCCTTGAACAACAAATTCCGTCACTAAGGATAGCCTTGCAAGAAGGACTAACCGAAGAAGAAAATGCACGATTACGCCTCGAAGAATTAGAAGCTCTCGATGAGAAAAGATTGGAAGCACAACAAAGACTTGAATGTTATCAAGCTAGTCTTTCTAGGGCTTTTAATAAAAAAGTGCGATTACGCTCTTTTCAAGTTGGTGACTGGGTGCTTGCTGTCAGAAGACCCATCATTACTACTCACCGAACTGGAAATAAATTCACATCGAAATGGGATGGTCCTTATATTGTTAAAGAAGTCTACACCAATGGCGCTTACAAATTGGTTGTTGAACACGGCTTAAGAATTGGCCCCATAAATGGAAAGTTCTTAAAACGATACTATCCTTAGAGACGGAATAAAGCTCCATGACGCATGAGCCTAAACTGCATGTTACTCTTGACCCGCACGAGTATAAAATGTGAATGGTAACCACCAAAGGCAAAGTACGTGGTTAAACTGCTAACTTCCCCACCTAGTCTAGGGTGGTTAAGCAATAGATACTCCTGGCCCGCATGAGTATAAACTGTGTACGACACCCCCCCTAAAAAATGTCCCTTCAACTACGTTATGACTTGATCCCTTTTCTTGGTTACGTAGGCAGCTTAGAATTTTCTAAGTTCAGTCATAAGTTTTTGATAGTCATGGTTTTGTTGATGAATTATAGTTATTCAAAAAAAAAGAGAGAAGAAAAAAAAGACAAAAAAAAAGTATTTAATAGATTGCAAGATAGAAAATTATCAATTTCTATTATGTAATTTTGAAAAAAAAAGAGTACTCATACATGAAGCAAAAAAAAAAAACTAATCAAAAGGACGTAAACTCTTCAACTCTTCTTTGGCAGCCTCTAGACGCACCATCGAAAGCTCCAAATTTTCCATCACTTCATCATTAGAAGGCGAAGTATTCTGAATAGTGGTAATCTCTTCTTCAATCTGTTGAACTTCGGTATGACTAATGTGAAGAAGTTCTTCTTGTCGCTTTAATGAGGCGGTCAAATTCTTCTTTCGTTTCCTCAAATTGTCAAGCTCTCTGTTAATGGACTCTAACTCTTCCTTAGTGGATGAAATCCGGGCAGACTCTTTAGCTTCGTATTCTTGGCATCATACAAACGATCTTCGACTTCGCTCAATTGTTGTGCAAGAAGTTCTTTAGACACAATCTCTGAAGATGACGACCTTGCCTCATCATATGCAATAGCTTTGGCAAAAAGATCTTTCAAATAAATTTGAGCACGGAGATCGCCCCATAACTTTTGAATAGAGAAGGGAGTCAATTGGAATGTTGGATATCTTCTCACGAAGATTGCCCCATAACTTTTGAAGGTATTCTTGTTGGTGGTTACGAATAAATTTCTCACCTTGAAATACTGAAAATACTGCACAAGGAGACGTCTTGGCCTCAATGGAGTTAGAAGTAACCTTTTAATGATTCACGGTTGGCAAGTTGGGCCCCATGATTGACCTCTAACTATTTTGTGATCCATGCTCGCATTCATTATTGAGTAATTGTTTCTCCAGCTGAAACATCACACCATCAAGGAAACGGATTACCAACCAAAATGAAGTGACAAAAAAAAAAAAAAAAAAGGAAAAAAAAAGTTACTAACCTCTTCAACAAAATTCTCCGTGAGTGGTTGATTACTCGCAACACCATTGGCTTCTTGTTGCTCTAGAGATTTGTGAGTCTTTTTAATTCTCTTCCAATGATGGTCCGCATCACTGCTGCTACTTTCTTTGAACGAAGGGATGACTATTTTTCTCTTATTTGATTCGCAAGCTTCAACGTCTAAGGCATCGCACCTCTGAGGAGGAGAAGAAGAAACATGCACAAGTGGAGAGCTTCGAATATTCTCACCAAGTGGACCATGTCTAGGTTTTTTGCCCTTCGGCAAAACTTTCTTTGGCTTTGAGTTAATCAAGTTCTCTATGTTTTCTTCAAAGTAGTTTCCATGAACTCGGGCCCACCATTGTTTGTAATCTTCTGAAGAAAACGTCTTCGCACTTGGGGGCATGCAAGGAAGCCAAGCCTTGGAAAAAGTCTTAGATGAAGTGTACACACGCCAATGGTAAACCCTTCTTCTAATGAAGCTCCACGCACATCGTCTTTGAGAACTCCCAAAGACCATTTGATGAAATCAAATGGCGGCGATCAATCTATTGGGACTGTAAGGCTCAATCACAAAACGCGTCCACCTTGTCGCAGGGGAAAGATAACTTGAACGAATGGCGATGAAGTAGTCTTGCTCAAACCTTTGTGCATTGCCATTGTCAACATAGTGAAATCCTTGTTCTTCGTGATCATAGTACAAGTCAAGAAATCCAATCGCCTTTATGGATTCGTCGCTAGCTTCTTTGGGTTCATAATATTTTGCATGTCCCTCGCCCGAAAAGATCGCCATCTTGGGGCCATTCGTTCCTTGCCAAACTTGATTATGAGTTTTGAAGTAATGAGCCAACCAACCATAGACAAAATGGACGGGAAACGTTGAATACACCTTAGATGGCTTCGGAGAATTTGCAATCTTGTTCAGACCTCTGAAGATACTCGCTAAGACAGGAACAACAAGGCCCGTCGTTTGCCCATATGTCATGAGACTCGCCATCTTGAAAGTGCCAGGGCGTATTGAGTTGAGATCATCGTTTGGAAGAACAAATAAGCATAGCCAACAAGCCAAATATGCCGCCAAGTACGTTTTCTCCATCGAGCTCTCCTTGACACCGAGTTTGGAAAATAAATCCTTCTCAGTAGGGACCATTCACCATGTACGCCGATGTCACCAAGTGGATTATGAGTCAACTCGGGATTTCAGTTTGCTTCTCCTTACGTGGGGGGCCTTCTTCTCTTTGCGTATGGGAGGTGGATTATACTTTGTAGCCTTCTTGAACCAAAAGTTGATCCAGTCGTCAATAGAAACTTGCGAGTAGGGATCCCCATGAGCGCTCCCTTGAAGTAGATAATAAGCATGAAGTAAGCGGTTGCATGAACGGGGGAGAAACCTAAGTCCCGCTTCGTCAACGCCGGTAACTCCTTGCACTTGGAACAACTTAGTCGTACAAAAACCCAGTCATAGGCAAGCCAGCTAGAGTATGCAGATCCCACAGTGATATAGATGGTTCACCATAAGAAATGAGCAATGTGTTGGTAGACGGACACCACGCCTCGCAAAACGCCTTGACGATATTGGAATTGCAATCATATGTGAAGAGGGAAGCATACACCGAATCATATATACGGGCCGACTGGAGTTTGTTCTTGCATCGACTAAGGATGTCTTCGGTCCACTCCCAATAGCCTTTGACACAATGGAATTCGCCACCAAACAGGATTGGATCTCCCCACTTGGCTTCACCTTCGATGATATTACGCCCCAAAGTCGGTAGTGAAATTGGCTCATCAGACTGTTGGTGATGGGTTGCTTCTAGAGCCCACATCTTGAATTTGGAGTCCTTAACTGATGGAATCTCATGAGACCATTCTCTTAGGTGAAGTCGATTCGTCCACTTTGCCATTGCTTTGCATATCGACCAAAAAGTGAATCATAAACCGCCAAAATGGTACCCCGTTCTATGTCGTGACTTTCGTCATCAAGAATTACCAAGTGTTGCACACCGGGCGAAGAAGAAATATCTTTGAAGCATACCATCGTAAAATCTATAAAGAAAAAAAGGGGGCATGAATATGTAATGTATGCAAAAACTCACATAAGCGTATATACGGAATATGTATCGTATGCAAAAACTAAATTGCTTATGTCAAAGGAATATGTGAGTTTTATTCAAAATAGTTCATGTGAGTTTATGTTGAACATTCTTGATTGCATATGGAATTCAAATTCCCGTCGTACTAAGTCATTATTATTGTCACCATGGAGAACCTATTTTCTCTTCAACATAGTGAATATTCAGAGATTGCATGATCCTACCTGATTGAACTTACCTGATCCTACCTGATTCAAGACGATAACAGCAAACGGACACAAAATCGAAAAACACCGCTGCAATCTAGAAATCCGTCCACTTGGCCGAGTTGCTAAAAAAAAAAAAAAACTGAATAAGATGCATACTGAAAATATGATATCACCTTTGAAGCAATTTATCAAACACATAGTGTGCAATTCTCACGCACTAACAGAAATAAGATTCATGGTTCTTACCTATTCACAATCCGCAACAACAAGGAAGACGCAAGAATAAAAGCGAAAACTACGAGGAGAAACTTGTGAATATAGCTGCAAATTCTGTTCTCCTTGGCTGATATGAAAAAAAAAAAAAAAAAAAAAACCTGTCAAGACTCTTTTATAGGCGCTGAAGAAAGCCTTGGTTGAGTGTATTTAGGAGATTTCTTAATTTCTAATTGGTTACTAAAGAAATAGAATCTAATTAGAATTAAAATTTCAGTTCTAGAAATTGACGTTAAGTTACGCGGCAGAGATAGTCGGTGGAGTTTTTGTGCTGGATTGAAATAAAAAGACTTTGATATTTAGTTCATGTGTGGTTCAACATTAGTTGGGCTTGTTAATATGGGCCATGATTAATGTGGGCCAAGCTTTATTTTATTTATGTAGTCATCATCTTTTTCAAGTCCCAGGTAAATTTATTAGATTCCATTCAAATTAGCGGGCCAAATCAATTTAAGCGAGCCCAATTTGGTTATGAGTTCACTTGAAGGAAAGAAGTTGGCCTAATTATTGATATATGCGGCTTTCAAATCTCAAGGTCCGGATATCAAATCCTTATGTATCATATGTCAAATTCAACGATTCCTTTTCCTACAAGCATAATTATTTGTCGTGACTTATTCACTCCAAGATACGTATGTAAAATGAACAAAGTCTCGAAAAAGCGTTTGTGAAGACAAATTAAATTTAAGATCAATCAAATGGTGACACATGTGAAATTCAATATTAAATATCAATTATATATTTTCTATTTATATTTGGGAATTTATTCAAATTTAATTCCTAATTTAAATAGTTGATTAATTGATATTTTTAATATATATTTATCGGCCAATTAAAGATTGCCAAATGTCAAATTCTTATAAATCAAGATTTATCTTGATAAATTATTATTTCTTTTGATAATTATCAAAATTTGTGATTAAAGAAATAATATTAAATTTGAAGGACCAATCAAATTAGAGTCCTCACCATATGAGTTTTCCTAAGACCCCTCTCCTACAAGTATAAATAGGGGTCATTCTCAAGGAATTAAAACACAATTTAAAGAGAAGAAATCCAAGCAAGAAGGCGGTGGAGGAAATTCTCTCAAGGCAAGAAGGATATATTCAAGGAGATCTACGGTGTTCAAAGCGAAATCCAAGGCGTTCATCGTGAAGTCCACTCAAATACGGCGTTTGATTCGGGAATAAGCTTCCAAGCCCTCGAATTAACGTTATTGAAGTCAGAACCATCTTGGAGGAAGATCAAAAGGTCAATTTCACCAAGAAGTTTATATATACAAATCAAATATCATCAAATATATCACGTTTGATTCGAGATCAAACTGTCAAGCCCTCGAATTAACGATATTGAAGTTCAAATCCAAGTTTGGAGAAGATCAAATTGAAGAGTTCAACTCCAAACTCTCAAATCTCAGATATTTTATTCTTGAAGAAAAGAATCAGAGGAGAAATAGAGATTGTAACCTATATTTTTATTTTGATTCATATATATTTAATTTGTACGCTTTTTCTTGTTTATTAATTCGCAGACAATAAAAATTTGTGTTACAAGAAGATCTACAATTAATCTGGAAGAACCCTACATTCAACGAATTTGGAGAAAGCTCAACATTAAGTTGGTTAGGGAAAAACTATATACTTGGGAAAAATCTATATTTAATAATTCACACTTATTTAGGCAGAGGCCTATGTTCATTTAATTAGGGACCCACATTCAATTAATAAAGGGAAAACCCTACCTTTTAATTAATAAAGAAAAACCATGCATTCAAACAATCAAGAATAATTGGCGACAAACCTATTCACATTAACACATAAATTCTTATGACATAAAGCGGCAAGCCAATTTATCAAATCAACCCATAAATTCTTATCATAGAAGCGGCAACCCAATTTATCACATCAACACATAAATTATTATCACACAAGGGTGGCAACTCTTGTAGTCAACATGATAAGGCGACAAACATAGTAAACTATTAAGATAAGGAGACCATTCTCAAAATTAGCATAATAAAATCATGTGATGATGATATAAACCTAAATCTACATGAAAACTAAGGAGATTATTTGCATGTTCAACTTATGGATAGTAAAATCCTCTTTCGAGTCAAACGCGTTGGGGAAATCACTTTTCTCTTTTCTTTTTTCTTCTCTTTTCTCTTTTCTCTCTTGGCCGACTCTCTCTCTCTCTCTGCGTTCTCTCTTTTCTTGTATTTTTGTGTTCTCCGTGTGTGTTTTATGTGTCTTATATCTGTGTTTTAACATACTTCTAATTGGGCTAGGTTTAAAGTACATGAGCTTATAATTAACTTACTAAAAATGTGGGCCTGATTTAATGTCTAAACTAAATAAAAATCCAATCATTCATTATAATGCCCAAATTAAATAAATTCAGAGTCCAATTAAAAATACTATTTTATTATCCGTAAGTTAACAAATTAACTATCTAGTGAAATCATTAATACATTCATAATTCTCCATTATTATTCCATAAAATAAACAAATAACATGATTAATAAAATTCTTATTAAGGCATAAATCTTCAGATCGTTACAAAGCAGAGTTAAAATACAACAAACTTTGACGAGTTTCTTTTGAAATAGAATTCAATATCCATGAAAGTACCAAATTGTTGGTTCTTAGCTAAGAAGAGTAAAAAGGATCAGAACAAGTAGGAATAGGCAACAAATCATTAACAAATCTAGTCTTATTCTTAATGTTTAAAGCCATCAACATAGTGTGACTTCAGGATACATAATTGTCACCATTGAAGGGCTTGCACACAATAACCACGCCAGGGTTATCAATTGGATGCAAAAAATAGGGAGACTTAAAGTCATCCATTGGATTAGAAGCTGGAGGCATTGGTGAATCTTGAAGTAGAGATGTTCTTGGAGTATCAAGAACCGGAAAACAAATGAAATCAAAATGAATAGAAAAACTGATTCAAATATATGAATCATTGCTTGAAAAAATTCAACCCGTCCGTGGATTGATAGACATAATAGGGATGAATCAAGAAACAAGGTATTGAATAAGATCTTGAGGAATATGAAACTATGCATTGAAAATTGAATCAATGAAATTCTGAATTACAAAAGTGAGTTTGTAAATCGCTTTGAATGTATTTATAGACCTGCTAACCGACTTGCTTATTCAGCTTACTAACTAACAAATAACTAAATTGACTGTTTTGTATAAATGCAGATTACATGTATTTGAAATTTATTGTAATTTCATTTCACTTGGAGTTGTATCTTGACAAGTTGTTTAGAAATTATAAAATTAGAATAAGATATATTTTCTTGATTGTTTTCAATTCTGACTTGATATAATGATCAACTCTTATTTATACTAAGACAACTTTATAATCAATGACTATGATTTATCTGATCTAACGATTGCAATTTATTCATTAGAATAGTTTAACAAAATATATATTCATCTAGAATTACGCACGACTTTTCTTTTCCAAAATATCTAAATATTTTTTCCAGACATTTTTAAAGATTTTTTAAAAATTGAGCTTCTTGGTATCTGATATTTTATGGATTTTTTTTTATTAATTTTCTACTCAAAAATATTCTTAAAGCCCAATATTATTTGGATCAAATCAAGTTTATTTCCAACATGTTATTTTATATTCTTGATTTATATAAATAAATATATATTTATACATGTAGGGATTATATACGAGTGATTTGTATAAATTACAAATATATATATATAATATTATTCAAATATTCTTTGGAATACACAAATAAAATATAATGATAGTCATATTGTATTCACATAATATATGAATATATTATAAGTATTTTTATTTGGATTTGTATTCTAATTTTTCGAATTCGAATGTTAATATACGAAATTGAATACCAAATCGAATAAAAAAGACTCCATTTTTTTACATCCCTACGCTCAACTAATATAAGACAAAAACTCAAGTAGGACCGTCTTACGGGACTCAATCCGTAAGACGAATCCTATTGACTAGGTCCGCGGGTCAAAGCCACCTGCTGCCTTTTTTTTTTCTCTGTTTTTCTTCATCAGTTAAAGTAACAGTTTTATGAGAAAGAGTATCAGTTATTTTAGATAAAGTATCATATTTTTTAATATCGCCACAAATTATGATTACATTACATTGAATGAAAAATAAATATATCAGAGTTAAAGTAACACCGTTACTGAAATTGCACAACAAGCATTAGTGGTGTAGTGGTAGAACACTACCTTGCGTATAAAAATGCATATAAAAATAATTTTATTAGCCGTGTTAAACGGGTCTGGTCCGGGTTACCCGTGAAATAAACATGTCGTGTTCGGGTTCAATATTCTAACACGAATAATTAAACATATTGGATCCGAATTGGCTAATTCTAACCCCGAACCACCCACAACCCAGACTCATGAACCCGAATCCAACCTAAATTAACACCTCTACATTTTAGCAATATCAAACCGAGATAGGGGCAAAGATGTAATTCCCTCACGCTATGAGTCGATTAGTGTCTAATAGTAATCCGAAAGAGTTATTTGTAAAAATCCCATCTAATTACAGTTACTCTAAAGTTGAATAACTAGCTATATATAAACAACTCATAAATCAACGGGTAAAGATAAAAAGAAATCTAAAGTAGCATAAATCTAATAAGAATCATATCAAAACCCTCCCAAAAGTAGGAATGTCAACCGTCCCATTTTGGGCGGGTTTTAACTTTTAACAGTATAAACAGGTATGGGTATTTCAATTCAGACACAAAATAATTTAAAATTATTATATATAATTTTAATGATAATTTATTTAAAATATATATTTTTATAATATTATTTATTAAAAAATATATTATTAATATTTTTTAAATTACCAAACGGGTCACTAATCGAATCCGAATTGAGTATATATCTTTAGAAATCTCAGCGGGTCAGGTCTCATGTACATTGACATCCCTACCCCAAGAAAGTGGTGTCAAATTTCAAAAATACAAAAACAAACACCCTCCAACTTTCCTTCTCTCTTGTTGGTCTCTACAGTATGCGTAGGTGTTATTTTAAAGAAGGATTCTTCAATAGTTTTACCAAATCTAGGCAGATTGTGATGATTTTCTTGGTTACGCATAAGCAAATCTTGTATGTATAGCAATGTGAAAATCTGAAAAGTGGAAAGTGGGACCCACAGCCCGAAAAAAAACCCAATAAAAGCAAAGTCCAACTTAATGTGGCAAGTAGAGGGAGAAAAAAAAGAGTCATGCAATGTATAGAAGAGATAGGCCATGCAAAAAAGCTTTGCCGTTTCAGTGCCATTTGTGGGCTTATATATAAATACCCTCTCTCTCTAATTCTCCTAAACGCCTCTCTGTATTCTTTCTCTCTCTATCTCTCTTCTTATTTTGGCAATTCTCTCTATTTTTGATTTTCCCCCTTTTCCTTTTATTTAGTCAGCAGAAAAAGGAAAAACCACAATAAAAGTTGCTTGTTTGGGGTTTCGATTACTGATTTTTGGTGTGTTTTGAGAGAGATAAAATGGGTCGGGGCAAGATTGAGATAAAGAAGATCGAGAATACGAATAGCAGGCAGGTTACATTCTCGAAGAGGCGGTTGGGCTTGTTTAAGAAGGCTAAGGAACTTGCGATTCTCTGCGACGCTGATGTCGCCGTTATTATTTTTTCAAACACTGGAAAGCTCTTTGAGTTTTCTAGTTCCAGGTCTGCATGCTCCCCCTTTTCTTTCTGTTTTTCGATTTTGGTTTTTGAGATTTGTTTCTGTTGATTTTTTGGGGGATTTGTTGATTATTCCTGTGCTTGCATGTCTCTTTTTACTCTTCTTTTTTTGTTTTTTAAATTAATTGTGTTTTTACTTAATGGGGGGTTTGTGATGAACTGATTGAAGTAGATTAATCGATTTTATGTTTTAATTATTTTTCTTGGTTTAGTGGTTTGAAGCTTTGCATGTTGGGGTTTTTGATATTAAATTGGATTTTTTTAGGGGGGTAATTAACGATTTTTGTGATTTCCTTTTTTATTTCGGTGCCAGTTAATGAGAAGGATATCTTCCCTTCATTTACACTTTATTAAATTGTTTGTCAGTTAT
The DNA here is from genome assembly GCA_016081115.2 of Rehmannia glutinosa. Taxonomy (NCBI): domain Eukaryota; kingdom Viridiplantae; phylum Streptophyta; class Magnoliopsida; order Lamiales; family Orobanchaceae; genus Rehmannia; species Rehmannia glutinosa. Next base: position 46,828,765 of record CM071937.1, on the reverse strand, counting down.
TACTCTAATTTTATGAAGTTTTGTGTTCGTTCGGTTTTCAGTCAGGCTTGAGTTGTTTCTTTTTTGAATGAAAACTGTGGGTGCAAAATTTTATTATAGAAATACTTTATAGATTATTCAAGGCACCTCAATTTTGGTTGCCCTGATTTATTGGTGGTTGTAAAAATTCATTGTATAATGGGATAATTACAACCCCAACCCCCACCCCCCTAACTCGAGATTTGGCTAATTATAAAAATACCCTAAGATGTTTCAAAATAACAAAGAAAACCCCTCATGTTTGGTTGTGTCTTAAATTTAAGGGGGTAACTATGTTTTTTGATAAATATTAGGGTGTTTTTGAAATGATTTTTTGCTTATGATGGTAAAAATTTAAGAAGGAATTAAACCTCAAAGGATTTTTTGCAATTTTAAAAAACCTTTGGTTTTTTTTTTTTGAGTAGGTCTCCTGTAGGACCGTCTTACGGGATCCGTAAGACGGATCCAGCACGACCGACCGACCACCCAACGCCCCACCCCCGCGCCCAACCCTGACCCAACGCACACGCCCCCACCCACCCCGGCCCAGCCCAACGCACAACCCCCCCGACACCCAACGCACACGCCCACACCCACCCCACCAACGCACACGCCCCACACCCATTGACCCACCACCCCGCACCTCTTATTTAAAAAAAAAATTGCTCCAATGCGGAATTGAACTCACGACCTTAATATACTTAAGGTGGTGTTCTACCACTACACCACTAGTACTCATTGTGCATTTTTAGTATAATAATTTATATAAACCCATTCATAAATACGCCTGTTAATTAAAAAAAATGAAAAATGCCTATAAATGTAAAGGCTAAGAACTGAACCCAAGTCTATTAAAAAATCTTGATACATTATCTCAATAAATGGATACTTATAAAAGTGTTACTTTAACTACATCATATTTATTTTTTATTTTTCCTCTTTTTTTGTTCCTAGTTTGTAACTGTAATAAGAAATATGACAAAGTTAAAAGTACCACTTTTATGAGTAAAAGTATCCATGTTTTGAGATAAAGTATCACTTTTATGAATTCAGTACAGTGACAAAAGAAAAATAAATATGACAGAGTTAAAAGTACCACTTTTATGAGTAAAAGTATCATGTTTTTTTAATACGGTCACATATTTTAATATAAAAAATCTTATTTTTTGAATATATAAGAATTAAAGTGTCAATGTTCACCTTAAAAGTGTCATATTTCTTATCAAAAGTATCACTATTTTAATATAAAGTATCAATTTTTTTTCCAGAGAATTTAAAATTTTAAAATGTCATTGTCCATCATGAAAGTATCATATTTAATATCAAATGTATCACTATTTCCAACATAAGTATCAGTTTTTCAATGTAAAAAACATTAGCTATGAGACTAGAATGAATACATCAAAAAATCTTATTTTTTGGATATGTAAAAATTAAAGTATCAATGTTCACCTTAAAAGTATCATATTTTTACTCAAAAGTATCACTATTTTCGGATAAAGTATTATTTTTTATTCAGAGAATTTAAAATTTTAAAATGTCATTGTCCATCGTAAAAGTATCATATTTAATATCAAATGTATCATTATTTCCATCATAAGTATCAGTTTTTCAATGTAAAAATATTAGCTATGAAACTAGAATGCGTATATCAAAAATTCTTATTTTTTGAATATGTAAAAATTAAAGTATCAATGTTCACCTTAAAAGTATCATATTTATTACTCAAAAGTATCACTATTTTCAGATAAAGTTTCACTTGGTATTCAGAGAATTTAAATTTCTGAAATGAAGGGATGATAATGAAGCTTTATATCCATGGTTATATTCATGGTTATACTAAATATGCACAACAAGCACCATTGGTCCAGCGGTAGAATAGCACCTCTCTTTGGTTACAGTCCCTGGTTCAATTCCCAGCTGGTGCAAATTTCTTAATTTTTTTTTTATGCGGGCGGGTTGGGGATCCGTCTTACGGAATGGGATCCGTAAGACGGTCTTATACAAGTTTTTGCCTTTTTTTTTTTGTAATTAGCCCGAGACTAGGTTTATTTTTTTTTCTTTTTTGTAATTACCCCATGTATAATCTTGTAAGTCAGAAATGGTCAATATTACCCCAGTTTTTTCTGCTATTTCTGGGTAAAATTGCTACCTAGGAATCTTTAGGATTTGAAAATTGGAAAAATCATGGTGTGGATGATAATGGGTTGCTCTCTTATTGTGTTAGATTTGGCCAATTATGAGTTGTGGATTAATGAATATTGCCATATGTTTGTATACTGATATTGGCTTGTTATGAGTTTCCTAGTTAACCACTCTGTTTTGATGTTTGCATAGCGTAGTTATTTAGCATCTCACCTTTCTTCAAGGGTTAATTAAAAACTACTCTTGATCTTTGACCTATTTAAACAAGCTACTTTATCGAACTTTTGAAATTACAAATGTCCACCACAACTGTCAAAATATTATGGGACATTTACAATGGCTGCTTTTACCATGCTTAATTTAAAAAAATAATGGAAAAATAAAATAATAAATGGAAAATTGTGCTCCTCTTTGATTCTTTAAATATAGAATTTTATTATTTGGTAAGATTTGTAGTAAATAACTAAATATACTAAAATTATTTTACTTTAAATATATTAAGTTGGTTTTTCTTGTGTACTTATTTCAAAAAAATATATTTGTTTTTTCAAAAAATTTATTATATAAATTAAATTCTGGTTTTATTTGGTTAAAATGTAGCAGAACTAACTTGTTGGAATACAATAATTTTGTCATTTTGTTTAACAACTTTTTAATATATATTGTTTTATTGAATTATAATGGGAAGAATAATAATTGTAAAAGACATGAAGAATGTTTTTAGAATAGTTTACATTAAAAAAAGAATAAAGAATAAAATAATTTGCAATTCAAGTTATGATTAAATTATATTTAACCCCTTTACAGGCTGAGTATAAAAATGTAAAAACTATATTTCATGAGAATTATAAGACAACAACATTGGATTTTCACATATTTTCATGACTGATGTAAGCAATTTTCGTAACGACGATAGACAGCAAGTGGATAGAGACGTTAAGGCTGGTATTTGTTAAGAGTGGTAGTTTTTGTTAATAAGCCAAAGCTCAAGGACAGTTCTTTTAATTAACCCTTTTATCAATAAATATGGTTTCTCTTCCTTTTTCTTTTGAAGTAATGGTGATTTTGTCATTGTCTTAATAAATAAATTAGCAGGAAGTCACTAACTTTAAATTTAATAGAGAGTATGATACCTAGTATTTGTGGAAAACATATCCAGTTGGTTGCCTAACTATACAGAAATTTGTTGAATAATCCTGAGTTTCTGCAGTTGAATACAGGGATGAAAAGTTGGGAAGCTACTTTATATGGTTCATGGTCATTATAAAATTGACAGGGAAAAAATGTATCATTTAGTTTTTGTTTGGATTGAAGGATTCGAATTTGGGGATAGAGATGGGGAGAAGGATTCAAGTGACTCCATAGAAGAGAAACCTACCACAATAACTCAAAAAAAAGCAGAAAATAGGAGAATGAGCATAGTCAAACAAACTCAATGTATTTGTTATTATGGATTTCAAATCCTTAGATTCAAATCCATCAATCCAAGTGAAACCTTAAAGATCCATAAAATATTGCAGAAAATCCTTAGATTCGCATTTTATGGTTATCCATCAATGTATTTTGCAGAAAATCTGAATGTTTCAAGGTTTACTAAAGGTTGCTTTGTGCGGTATTTAATTTAAAGTGGACATATTGTATTTCTTTTCTTGTTGAATTGGAGTGGGAAAGATTTTATTTAGCATACTTCTTCTGAAGCTGATTTTGGTTAATCTTCGTCTTCCCTCATGTCACTTTGAGAATCATATTCCCAAGAATGAGAAGAATTTATCCAGTTAATTCTTGTGATCTGAAGTTGATATTTGATTAATCTTTATTTTCGGATAAATCACATGTTTTGTCAACATGACATGTTTCTGATAAAGATGCCCCATCTGATCCAAAAATCTGGTGTTTATCTTGTTACGCATTTTGTTAAATCAGGTTATGTTGTGTTGCTACTTCCTACTTGCATAAAATTCAGCAGTAAAATACACGGTGCATTACCTTAATGTTGTGTTTGTTGATCGTAGTTATAACTTAAAGGATTATTGTATGCATCTGATTGCAGCATGAAGAGAATAATTTCAAGATACATGAAATGCTTGGATGCTAAACAGGTTCCTGCTGGGGAAAACGAGCCAGAGGTATGCTACTTTCATGTCGGCCTATTATTGTTGTATTCTCCGTTCTTCTCATTTGCTGTTATATCTCTCCGTTAATATTATGAGCAATTAAGCTACATTAAAGGTGATTGTTAAAGTGAACCAATGAAGATTTTATATCTCAAATGGTGGTAGAATTTGGAGAAGAGACAGAGTTTTATGTTGCCTTTTGCTTTACACTGCTAGCTTATTAAAAAGTTGGTGAAGGTAAACAGTACTTTTATTTAAATAAGGGATAAATACAAAAGCTGGAGGTTTGGCTTAATTACACAAAAAAAGAAAAAGGCCAAGAGATGTTTGAAATCGACAAAAAAAACCCTTGATTCTGTATTAAATATAAGGGGGTAATTGCATAAAATTTACAAATGTAATGGGCCATTTGAAATATTTTTGCTTATAAAGGGGGTAAAGTGTAAATGCAAAATCAAACCTCACGGGGTTTTTGTAATTTTCAAAAATCTCTTGTTTTTCTTGTAATTAACCCAAACTCGGGTAATTATTGTAATTAACCCTTTAAATAAATACACGCACTCACTGGATCAGCTCCTTGACTTTGTTGACGAAGTGTATATCTTTGTCAGAGTGGCCATTTCTTGGTTGATAATTGATTCTTGTGGATTGACTATTTTAATTGATTACCATGGTTGAAAACTTTTTTTTCTTTATTTTATATTTGTTTTAAGTAATTGAGGTTTCTGAGTTGTATTTTTTTGTCACCTCCTCTCTTAACCAGGAGGAGCAACCTAATGAGACGGATGTCCTCAAAGAGGAGATAGAAAAGCTCAAGTTAAAGCAGCTGTATGATTTCTTTTTAGTAATCTTGAATTGCATCATTAATCTTCTGGAAATCTCTATTTAAGTTTCTCTGTGGCTGTGATGGGTAGGCGATTGTTGGGTAAAGACTTCACGGGCATGGGCTTACAAGAATTGCATGCACTTGAACGACAACTAAATGAAGGGCTGTGGTGCATAAAGGATAGAAAGGTTTCCCATTTACATTCAATTGCTAATTAGTTTTGCTAAATGAAATGTGAGATATCCATTTCGAGATACATGTTATGTTTCTTAAGATATTTTTCGTTCCAAAAATGAATTTTCTAAATTTGCAGGAGAAGGTGTTGTTGCAGGAACTAGAACAATATAGTGTGAAGGTAAAATATCTGTTTCGCTTTATTGTTCTGTCTATCCAAGTGAAGCTTATTCTTCAAAGAAGTAAATTAAATTTGAGCATGCATAATTTTGGAAATTTTATCTATAGAAGGCTTAATCACGAAATATATCCTTGAGGTTTAGTCTAATTATAAAAAATTCCAGCTATCTTTCAAATTACAAGTACTTTATTGACATTTGGTTCCGTTTCACAAATTACACCCTCGATATGGGGGTATTTGTTCGGAAAAGACCAACATCAAAGGGTGTTTGTAATACATTAATGGGGTATTTTTGTAATTTTAAAAGATAATTGAGTTTTTCTGTAATTTGGCGAAGCCTCAAGGTTGTTTTTGTAATTATCCCAGTAAAAGTATTAAGAGTTGGAAAGATGAGTTCTCTTCCTAGTCCAAACAAGTCTTTGCTTTGCCATTCGTGCAGGAACAACGAGCCCAGCTGGAAAATGAGACCTTACGCAGACAGGCAAACAAGGCTTTCATTTCGTGCCACGATTATCTTTATTTTGTTGTCTCTTTGTTATGATCACTTGGTCCCGAAAATCATACTTGGATTAACATGCAATGTAGGTTAAAGAGTTACAAGCCTTTTTCCCTTCACCTAGTTCTCCACCTCGGCTTTGTATTGAGTATCAATCGGCAGTGAGAAGTAGCAACCCTGTCGTCAAGGAAGGTTCCGGAAGCCCTGAAACGGCACGCAATGGTGTGCTTGCAGATGAAGACTCAGACACCACCCTTCATTTAGCGTATGTTTTCTTTTTTTTCCTTTTTTCCGGTTAATTTCTGTCATTTATTCTTTAACTCAGGGATAATTAATTACAAAAACTACTCTTGAGGTTTGGCCTAATTACAAAAAAGTCCAGTTATTTTTTACAATACTCCTTAAGGTATTACAAACACCCAATTGAGGTTTGTATTTTCTTAAGGTATAATTACGAAAACTATCCCTGAGGTTTGGGATAATTACAAAAAAAAAAAAAGAGAAATTTCAAAATTATAAAACACCCAATAAGATTTGATTCCGTCTTAAACTTTTCCCCATCATAGGAAAAAAAGTTTTCAAAAGCCCCCTTATATTTATAAGAATATTACAGTTAACTCCTTACAATTAAGATAGAATCAAATGTCAATGGTAGTTTTTGTAATTTTGAAACTTCTCTAGATTTTTTGTAATTATCCCGAACCTCAAAGGTAGTTTTTGTAATTATCCCTTTTCTTAATAGAAAATCCCCTATTGAAGGTGTAATTTTGAAACTGAGTTTTTTGTGATTAGACTAAACCTCAAATGATTTTTTTTTGGGTAATGTGTGATCGGAATATATTTACATAGCTTATAAATTTATATGCTCGGGTAGCCAACTATATTTCTGGTCGAAACAATTTCCTTTTTGGCAGGCTTGCGCAATATTTATACTGTCCAGAGTTGCAATTAAGATGTTTTCGATGCTTTGAGAATAGATTTTATGGATCTTTTTATTTTTTATTTATGAATACCTGTTCTCAATGTTAGTTGTACTTTTTCTCTGTCCAGGCCTCCAAATGGGATTCATCGGAAGAGGAAGATATCTGATGGTGAAACTCATTCAAGCACCTCTGACACTCAAAAAGATCGCCCCCAGTGATCCTTTTCTTGCTGTATGCTTTCCTCCTCTGATATAGGACTTAGAGAAATTAATCCAGAATAGTTTGTTCAGACTTTATTGACGCATATTCCTTTCATTTCACCTGTATTACCTTTAATTACTTTGATAATGGAGATGCAGGATTCTTCAGTTTGCTCTCTTTGTTTTTTCATTTTTTCTTTTCATTTTGTTTGAACATATTAAACTTTTGCTGAAACTATTTTTTCTTTCATTTTCCCCCCTGTATCAATGCAACGTGGTACCTTTTATATTTTTATTTTTTACTTCTTTTCTAACTCAAATTGGGGAGGGGAGGTGCAAAACTGCAATACGACCGTGCTTGGTACTTAGGGCGTGCTTGCTAAAGAGTGATGACAATTAGGTAAAGTAGGTGAGTGTTTTTCAATTCCAATCCCAATATCCAATTCATAATTATAACCTCTGTTCTAAAAGACCCCGCCTAGCTCCGATTAGACCCCGCCTAGGCGCTAGGCCTCCTTCTCCGCCTATGTTATTTTTCCAATTAAATCCCGCCTAATCCCGCTCAGGTCCCGCCTAACCCCGCCCAGGCTCCGCCTATGCGCTAGGCCCCAGTCTACCGCCTAGCGATTTTTAGAACACTGATTTTAACTATTTCAGAAAAAAAATAAATGTAATCGACCTTAATTTTAGTTAGCATCCTGATCTTGTATTTATGATTTTGCGTGTTTGCATCTTCCTAACTATTGTAAATTGTAAGCTGCGTGCTGTAACTTGAGACTTACATCGATATAATTAATTCCATATATTGTTCTGAAGATTACATAAAGTCGATCAAAGGTGAGATGATGGCTCAAAGGCCAAAGCTGCACTCTTATTACTAGGTGTTAAATATTTAACATTGCTTGTGTATTGGAATACTATTGGATGATATGGAATAAATGTACAATTAGTTATTTGAAGAACAAGGATTTTAAAAATATATATGTCATGAATTATTAGTAGTGTTGAAAAGGTTAGGAAACTACGGACCGTAACAAACTCATGACAATTGTGATGTGAAAAAAATAAAGTTAAAATGAAGACGAGTGGAAAACCCACAAATAAATTTGAGGTAAGAACCATAGGCAAGTATATGAGCAATTCACTATAAAAATAGGGATTACAACACCTTATCTCTATATGCAAGGAGAGAACAACATGACACTCTCTCTTGAATTAGGAGAAATCTAACTCTGAATTGAGGAAATACGTGGAGAAAAGAAAGAAAACTAAATCCTATCAAACAGAAAGATAGTTTTTGCTTCACTCCGATGATTCTCAAATGTTGAAACCTTAAGCGCTATTTATAGGCCTATTTGCTTCACTATTTCACTTCATGTCAAATTGATTAGCCATATAATAAATGATGGCAGCAAACATTGTTAACAAAAGCTTGTTAGATGTTCAAGTTTTGCTACCATATTCACCCAAATTAAACAAAAGTAGTTGGCCACAAAATTTAACTTTACACCTTTCACATTCTCCCACTTAAAGTCATTTTGTGATCATTATCATCCTTCTCTACACTTGTCGCTTATGTTGCTTACGTCTCTGCTAGGCCACACAAGGATCTACACCATTCGAATTTGCCAGTGTTAATTGGTTTGGTCATGTCATCTGCTAGGTTTTCATCAGTATGGGTCTTTTGCATATCCACACTTTCATTTTCCATTACTTCTCGAACGAAATGATATTGATCTCATATTTGATTTATCCTCGAATGTAAAGCTGGATTCCTTATAATATGGAAAGCACTCTGACTGTCACAAAATAGAACAATCTTTCTTGTTTGTGTCCGAGCTCCTCCAATAGCCTTTGTATCTAGACTGCTTCATTGCAAGCTTGTGTACCTGTCATGTATTCTACTTATGTTGTTGATAAAGTGACAATAATCTGAAGTTTTGAAACCTAGCTTACAACTCTTCCTACAAGTGTAAACAAATAGTTCGTAGAGGATTTTCTTTTATCAAGATCACCTGCAAAATCTGAATCCACATAACTCCTAATAGTAAAATCTGTTTGGATAACATAATATAACATCCGAGGTTCCTCAAAAATTTCTCAGAACTATCTTCAATGTATTCCAATGCTCTCTACTAGGACTCGCCATGTATCGGCTAATTGCTCGCACTACTTCTGCAATATCTAATCTTGTACATATCATTGCGAACATTAGACTCCCCACAGCGGATGCATAAGGTACTCGAAACATCTTCTTCCTCTATGCTTCATTGCTAGGATACATACTTGAGGATAATTTGAAATTAAAAGGAAGAGTGGTAGAATCTGGCTTTACATTTTTGCATGTTGAAGCATCGCAAGAATTTCTTGAAGTAGTTCTTCTAAGAGTCAATCTTACTATTATTTTTGTCTCGGTGAATCTGCATCCCTAGAATCTTGTTTCTTGTCCCAAGTCCTCCATATCAAACTCCCTAGCCAATTGTGCCTTCATTTCTTGAATTTGATCTTTGTTGGGGCCTACCACCAACATATCATCCACATACAATATCAAAATAATAAAATCATTGTCACCAAACTTTTTGTTGTACATATAATGGTCCAAATTGAGTCTATTGTATCCAATGCTCATTTTGAAGGAATCAAATTTCTTGTACCAACACCTCAGGGCATATTTGAGACCGTACAAAGATGTTTTCAACCTGCAAATCATGTTCTCTTTGCCTGTTTCATCAAAACCTACTAGTTAAAGCATATAAGTTTCTTATTCAAGCTATTCATGAAGAAACGCAGTTTTTACATCTAAGTGCTCCAGATATAAATCAAATGTACACATCGCCATAACCACCCTGACTGTTGTGAGTCGAACCACCGAGGAAAATATCTCATTAAAATCAGTACCTTATTTATGAGCATATCCATTTACCACCAATCTTGCACGATACCGCTTTATTTGATCATTGTTATCCTGCTTGATCTTGTAGACTCATTTATTACAAATGGCTTTACTGTCATGTGGTAACGATACTAGTTTTCAAGTCTTATTCTTGTGGAGAGCTTCAATTTATTCATGTGTTGCTGTCATCCACTGAGATGCTTCTGAACTGTTTGTAGCTTCATGGAAAGGTAACGACTCTCCACCCTCTATTAAAAGACAGTATGCAACATTGCTCTCCATAACATACTCTGATTGCCAAGCTGGTGGTCTTTTTTACGAATTGACCTATGCACTTCTTGGACCTCAGGCTTGAGTTGTTCTAATACCTCGTGCTCTGGTGCTGCTTCAAAAGATTTCAAATCTTCATTATGTAGATTATATACCACTTGCATTGTATTAGTCTCTTGGTTCTCATTTAAAGTGCTATTATATTCATTTTCTTGCAGTTTATCTTATGCAAATATCACATATCTGCTGATGATGGCCTTGTGGGTAGTGGAATCCCATAGGTGATACCCATTGACTCCATCAGCATACCCCAAAAAGATACATTTCCTAGACTTTGGGTTTAACTTCATTCTTTCTTGGTCGTAGTACATCGCATACACATGACTTCCAAATGTATGTAAGTGAATAATTAGTAGGCCTACCAATCCAAATATCCACATGCATTTTCAGACCAATCGCATTTGATGGAGACTAATTGATCACATAAGAGATGATTTTGATTGCCTCACCCCAGATTGTCTAGGGTAGACTTGCAGTTCTTAACATTGCTCTTATTCTTTCCAAAAAAGTTATCTTCAATCGCTCTACTATTCTATTTTATTGAGGTGTGTATGCCATCGTGAACTGTCTTTTGATGCCTTTTTGTTGACAGAAAACATCAAATTCATCACTTGTATATTCTCCTCCATTATCAGTCCTTAAACACTTGATTTTTTTCCTAGATTCAAGTTCTTCCTGAGCTTTGTAAACTTGAAATACATCGACCTTTCTTTTGATAGGATACACCAAACATCTCCTGGAGTAATCTTCAATGAAAGATACAAAGTATCTTGCCACTCCTATGGATGACAATGGTGGTTGACAAACATTAGAGTGAATCAAGTTTAAAATGCCTTTACTTTTAGACTTTGATTTTCCGAATTTTAATTTGTGTTGCTTACTTGTAACACAATACTCACAAAATGGTAAAGATACCTTCAAGTTTGTGATGCCACGTTATCGTTGATTCTTCTACTGAACCTACAGCTGCAGCATAAGTTTCTCCTTCTTGCTAATTTCACCTTTAAGCATATACAACTTCACAACGAGTTTCCCTGCCTCCATTACTAAATCGCTCCTTTCACGAGCCTCATGATTCCACATCCAATACGGGTTTTACATCCAACATCATCCAATTGTCCTAAGGATAAAAGATTATTCCATAGGCCCTTCATGTGCTATACCCCCTCAATTGTGCGAACTATATCATCAAATATTTTTATTTTGGTAATATCAATACCAGCTATATCCAAGGCATGATCATCCCCAATAAATACAAATTCCCTAGAGATTGGTTCGTATTTTTGAAACCCTTCCCGCCGGGAGGTATGTGCCAGGTTGCTCCGAGTCTAAAAGCTAGTCACCAGAAAAAAAAACTTTATAACTTCATCATTAGTTGTTACTTCATCGTATAAAACTTCTCTGTTATTATAGGTATTTGCAACATCCCCTTAAGCATTTGATGATTCAGGGTCTCCACTCTTCTTATTCCAACAATCCTACTTGACGTGTCCTCATTTTCCACAATTGTAGCACTTGGTGTTCCATGGACTTTGATATACAATGATTTTGACTCCCACTGGGCCCACGTTCCGTGGATCTTTCTCTCATCACCATCAAAGCTTCAGCTTGTTGCGAACTTTCATGTAGGGATGACAATTCTTGACATGACACAATATCATGACACGAAAATAATATGAAAGTAACGAATTAGCATTTAGCTATATTGTATTCATGTCCTTATTGTGTCGACACGATGAGGACACAACTTTCGTGTCATGTTCGTGTAAACACGATAGAAAACTAACACATAGATGTTAACCTGCGAACGATCTGTTAACCTATTAGTGACACGATAGTGGCATGATAATGACATAATAATGACACGTTAACCTATTAGTGCCACGATAGCAGCACAATAATGACACGTTTACCTGTTAGTGACACTATAACCTGATATTGTGTATGTTTGTATCGTGTATCATGTCGTGTCAACACAAAAACAATTATGTTCGTGTTCGTGTATGAACAGATCCTTATCATACCGTGTTCGTATTTGACCTTATCATGTTGTGTCATTATCGTGTCGAAACGAAACACGACACAGTTACACAATTTGCCACCCCTACTTGCTTGTTTGTCTTCATTATTTCTGCGTATGTTCTCTTCTTTTCGTATAGTGGATGCAATTTCGTCAAAGACTAGATAATCCGAAAAGATGTTGTTCGTCAAGTTGATGATGAGTTTATCGTACAAATGTGGTAAACTTTGATGTAAAAGCACTGCATTTTCAATAACTTATATTTTGTACCAATTGAGGTCAGTTGCGAAATAGAGTGTTTAAAGTGCTGGTTTGGTCAATCACCAAAGTGGTTCCACCATATGAAGAGCATACAATTTTTTTTAAGAAAATCTTGTTGTGTACTAACTTGGCCTCGTACAATTTTTTCAGAGTATTACATATCTCCTTTGCCTTTTTCTTTTTTGTCATACTAGATAACACTCCATAGGCTAGTGCTAAGTGCAGATCAATAATTGTATTATCGTCCATCTCATTCCACTTGGTATCATTGGTGATATCTGCGGGCTTATCTCCAATTGCTGCCAAGCAATTGTCTTTCCTCAAAATAGCCTTTTTCTTCATTTTCCACAATGAGAAATTATTCTCATTGAACTTTTCCACACCGAACTTTGTCGCCATTTTGGTCACAACCGATTGGTTTCACTTGAACCGTATTTCACTATTCACGAGAATATTGCATGAATAGTAGCCACTGTGAACAATATCCCCTTAAACCAATGGTTTTAATACCACAGTTAGGAAATTACTGACCAAAACAAACTCATAACAATAGTGATGTGAAAAAATAAAATTAAAAATAAACACATTATTTTTATGTGGAAAATTCCCAAATAAGTTTGAGGTAAAAACCATGGGTAAGGATATGACCAATTCACTACAAAGATAGAGATTACAATACCTTCTCTTTAAATACAAGGAGAAAACAATATCACAATACTCTCTCTTGAAATAGGAGAAATCTAACACTATCTTAATTGAGGAAATTCCTGGAGAAAAGAAAGAAAACTAAATCTTATCAACTAAATTGATAGTTTTTGCTTCACTCGGATGATTCTCAAATGTTGAAACCTTAAGCCCTATTTATAGGTACCTTAAGCCCTATTTATAGGTCTATTTGCTTCAATATCTAACTTCACTGTCAAATTGGTTACCCGTATAATAAATGTTGGGACCAAATATTGTCAATAAAATCTTGCTACATGTTCAAGTTTTGCTGCCACATTCACCCAAATTCAACAAAGGTAGCTAGCCACAAAACATGACTTTACACAATTAACATAAAGCAAAATTATTGAATCAGATGTTAATATTATTTGACATAGTTTTAAAATTAAGCAATAATATTATTTGACATAGTTCTGAAATTAAGTAATTCAAGAGTTCGCTAAAAACAATTACATCAAGAACTAGTTATTGCTAATATACTATGCCATATAAAAGGGACATTCAAAAAAGAAATGTAAGTTTCTAGAATATAGCATATCTAACTAAGTTACATTTTTTTTAGTACATATCATGGGAGTGGACGATTGGGAGTGATGAGAATTGAAATCCAGAAATTTTATTGAGCTTGGGAATGGAGGACTGGAGGAGTGATGAGAATCGAAGTCCGGACCTCTGATTAAGCTTGTTTGTGTACTATCATATTTCAATGGATTTTAAATTTATAGATCATACTTGAAATCACTTTTTTAATCATTATAGTGGATTTCAAATCCATCTTATCAGGGGCGTAGACAAGGGGGCTCGCCCCCCCGCGCACCCCAAAATATTTTTTATCCTTTTTTTTCTATGAAAAAAATTATATATATATTTTTAAGGGTAAAAAATAGTTGAGCTAAGGGAAAAAATTTAGGCTAGGGGTAACCATGTAGCCTGACTACGCCCTGCATCTTATATCGAGTTCTTTGAAATATTTTCTGTAATTAAATTCCAGCTGATGAATCTATGAAATCTTCAAATAAACGTACAGTTAAACCTAAATTGTGTCGTAGACATTGCCTCATGATTTGCATTTCCCAACATTTTCATTACTTTGAACTCACCCATAATATCATAGTATTATAATTAGTGAGCTAGTCTCCTGTCAGACCGTCTAACGGATCTAGATCCGTTAGACGGGTCTAAATATCCTACCCATTTCACAGACCTGACCCGAATCCACGAAAAAAAAAACTGAAGTGAAATTACAAACCAGGCCCCCCTGCAAAAACAGATCGTTTCACTTTGTCGAGATCTGTTCTTCGTACTCCGTTTGGTACAACGATATGAAATTCTCGAATAGGAACTGGTCGATGTCGGAGAGTGTCACGGCATCGCCGCCGCCTTGATTCTCCTTGGCCTTGATGGCGTTTTGGTGCGCCTGCAACTGCGCATTGAGGAATGGATTTGTTTGTTGGAGATTCTCATTTTTTGAGAGGCAGATTTGAGGGACAACACCAACCTGAAAGGAAAAATGACGATGGTTGGTGATGGCTCGTGGTGATGATGCATGCAACAGTGGTGGATGAAGAAGAGGATAAAGATGAACTTGGATACGGGTTTGTGTTGGCAGTTTAGGGAATACAAGTATTAGTATCAGCTAATACTTTTATGTAGAAATACTAATACATTTTATAAAAAAAACTAATCTTTGCAGAAGTACTACTAAAAATACTCTCTAGGAAATTACTAATACTTTTTCGATAAACTACTAATACTTTCCGAGGAACAACTAATACATTTCTGGAGTATATTCATGAGAAATACTAAAATACTTTTCAGAGAACTACTTATACATTTCAGAATAACTGCTAATACTTTTTAGAAGTATGGCTAATACTTTTCAGAATGACTGTTAATAAATTTCAGGAGAAAAAATAAATTATATTCAGGGAACTACTAATACATTTCAGAAGAACTGCTAATACATTTTAGAAAGACGACTAATACTTTTCAAAAGGACTGTTAATACATTTCGGGAGAAAAATTTAATTTAATTCAAGGAACTACTAATACTTTTTCGAGGAACTACTAATACTTTTGGAGGGATTGCTAATACATTTCAGGAGTATATTTAGGAGAAATACTAAAAAACTCTTCAGGGAACTACTAATACATTTCAGAAGAAGTGCTAATACTTTTTTGAAGGACAACTAATACATTTCAGAAGGACTGCTAATACCGATACTCCCTGAAAACTACTATAACACCACTGCTAATATTACGAAAATACCACCGGATCCGCGAGTCAGATCCGTCTAACAGGTCAGACCCGTTAGACGGTCTGACAGGAGTTTTTGGGATAATTAGTAGATCCAAGACACATATTTTCTAACTTTGTAGATAATTTACCAATTCGAATAATTAATAGTCACTGTTTGAATTTGTAGGATTTACTTGGCGACCAATACAACTATTTAGATATATTTTCCAAATCATTATACAAATGAATCTAATTGGTGATTCGGGATAATCACAAAAACAAAAATGAGGTTTTTGAAAATTATAAAAAAAAACCTTGTGATTTTATTAAGTCTTACATTTCTCCCTTCTTAAGCGAAAAATATTTTAAAATTCTCCCAATATTTTTAGAAATATTATAGTTGCCCCCTTAAATTTAAGACAAAATCAAACCTCAAGTAGTATTTTTTGTAATTTTTAAAAATCTCTGGGACTTTTTGTAATTTAGCCAAAGTCTTCATCTTTGTTTTTGAATTATATGACTTTTACATTTATACTACGGCTTAATTACAGAAAATATCCTGTAACTTGGGGTAAAATGCATTTTCGGACTTTTGTTATTGGGTTTGCAAAATATGCCCTGTATGTTTATCAAGTTTTGCAAAATATGCCCTGTAAGTTTATAACGTTCTGCAAAATTGGTCCTTCAAGTTTTATACCGAAGCAATTGGTGTCCTATAAGTCTTGAGTTGATGCAAAATTGGTCTAGCGGAATAATTGCATATTTTCATAATACCAATTATACCTTTATTCATAAACATGGCTGATTTGACTAAGTGTCTTGCTTAAAATGGTATCAGAGCCCAGGTTTATTAAGAACTTTTGGTTATATTTATTAGATTTATGTAATTAACAATTGGTGAGGATAATTTCTCCGAGAATATGGATCCGAACCGATGTCCGAGATGTACCCCTTACAGGACATATCGTCAAATATTGACGATGTATGCACAAGAACACCTTGACCAGGTTTCATATTGGGAATACCAACATGAAGAAAAAGAACAGGCAGGAGCCGACGGGGAAACCTTAAGGCAATGCAAAATGCGAGCGAGAATATTATAGGCGATTCGGATGCTTAACCAGGACATTAATTATATGTTCACTTGATGAACCTTCAAGAAACGGTTCATGAAAATTCCCATCAGAACAATGATTACTGATGGAGTACCTGAGTGGAACGAGATACTTCCAGACAAATCTAAGTTCTCCAAAGATCTTAGAGAAGTCCAGAAGACGGTGCAGAATTATGGCAACCGCCATATTCATCTACCAGACAAGTTCATCAGATCCAGAACTAGATGGAGACGATGGTGAAATATCAGAAGGAAACTCTTGAACTCCTTCATGATATTCAGAAACGAGTCAAGAATCTGGAGGACAGACCAAGTTCTTCCGGAGGAAAGAAGCGTATAGATTTCGGAACAGTACCCTATTTACACCAAAAAGGGAAACCAACCGAAGTTATACGAAAGATGACAGATGAGGAGAAGCTCATTGCTCTAATCAAAGGAAAATCCATCAAAAATTAAAAAGATGGATATGGAAAAGATGAATCTTAAAGATCTACACGACCTGGCAGAATCCTTCGCGGGATTGGGTATTGTAGATTTAAAGATGAACGCAGGTGATGGATCAACTTTGGTTACCTATGACCCACAAGGTAGAGCAATTCCACCACCACCGCCACCAGTTAATCCTAACGTCGAAGAAAGTACGGGTTCGAATCATGGAGCTCGGGACGAGAGGATGCCACACGCTGGGGATTTCACGACTGGGAGTGATCCACTTTCAGGGACAGGAGGTCGAAACCCACTTGCGGGAACCAGACAACCTACTGGAAGGCCGAATGTTTATCAGACGCCTTATGGAAGATCGCACCTCGACCCAATACATCCATATGGGTTGATGTTAAATCTGGATATCCCAGATTTTAAAAATAGAGAAGTTCTCATTGATGAATGGGCTTCAGCTATGAGAATTTCAGCAGGAACCCTCGATCTTACAAAGGATTCATTCATTTTACTCCTTGAAATGAGTTTTGAAGGATCGGTGAAGATTGCCTGGGATATGACCGATGCTAGTACGAAAGTTTCGGTCACATCAGGGGAATCACTTAAAGGAATTCTCGATGGTATGGCAAAACTATTCAAAATCCAGTTCATCGGCACAGGTTATTTCGAGGGATTAGAGGATGAAAAAAGAAAGAGATATAAACAAGCCATCTATAGCCTTGAGTTATATGATATTTGTCATATTGACGAATATATCAAGTTGTTCACCGAATACCGGTGGAAATCCAAGATTGAAGAAAAGGAAGCTGCACAGCTATTCTTTGCCAAGATTCCGAGTCCCTGGAGAGAAATGCTTATCAGGGAATACAAGGATGGAGCTGATGTAGAAACTGTGGCCATAACAATGTCTTTCCTAAAGGCCAAGTTATCTGTATGGTGCTACCAAGCAGCTCTGTACAGGAATTACAAGAGATTAAGAGGAATTAACAAAGTAGTTCCTCTATGTTGTGTGGATAATGACATCCCAACAATTGTGGGAGGTCAACCAAGGCGGCACAAAAGGAAGAAGGAGCGAATCCATCCATACCGCCGAGGAAGCAGCAACAAAAGAAGTAGGTCTTCATGGAGACCTAGAAGGTTCTGGTCAAAACAAAAAGCCCGAAGTTATAAATCAGGGCAAAGACCAAAGCACAAGCGGGGGTAGAGCCTCATCATCGAGTTCTAATCAAGCAAGTACCAGCGAGAAATCCGGGAGAAGAACTTTCGGGCGTGCTCACGCGGAGAGCGGATGAAAGCTTCAAAGATCGTAATTCCGGACATGTGGAGCAAGAGGGCATATCTCAACGGATTGCCCAGGACAAATAAAAAACGAGGAGTCGAGACGAGTTCGAGGCCACACCGTAAATCGAGGAAGCCGTGTCTATTATCGGGATCTTATACGGTGTATCAATTTGAGGATATACCTCGGATGAGAGCATCTATGAAGAAGAGATCCATTTCGACGATGGAAGTGACTCACTTAATCAAAGTGAAGAAGAAATTCTTGAGACGATCGAGGAGGATATGTCAGATTCCTCTATCACACGACGGTTTCTCATAAAACTCTTATGAGAATCATGAAAGAAGATCCAAAGCTTCAAGTCTATGATGGATTTACAATCGGAGCTATGGAAAAAGCATTGGATAAGATTGGGTTTCGATGAGAAAATACCAAATTATTCACGGGGTAACAACCGGAGAATTTGCCATTCCGATGGAGTTTCTGCAGGTAACTGATCGAGATGCGGTTGGTCCCTATTAGAGAAATACAAGAGATCAAAAGCAGAGTTAAAAGAGAAGTTGCAAATACACTCTCATGGATTCACATTGGAGCCATAAGAGTCATTATTAAGGCAACATTCAATGAAGGAATAGATTCGCCACTCAATCTTGCTATTTTTGACAAGCGAATCTCACATCTCAAGGATTCATGCCTTAGAGCTGTTACAGAAAACTTGTATGCAGGAAAATTAGCATTTAATGTCTATCCGAGAATTGCATACAATTTGGGAGATCGAGATTTTAATAGAGTCATAACCCTTCATTAAGATTTCAAAAGAGTCGATTTGATGAAAGAAGGGAATAGACCCTACTCGATCACATACAAGATTTCCTATGCTCTCTCTAATACCCATCATTCCGAAGTATTCTTGAGAAAGGAATTTATTGAAGTCCCAAGAATCTTTGAGGACTTTGCCAGGGTGGTTCTACCAGAAATCATTGAATCTCCAACTATAAAAGAGATTGATATGATATTTCAAGATCAACTTGATCTTCAACAAAAGTCGAAGTCTCGAGTTGAGCCTGAAGGATGTCTTTCCGGCGGGACGAGAATGGTGAGTAGCGATCGTTGGGAAGAAAGGAGACCAATACGTTCAGCGCATCCCGATGTTTTTAAAACATCAAGAGAGTGAAATGTCCGAAAGGATGGCGAGAGGTTGAAGTAATATTCGACATCACTCAAAAGAATAATATTTTTCCTTGTGATGTTCTGTATTATCTCCAACAACCTATAGTTGGAAGGTATCAATGAAGCCTGAAGATAGGTGAAATTGAACTAACTATCTCAGGAGTAGCAGGGAAAATCCCAGAGCAATTAATACTGGGAATTGAATTTCTTGAGGATCATAAACCTTGGGAAAGACTAAAATAAGGAATGGAATTCACAGTGGCTGATAAAAGATACAGAATCAGATGACCACTAGTCCATTCTCCATATACATTTCTATCGGAATGATATATGCTGAATATAAGGCCGAGTATTTCACCGCCTATATTGATTCAGGTGCTGGAATATGTACTGCAAAGCCGGATGTTTTTCCCAAAGAAATTGGAGAAGATTTACCAGCTATTGCAGGAAGAGATTTCTCTAAGAGGATTCTTATCCTTAATAAGGGAATTAAACAAGCAGAAATCATGATCGGAGGCGCAGGCCGTACCCCATGGTACAAAGTGAAGACGCCACCAATCTATTTCCATGATACAGGAGCAGATGTGTTGCTAGGATACAATTCCTACAAATATTCAAGCGATTCACACAGGAAAATGAGACAAGAAGACTTATTTTCACAACATTATGTGATCATAAGATTATTGTCCAAAGACTGCGGGAAGCATTCTACAGAAAAATGCCTATTACTTTTCGCAGCAAGCGTGGTGATGAAGCCAAACTTCGCAATCCAAAAATGGCGGATCGAAGGAAATTTGGTGAAGCATTATTATCCTATAGACAATTCGGAAGTCGAAAGGATAAGAAGTTATGGGATAATAACTTGTATTCATTCAGAGTACAAGGAGAAGAACGAGTATCTCCAGAAGCCATTGCAGAATTATGGATGAGCCTAATGGAGAATCCACAGAGTGACGTAACCATTGAAGAGCAAATATCACTCGAGGATATCAAGAAGAAGATCCAAAGGAATTATAATGAATATCCTTTGGCATGGTGGGACAAGAACGAGCTCAAAACATCCTTGAAGGTTAAGCCAGGAAAGGAGTACGAGTTCGTAAGATTCAAACCAATCCTTATGAACCAGGAGGATCGTGAGGATATGCAGAAGATACTTAAGGAACATCTTGAACTTAAGTTGATTTCACCGATAGTTTCTCCATACAAGAGTCCGGGGTTCTTAGTCGAAACCATGGAGAAATCAAAAGAGAGGAAAGCAAGACTTGTTATTAATTACAAAGGGATTAATAACATTCTGGAGTTCGACGGATATTATATCGCAAGTAGAAAACATCTGGTTAACTTTATCAAAGGAGCCAAGATATTCTCTAAGTTTGATTGCAAATCTGGATTTTACCAGATTAAGATGGAGGAAGAAAGTAAGAAGTTCACATCTTTTCCACACCACAGGGACACTATATTTGGAACGTGATGCCTATGGGATTGGCTAACGCGCCCCAGATATATCAAAGAAAGATGGATAATCTCTTCAAAGATTATTTCAGTTTCATGTTCGTGTATATCGACGACATTCTGATTGCATCAAAGAACATGAAGGAGCATCTCAAACATTTGGAAATATTTTCAGATGTTTGTCACAAGGAAGGATTAGTGCTTTCGGAGAAGAAGGCGGTAATCGCAACAAGACAGATTGAATTCCTCGGAATTTAAATCGATGAATCTGGCATCATCCTACAAAATCATATTGTGGAAAAAATAAAGGGATTTCCAGATACATTGAAAGACAAGAAGCAGCTTCAGAATTTTCTTGGAGTTGTTAATTTTGCTGGAATGTTCATTAACAATCTGGCACACTACAGGAAGGTGTTTAGCCCATTGCTTAAAAAAGATGCAGTATTCAAATGGGAAGATGGACATCAAGAAGGAATTAAGCAACTTAAGGAAGTTTGTAAAAAACTTCCAAAACTTGCGATTCTCCAAGACGAGGACGAACTGGTTCTTTACACAGATGCCAGTGATGATTGGTGGGCAACAATTCTTACTAAAGTCACACCAAACGAGGAAGTGCCATGCAGATATTGCAGCGGTTTATTCACACCCAGTGAAGCAAACAGATGGCATATTAACGAGAAAGAATTCTTTGCAGTCAGAAAGGCTTTTAAAAAATGGCCTCTATTTTACTGGCTAAAAAGTTTACTTTAAAAATTGATAATTCAAGTGTCAAGGCTTTTCCGAAAAACAAAATTGAATCAAAACCAGAAAAGGCTCAATTACTTAGATGGCAAGCTGAATGTCAATATTATGATTATGATATTGTCATTATAAAATCTCATGAAAATATTCTTGCAGATTTCTTGACACGAGATGGAAGGACGCGTTGTTGACGAGGTCCTTAAATGAGTAAGACATCTCAGGGAAAACCTGGAGAGTCTAGAACGAGATTTTGGGACGTTATGTCTCAATGCGTTCTTGGGCGGACGACTTCAACAGGCTGACCAGAAATCCATTTCTAGTCAAATACGAGCATGCCAGTTTGCTCAATGACAATTGTTCTTAGCGCTGCAAGGGCCTCTCTTCCAGGCCGCATCTCATACGGTGCAAAAAGGGGCCGAGAGAGTACGGGGCTCTAACCCGGAGGTTATGAATTCAAGTACCATAATCACAAGTGTTACAGGTGATGCATCCCCTGAGGGTGTACAAACTGTAACGAATGTTGAAGCTCCGGTGTCACAACCCGAGTCTTCAAGTCAACCCAACACCTCTGGGGTAAAAGAGGGAGAGTTGAATCTTAGGCCATAGACAGGCAAATCTAAGGTTCAAACTGACGAGATTAAGATTTCTCCTATGCAGGTATATCAACGGCAATGGGAGAAACTAGTTACAAGACAAGGTATTAACCCAAAGAAAACAATGGTTGATATCTCAGGCAAGTATCCCAGAGTTTGGATTAAACCAGGAAGTCATCCAAATGAAGTACAGGAATGGTATACTTTTGGATCTTTAGCTTCAATTTATACCGTGTCACCAGGATTCCTAGAAATTTCAAAATTACCGAAATGGATTGGGGAAGCAGTTTACGAGACTTGGGCCAATAATCCACACTTGGCCAGAGGAGATATTTTGAATCCGTATTTTATCGGTGCAGCTCCTGAACCATCGAAGAAAGGCTTTAATGAAGCTTTTCATTTCATCAAGCTAAGAAGACCGGATGGAAATGCTTTAAAATACATTAAGGCAGCTTCACCGGAAGAAGTACCTGTGTTAGTAGGAGCAATTTCTGAAGATGAAACTTCTACACGACGAGCATGGGGTCTTTGGGTTTGTCTAACAGAAATGGACAAAGTCAAATATCCGTTTAAGTTTTTCCAGAATTCAGCAAACGGATCTTTCTTACTAAATTCAATGACTGGATCAACAACAGGATTTGCAGAGGAGCTTTTCGAGACGAAGAGAAGAATTCTCTGGGAGAACAAGATTCCGGCAAGCAAAGAAACTTACCGGAAATTCTGTAACATGGCGCATGTTGACCGTTGGATCGACCGGATCTGTCAAGCATGCCCCAAACAGAAGGAACCCGAGTTTGGGAAAGGATTCCGACCCAAACCCGACCGACAAGATCATGCAGCTGGAAAGGATAAGGGCCCAGCTCTCAAGACGCGTTATCCTCGGGGACCACGTAAACCAAATTTTTAAAAGATTCCCCGACAAACATCACATAGGCTGAGTCACGTGGGAGAAAAAGAAAACCGGTGGCGAGCGAGGCAATAATGTGGGATATATGACGTAAGCGATGACGTCATATATATCAGCAAGATTTGAAGTCCGCCTTTGAAGTCCGGACTTACCTCTATAAAATGCAGGATTTGAAGGAAGCTGAGGAGATCGAACATTTTCCTTAGTTTTCTTACAATAAAATCTGAGTGAAAAATTTGTAATATTTTGAGTGTTTAAGTTTTAAGTTTTATGTATTTACGAGTGAAAGCCTCATCTATGAGAGGCTAAACCAGTATTCTCCTCCCAAAAGGAGATTACTAATGTAATAAATATTTCAATAAGTTCTTAATAAAAAGGGGCTTTCTGCTTCAACATGTCTTCATAATGTTCCATTAATTCATCCCGTTTAAGAATTACTTATACGCATGGAGTAGGAAACGAACCAAGGCTGTGCTGAACAGTTGCTGAAGGAGTTGGATAACTTGCAGATCATCTTCCCTGAGGGTGAGGTTGAACAGTGAGGAGCTGTTTGTCAAACGATCTGGGGGAAGTAATTTTCCAACTGGTGGTGTTGCGAGCCATTTCACCCGGTGCTATTTCGGTCAAAGAAGGTATGACTTTTAAGGGATTTATTAATTTTACGGAAGCATGTTGGGCCTGATATGGTCGTGATGGACTATATCTGTTTTATCAAAACCTTAGTCTGAAATCAATTTTGGATTATGAAACATTTACAAAAGTATGTCCTATTGAGTTTATAGGCTGGAAACCTGACATGATCCACTTAAAACCTCTGAATAGAGACTGGGTCTAAGTAGGTGTAACAACGCCACGAATGGAATAGGTGTCAGAAAATGTAAATCTTCATAATTTATGAAATTTGAGTCTATTGAAAATAGCTATGATATGAAATGATTGAAATTGCTAATTCTCGAGAGTTATAGGCTATAATTGCTACCTTTGGAAAGATAATGGACCAAAACTGCTATTTGGCTATAAGGGCAAAATTGTCCAGAGCATAAATTGCAACTTTAATAGTTAAAAGGCAAAACTGCAAAACGGCCTAAGTTATAGGGCATATTTTGCTATTAAGCCTTTATACTACTAATGAACAAGTGTACAAACTAAACTAGCAACCATAGACAGTTGCACAACCCCACTATGGGGGCACGTGCCCCTCCTAATTTTTTTTTAATTTTTAATTTTTATTTTAAAACATATGAATATTAATTATTGGATTTAAGATGAAAAAACAAAGTTTACTCCTATTAACTTTTTTTATGTAGTTTATAACTGTACCTATCTTATTTTTGATATAATTTATAATTATATTTATTTTGTGAGTAGATTTCTTGTGAGACGGTCGCACCTTACGAGAGAAACAAAAAGTAATATTTTTTTAATGTAAGCAATCATACTTTTAGTGTAAAAACTAATAGATTATATATAACTAAAAAAGTAAATTCAGACTTAGTATTACTTTTTACCCTAGAAATATTACTTTTTTCTCCGTCGCACAGTGTGACCGTCTTACACAATTTTTTGCTTTGTTTTGTGCCCCCTCGTAAAAAATTTCTGGATCCGTCCCTGCTAGCAAGAGAGCCTTTAACGATTCTGTCTTATGAACCGAATGTTGTCCATCAAGTTATTCCTTGTTGCTAAAACTTGAAAAAACAGATTATTGGCTTGCTTCTGTATGCCCTGGATTGATTACTCCAGCACCTCCAATCTTCTTTTCAATTCCCCGACAGCTTCGTCACAGCTTCCACTATATATACCATCAGAAACGCGAACGACCGCATGATTTAACTCTTTCACCTCTTCCATTGGGCTCTGGATTTTTGTCTTCATCTCTTTGCAAATCGCTGATTCCAGAAATTTTTCAAGTTGATCATCATCAGGCCTTCCTGGAAATTATCTAATTTCCAGGAACGGTTTTGCATCACTGCACAAACCTGATTCTACTAATCCGAAAGCCAAAAAACTGATTCTCATCAATATTATTAAAGCTTGAAGAACCAAACATTCTTTATAATCAGAACCATGCCTTTTTTTCAATCCCAGTTGACATTTCCACTTTAAAATCACCCTTGCCAAGTTTTCTAATTCCTTGGATTTTTTTCAGGTATTTAGCTGCAGAAATTGGCGAGTTTTTTCGATCAGGCTTAGTGCGTGAGAAATGGAAATCTTGGCCTGGTCTAGATGGGAAATTGAGGAGGCAATTGAATTCAGCTTATCCAGCAAGTTTAAGTTGTAGCTTAAATACTCTTTAGTAGCTCTGCCACCCCATTGGCTCATGAGATAGTCTATTTCCAGAACTAGGTTTGCAAAAGCCATGCCACCGAAATTTATCAGCTCAAAATAATTATGAAATAATTTCCCTGGTTTCAACAAGATTTTCCTAAGAAAATTCAATATTTTGGACCAAAAATCGTGTAATGAAGCCGATAAGGCTTTAGAATTACGGTGGTGGTTTTCCTGGCTGGGGTGATATTTGAGGGCACGACCGAGTTTTTCTGATAAGAGTACCATGGAAAATAGAAATCGGAAAAAGTGTGAATAAGTTTTGGTTTCTTGTGTGTAGGGCTGAAAAACGAACCAAGCTACTCGATACTCGATTCGAGATCGATCGTTAAAAGATCGTTTGAGCTCGGTTTGTTAACATAACGAACCAAGCTTGAACATATTTTTCCGTTCGATAAGATTTAAAGCTCGGCTCGAGCTCGACTCGATTAGTTAAAAAAGAATAAAATATGTGTAAAAATATCAAGCTACTCGAGCTCGATTCGTGTTCGGTTTGACCAAAGCTCGTTCGAGCTCGATTCGATTAATAATTAAACAAGCTCAAACACAATTTTTAAAGCTCGATTAAAATTCAAACAAGCTCGAACAATACCATGTTCGGCTCGACTCGACTCGTTTACACCCCTACTTGTGTGTGTTTTTGGTGTGAGATTTCATATATAGGCATAGGTGGGAGCTTAAGCTATCTTTTATTATAAAATTGAAAGTCGTGTTCGTGTGGCTTTGGATAAGCTCTTGTTTAATGTCAAATGGGCACACAAAAGCAACAACACATCACACAAGATTTCTATTATAAATTTTACGGATTATTAAAAAAGACCCCTTTAGGTTTGGGCTAATTATAAAAAGCTCAGACATATTTCAAGATTTACAAAATGCTTATCAGCTTTGATTATGTCTCAAGTTTACTGGAGTAGCTATAGTATTTTCTAAAAATATCAAGTGAAATTTTGAAACATTTTTTGCTTATGAATGGAAAAATGTATCACGGAATCAATCATTCAAAAGTTTTTTTTTCTTTTTGGTAATTTTGAATTTTTTTTTCAGTTTTTTTGTTGTTAGCCCAAACCTCAAGGTTTTTTTTTTTTTTTGGTAATTATCCCTAAATTTTAATACATCCTCTATTAGAATAGTCACATCTCTTTTTTTTAGTGTATTGAGTATTCACGATCTTGTATTAGAAATCTCATTACGTCTGTCTATTTTAGTGATGGAGTATTCAAAATCTTCTATCCTTTGTTATAGTGTAACTGAGTATTCGTTACGTGTAGAATCTTTGTACATAAATTATATGCAAAGCAACAATTAATGCAATATAATAAATAATGCACTATAATAAAGGATCGCAAAATGAAAATATAACCCCTGAAACTTCTCAAAATGCAAAAGAATATTGTGATATATTTTAAAGTTTCAAGGGGTGTTTGGATGTTCAAATGTTATAATATCCTTGCGTGTGTATATTGTACACATTTTGGTGACCAATGGTGCTCCATTTTACACGTCTTGGCAGTGTTGGGAAGCTGAGAAGAAGCTAAAGGTTATGTGGTTTTCGTTCATTGGGAATTTTTCAACTTATTAATTTGTGAAAATCGGTCAAAATGGTCCCTTCTATATTGCAAAAATGAAAACTAGCCATCTTTAGAAAATAAATATTTTTTAGCTATTTTGGCAAAGCTAAAGATATTCATACCCTTCAAGCATATTACAACAAGTTACCTTCCTCTCTTTCTCACTTTCACTTATCTCTCTCTCAAATGGTTCCTCTCTTTCTCATTTTCCGGCGGTCAGTGCAATTCAGCGGAATCTCGAAATAATGTAAGCATTTTATCTCTAGCTCATCCTTTATACATTTCAATATCGTAATTATTTTGGAATTAGATATATAGTGGACTTGGAAATGAAACCAGATCGAAACCAGGTCTGGGATGTGTAACTTCGACATGTAACTTGTGCCTTGATATCGTGTTACATGTCTGTGACTTGACATTGAGTTACTAATAAATCTCCGGTCTTGGAGCATCAACTGGAAATCAATAGTAGTGGCCATATGGATGGTGACGATGATGGTGGTGGTGGTGGTAGATTTAATGATGATTTTGGGTGGTATGATGTTTTCGGGGGTAATGGCCATTATGATGACCAAGATGTTGTTGGTGATGAACATAACCAACAAGATAAATAATTTGTTCCATCGGGGACAATGATGGTGACACATCCGAAGAAGAAGATGACAATCAAGAGTTTGATGTTGATGATGAACTAGTGATTGATTTATGATCACTTTGGATGGGAAAAAGATGACTATTTTGTTCCAGATGACTCTGAAGGGAATGATGTAAATAATGAAATCATAATAGTAGACAATGACGAACATGTTCTTCGGAATAGACGATTTTTAATCCATAAAGTACCTTCTATTGATAGTGATAAAAAAGATAATGAGAACGGTGAACATATGGAGCTCCCAATGGTTAGGTGGTAACATGCTCGGATGGTTCCTGGAATGTCATATTAGCATCTCGATCCTATTTCCATTGCACAAGAACCACCTAACATCGAGCATGACTTATTTAAAGGTTTAGTGGAGCAAGGAAGAGTTGGTAACAAAGTTGGGCTTTTATCATCTACACCAACGTGGGGAGTATAGAATAACTCGGTATTCGACTTCACGTTATGAGGCAGTTTGCAAACACAAATGATGCAACTTCTTATTTCATGTGAATGCTATCTAAGGGGGAAGTTGAAAAGTGACTAAATTTGAACAACCTCATACACGTGAAGCAAACCTTAATAGACATGCTCTTTGACAATTGCCTTCGATGATTACTGGAGCCTTTTTGCGCCAAGACTACTAAAGAAAGGATGATCCCTAAAGCCTAGGGATATTATTGATAATTTGTCTGATGAACACAGGATAGACATTTTGTATGATAAATCACTTGAATCACAACATTGGGCTTACAACTATATACATGGAGACCACTTACAATCTTGGGGGATGTTGCCTGCATTCTTGTACATGATGAAAAAAAGAGAACCCTGGTACAATTGCTTTATATGAGACTAATGACGATGATAGATTCAAGTATATTTATATTGCCTTACATGCGTCAATTAAGGCATTCAGTGAGTATTGTAGACCTATTATTGTTTTTGATAGCACACATCTAAATGGAAGTTTAAAGGTGTATTGTTTGTTGTGGTTATGAAAGACGACAATGAACAAGTATATCCATTAGCATTTGGTGTTGCTGATAAGGAGAATGACGAATCATGGGAATGGTTTATGAAGCAATTATGCAACATGTACTGATGTCCTGAAAATATGCTCATTGTATCCGATTGACATAAAAGTATTAAGAATCCAGTGGGTAGTGTATGCCCTGATGTTGCGCATGGTATATGCACATATCACTTGAGGAAAAATATTAGAAATTATCGAGGTCAAGTGGTGAGCTTATATCAAAAGGTTGCGTGCATTTATTCGCCTAAAAAAGGCCTACGAGGAGTTAGTTAGGGCTAGAACGAAAAGATGGTATGTGCAACAAAGGTTCTTAATGCTGGATTTATGTGGTTGAGGAAATTTCCAATTTGTTCGTTGCTTGATTCAATTTGAAACCTCATTCAGGAGTGGTTCCCCGAGCGACAAATTGCAACATAAAACATGAACAATGAAGTCACCACAGATACAATCAAGAGATTGACAGAAGAAAGTGTGCTGGCTGAGAAGATGCACGTGTCACCTGTTAGTAGCCTTATTAATTATGTGAAGGATGGGGTGCGTTCTTTTGTTATTGATTTGGCCAAGAGAATGTGTACTTGTCGAGCTTTTCAACTTGATATATTGCGGTATCGACGTGCGATTAAGGCAATCAGGTATATCTAACTTTTTGTTTCTCTTTTTAGTTATGAATTATTAATGTCTACAACATCCTTATATACATATTTTGCTATTTATTTCAATAAGGCAAGTGATCGCGAAATTCTTACCACAAGCGTACGATGTCAAGTTTTAGTATAGGTTTTGAAAGTAGGGTTATCGCCTCCACAGGGATTGTTATCGAATTTTATACTAAGTACTATAATTAAAATAACTTAACTCTATCTAGAAATCGGAAAACAATAAGGATTTATTAAACTAAAAATAAAACTAAAAATAAGCAAATTACTGGTTCAGAGAATTAATCAAACACTAAGAATATGAATTCTAGAGGGTTGATTTCACCTAGTTATCCCCTATGTTTTCAATCCAGTTTATTAATCACAAGTTATCAATCTATAAGCCAATATTCCTACCGTTTATCATTTACTCTCTCGAGTGCCAAGTGATTCTAGGTTACAATTTCTGATTTCGATATCTCTATAAAAATCATAAATTAAACCCTAATACGCTCAATGAATATTCTATCATAGGCTTCAAAAGATTCATAAACCTCTCGGTTCTATGAAACCCCAGGTTGTGCTATTCTATGGCCAGACGTTCAATTACCTCTCTCGAGCATCAAATTAAACACGCCAAACAATCTAAATTATTGATCAGATAATCCAGATGCAATCAAATCAAATAGCATAAATAGATTAATAAATATACGAATTTCATAAACTGGAAATCAAAACATAGGTTCAAACGTAAGTTACACCAATCCCCCAGAAAAATGGGTTTAGCCCATGATGGACATATAAAAACTCGTGAAGAAATAATTATACATCTCAAAAATCAAGAAAGAAAAGCAAAGAAAGAATTGAGAAGAAAAGAGAAGGAATTCTCTCTGTGTCCAAACGAGAAGTGCCTCCAATTGCCGTCCCGAACCCTTGCTTCGTGTCTCTTGCCTTGCGTTGTGCTCAAAATAATGTCCAACCCCCTGTTTGTACGTGCGTTCTTGTATTTATAAGCTCGAAACCCTCGAAAATCCGTCAAAAAGCCCACTAAATAAAAGGCCCAACGTCCAGTTTCATCGCGCGCGCTGCAGCGCTTGGAATGGCGCGCTGCAGCGTGCTTGTGTATTGACCCTGCTGCCCTATTGCGCGCTGCATCGCTAGGATGGCGCGCTGCAGCGCGCCTGATACTCTTCATGCTGGATGTCGCTTTCTTTGTAGTATGTCTTGTTGCAGCGCACCCTATGGACTCGACTTATTTGCTACAAATTGGGCCTTTTATTTCGTTTTTCGACCCCGTTTGTGTGGCGCGGGGTTTTTTAAGCGTGCGCTCATCCATAAATATTATTTTTGCGCTTTTCAACTTCCAACTTGCGATTTTCACCGTCCAAACACGTTTCGCCGTTTTTGCTCAATTTTGGCTATCAAGATCAGTCCCGAATCTCGAATGACAACAAATGACACAAACTCGACTCAAATGACACTAAAATACCCGAAAACAATGCAATATCCTAGTCTAGAGCACTCAATACATTGGTATAAACCCAGCTTAACAAATACCCCAAACTTAGATATTTGCTTGTCCTCAAGCAATTACAGACTCTATAAATCGACAAACATGAAGAAAACTAAAATAAAGACAACTGACTCAAACGGACTAACTGCAAAACTTCACAACCAAACTCATTCGTCAAATTTCGTTTCTCTATCAATCAAGCACATATTTTCACAATGTGATCATGAAGGTGGAATGTTCATGCCAACCCCGTTTTCATTATCCAGATAGATTCACACAATCAAGTGTTTTCAAAATGATCCACTTTTTGATTATAGAGATGAGATGCTTACCGGACTTCATAGTCTTGTCTTTCACACTAATCTCCACTAATGTAGGCTAATGTAACACAAGGATCAATAGGACTTTTAAAGCTTGTAATGTGGGCTTAGGGTAAGGTAGGAAAATATAGGAATAAGTGGCTCAAATCACCCAAACACACAATTATTACTTCAAATCACCAATTAACAACTACCCTTCACTTTTTGACCTCCCCAATGTTTATGAACCTTCAATCCCGCTGATTTTTCTCATTTTTTTTGGCACCACAAAACTTATTCTTTTGCATACATGGGGTTTGATATCTTCTTTTCTCGGCAACTTCATTCGATTAAATACATACCCTTCTCATCATACCCTCCTCAACCTTCAATATTTTTCTATACTTTGTGCGTATGAGTGATGGGTAATTAGGATATTCACATTTAGGCTCTGGGTATTAAATTGGTTGCCAAAGAAATGGGTTTATAAGGCTCAAAGGGGGACACTAGGGAAAATATATTACAAAGGTAGGCATTTTAGGCTCTGGCTTGTTCAAAGATGGCCTACATCCCTTCCTTAATGTTACTTCACCTAGGATTTCGCCTCGACTAGTGATCAAACAAGTTCTAGAATCCGGTGGGATCATAAAGGAAACACTCAACCGCATAAATCATCCCCAAATAAATCAACAGAGTTAAGCACATAGATGGAATTAATGGAAAGAAGATTAAATCCCAGTTCAAACACATGCTCTTTTGACCGTTCAACTCATATTCAACAAATTCACTTAGTAATGCAGTTTCACAGTTTTACCGACGCCCCGACTCGACTCTAGACTCTTTTTTTGTTTTTTTTACTCAAGACACGATTCGATAAATAAAAACAGACTGCACCCCCCAAACCTAAAACGACATTATCCCCAATGGAGAGGTGGGAAAAAGGACTTTCCTGGCCGAGGAGCGAAGGCTCCTTAAGTCATGTGGTACTACTACGTGTAGGAGGTGTCTCGTATAAGCTCACAATGCATCCTAGCGCACAAGCCCATGGGTGTTGTATGCCGTCGAGGTGTGGTCTTGTTCTTCCCATTCGCCTTGGCTCGGTCCTTTTTGACTTTGCATCTTTGTAACCTAGCAAAGTAAACAAGAAAATAAAACTCGTGGAACCATGGAATTCGGTTATGGGTGAGAAATCGAAAATCAAAGCACATACATAATGCACCCAATTAGAAAATATAGTGCCATGTCAAAAAGATAAGCATAGATATGCAAGATAGCACTAAACAATGTGAAATTGTCATTGGGACATTTTATCAAACACCTCATATGCATGAATTTGGGCAAAGATAGTGAACGCAATGGATAACTGAATTCAATCCCAAAATTCAATACCAAGCCCAAGTCTAACATGATCAACCAATCCACAAACCACCAACCAACAACAATTATCCTAGTACTTCTACAATCCAATCACACCAAAAATCACAAGATGGGGAAAACCATGGGGTGGGTTTTGGAAGTTGCAAACTTACCAAATAATGAGTGGAGGAGATGAATATGGTGTGTGTGGTGTTATAATGCTCCTTTGTGAAGATGGAGTGGGATATGTGGGATTTGCACAAATAAGAGGGGTAGGGTATGATGCAACTTACTACTCCTAAGAATGCAAAACAAATTCAGAAAAAACAAAAACAACTACTAAACTAATTTAAAACTAAGAAAGCAATAAAAAGGGGCTTGGGTTGACTCCCAAGAAGCGCTAAGTTTACAGTCTTCAGCCAGACTTTGTCAGAATTTCCTCAAGTTGGGGCTCCAATAGGCATGTTATCCACATTGCCCTTAGAAACTTCCCAACCTCCAATGTCTTCAGCTATATTCCCAACCATCTGCTTACCATCATTTGATTCAAATTTTTGCCTGTTAGTTGGATGGATGGTGAATACGGCTTTCTCCTGATTTACCCGCAATGTTAGCTCCCCCGTTTCTACATCGATCAAAGCCCGTGCTGTAGCTAAAAACGGTCGCCCAAAGATGATAGGTATTTTCTTGTCCTCGTTCGCGTCCAACACTACAAAATCCACAGGAAAAACAAATTTATTAATTCTTACCAATACGTCTTCAATGATTCCCCACGGATAGGCGATAGATCGATCAACGAACTGCAAAGTGATATTGGACGGTTTCACCTTCCCGATCCCAAACTTCGTCACATCAGAAAGAGATATAAGGTTCACACTGGACACAAGATCACAAAGTGGTTTCTCAAAGAAAACTCCTCCAATCGTACAATGAATAGTAAAACTCCCTGGATCCTTTATTTTCTGAGGTAGTTTGCTCTGGACTATTGCACTACATTCCTCTGTCAAATAGACAGTCTCAAAATCCTCCAACTTCATTTTCTTGGATTCCACTGGTTTCGCATAAATAGGTGATTCTTCGGGGCTAGGCTGAATTTTTGCTTCCTTTTTCACGTAAACTGCATTGCAGTGCTCTCTCGGATTAACCTCTGTATCACTTGGGAACTTTCCCTTCTGCTGCAATGAATTCACGGTTGTACCCAACTAACCCATTTGTGTCTCGATCGACCTAATATGCATCTCCAGTGTGCTCATCTTAGTATTTAGACCATCAATCTGTGCCTCACTCCTATTCATTCGATTCCTGGTCTCTCCGATGAATGAGCCGAGCATCTCTTCAAGCGACTGCTTCTTTTCACCTCCGAGTGCATTGGAACTGGATGGGTTTGGATAACCCGGAGATGGGTTCAATACATTCCTGTTGTTGCTATACGAGAGATTTTCATGATTGCAAAGTCCCGGGTGATAATGAGTTGGTAATGAATTACCTCTGTTATTAAAATCCCGGTTATTCACATAATTGACTTGCTCGGCCTCGTGATCGGCGGCTGCATGAATGGCTATGGGTGGGAGCGCAGCTTGCTGTGGTGTGTTCCCAGTATTCATGATTGCTAATTGCTTTGTCAGACTCGAGATTTGAGCTGCCAAAACTGACATTGTATCTAGCTCAAGAACACCAGGAACTGGCTTTGGTGCTGATCTCTTGGAGGGCCATTGATAGCTGTTTGTGGCCATTTCTTCAAGTAGAAGTAAGGCCTCAGTCGGTGTTTTAGCCATCAATGTACCTCCTGATGCCGCATCTAGTATCGTTCTCGTATGCCCATTCAGCCCATTATAGAAATATTGAACCCTCTGCCAGTCTGCATATCCATGCTGTGGGCATCTCCGCAACAGATCTTTAAAGCTCTCCCAAGCTTCGTATAACAGCTCGAAATCAATATGTTGGAACTGGGCTATCTCGCTCTTTAGTTGGAGTGTCTTGCTGGGAGGGAAAAATTTTGCTAAGAATTTTTGAGTCAGATCATCCCAGCTCGTGATACTCACAGGGGCGAACGTCTGTAAACACTGCCTGGCCTTATCCCGGAGTGAAAACGGGAAAAACCTCAATCGAATGGCCTCATCAGTTACACCATTCATCTTGATGGTGTCGCAAATTTCCAAGAATGTGGCCAGATGTGTATTCGGATCATCCACTGGACTCCCCCCAAATTGATTCTGTTGAACCATGCTTATGAGGCCCGGTTTCAATTCGAAATTATTTGCATTAATGGGCTGGTGCACAATTCCGGAGTAGTTCTGGTTCATGGTCGGCAGAAAGTAATCCTGGATTGCCCTTTCTGGTGCTTCAGGCTGTGGTGGCACATTTACGACCCGATTTCCATTATTCTCATTGTCCCCGCCATCGCCATTGCTCGCTCGATTCTCTGCTTTCGCTTTGCTTTGCTCGGATTGCTCGAAGTGTCCTTTCAATCTCTGGATCAAAAGGAAGCAAATTAATATCTTTGGAATCTCGCATAAACAGACAAGTCAAATGAGAAAAACGAAATTATAATTCCTATACTAGTCTAGATTAGGATTAAGACTACGTGATAATAGTATTAGTTTAAAATAAGATAAAACAATCCCCGGCAACAGCGCCAAAAACTTGATCGCGAAATTCTTACCGCAAGCGTACGGTGTCAAGTTCTAGTATAGGTTTTGAAAGTAGGGATATCGTCTCCACATGTATTGTTATCGAATTTTATACTAAGTACTATAATTAAAATAACTTAACTCCATCTAAAAATCGGAAAAAGATGAGGATTTATTAAAA
This sequence comes from Rehmannia glutinosa, assembly GCA_016081115.2. Lineage (NCBI taxonomy): Eukaryota > Viridiplantae > Streptophyta > Magnoliopsida > Lamiales > Orobanchaceae > Rehmannia > Rehmannia glutinosa. The sequence goes on along the minus strand of CM071937.1, from coordinate 46,793,339 downwards.
TAAAAATAAAACTAAAAATAAGCAAATAACTGGTTCAGACAATTAATCAAACACTAAGAATATGAATTCTAGAGGGTTGATTTCACCTAGTTATCCCCTATGTTTTCAATCCAGTTTATTAATCACAAGTTATCAATCTATAAGCCAATATTCCTACCGTTTATCACTTCCTCTCTCGGGTTCCAAGTGATTCTAGGTTACAATTTCTGATTTCGATATCTCTATAAAAATCATAAATTAAACCCTAATACGCTCAATGAATATTCTATCATAGGCTTCAAAAGATTCATAAACCTCTCGGTTCTATGAAACCCTAGGTTGTGCTATTCTATGGCCAGGCGTTCAATTACCTCTCTCGAACGTCAAATTAAACACGCCAAACAATCTAAATTATTGATCAGATAATCCAGATGCAATCAAATCAAATAGCACAAATAGATTAATAAATATGCGAATTTCATAAACTGGAAATCAAAACATAGGTTCGAACGTAAGTTACATCAATCCCCTAGAAACATGGGTTTAGCTCATGATGGACGTATAAAAACTCGTGAAGAAATAATTATACATCTCAAAAATCAACAAAGAAAAGCAAAGAAAGAATTGAGAAGAAAAGAGAAGGAATTCTCTCTGTGTCCAGACGATAAGTGCCTCCAATTGCCGTCCCGAACCCTTGCTTCGTGTCTCTTGCCTTGCGTTGTGCTCAAAATAATGTCCAACCCATGTTTGTACGTGCGTTCTTGTATTTATAAGCTCCAAACCCTCGAAAATCCGTTGAAAAGCCCACGAAATAAAAGGCCCAACGTTCAGTTTTGTCGCGCGCGCTGCAGCGGTTGGAATGGCACACTGCAGTGCGCCTGTGTATTGACCATGTTGCCCTATCGCACGCTGCAGTGCTAGGATGGCGCTGCAGCGCTTACCGATACTCTTCATCTTTGGGCCGGACGCCGCCTTTGCAGATGTGCGCTGCAGTTTCTTCCGTTGGCGCCGCACAAAGACTCCTATGGACTCAACGCTGCTACAAATTGGGCCTTTTATTTCATTTTCGACCCCCGCGCTGCAGCGCGGGGGTTTTGGCGCTGCGACGCTCATCCATAAATATTATTTTTGCGCTTTTCAATTTCTAACTTGCAATTTTCACCGTCCAAACACGTTTTCACCGTTTTTGCTCAATTTCGGCTATCAAGATCAGTCCCGAACCTCGAATGACAACAAATGACACAAACCCGACTCAAACGACACTAAAATACCCAAAAACAATGCAAAATCCTAGTTTAGAGCACTCAATACATTGGTATAAACCCAACTTAACAACAAGTCAATCAGTCTACAGTTATGTGCACGACTACTATAAAACAGAGATATTACGGAAAATTTACGCTCCAATCATCATTCCCAATGCACACCCTAAAGACTAGAAAATGATACGACTGCTGGTTGTCAAGGAACCTCTAAATCCTCTACAAGTTGGCCGACCAAAGACTCGATGGATTCCATCTAGTGATCCATCTAGTAGCTCACAACGGTCCCTATTATACTTTAGGTATCGTCAAGAGGGTCACAATCATTCTACATGTAATGTGGTGCTCCCTATTTGCCATGATACAACAAGTGCAAGTAGAAGCAACACAATTGATCAACCTGATAGAAGAATTACAGGAAAATGTGATATTTGTAAGAAGGAAGTACACACTAGGAGGTTTTGTCTTGATAGAACTTCTGACCTTAATTAGAAAATTGGACATGTAATCCTGAAAGTTTCTAATTTATTTGAACCAATTATATGACTCGATACCCAAGTAATATAACTCGAAATCATGTGTTATCTCATGATAAAGTATAGTACTTTGTTTAAGCTTTTTCATTGATGTGTCTTATCTATGAGCTTTTGTTTCAGCTTTTCATTGATGTGCCTTGTCTATGAGCTTTTGTTTTAGCTTTTCATTAATGTGTCTTGTCTGTGAGCTTTTGTTTCAGCTTTTCATTGATGTGTCTTGTCAATGAGCTTTTGTTTAAGCTTTTTATTAATGGGTATTAAGCTCGAGGTGTAATATAAATACCCCAGCAAATTGAATACATCTATCATCTATCCACCTAAAATGAACACAAACAACCTTAATTTCTCTCCTCGGCCATCCTCGAGGAAATAGTCTAATATCGTGCTTTACAATGAAAAAGAATCAATGTGGACACTTCCGATTGATATTCTACTTGTTGATTTCCTTGTGAGCGAGTTAAATACTGGCAATTGGGTGATCAGTGGGTTTAACAACACATCTGTGTTGGCTGCTAGTGCTCTTCTAAAGTCATGATTTGAGTGTACTTTCACATTTTCCGAGGTCAATCATTGCGTTAACCATCTTCAAGCTCGTTACAAATTTTTTGCTAAATTGCTTGCCACTTGGGGTGTTGTTTGGGATCGCAAGCTCGATTTCGTCCATTCTACTCATCAAAATTGGCTTGACTATGGCAGGGTAATTTATTTACATATTTCAAGTAATTTTATTTACTTCTATTTTTGTTAATTTTGTGTTTATGTAGGCTGATCCAACCCTCACAACTGCTTACGAGTTAGATGGGGAACCTCTATTCGATAAACTAGAAATGCTATTCAAGACTGAGTCTGCGAACAACGACGATGCCAAAACTTGGTCGGCTCGTGTCCATCGTTACTTGCCTAAGCGTCCCAATTGGGGAAAGGAACTTTTTCTCAGTACAAACATGTGTAGTTTAATTCGACGATGTAGTCTAATTTGCAATTGTTGTGTTTCACTTTAATTTTGAAGTACTCTTGTTTTCAGCTGATGTAGTCTGGTGTAGTCTATTTTAATTCATGTAGTGTGTGCAACTTAAATACACTACTCGGCATCGAGTCATAGTCATTCGATGTCGAGTTTTTTTAATATTGAGTTATACAGGCTTATAGCAGACATGCCTGTCTTATTAGCTGCACACCCAACCTGTAACACAAACCACTAAGAACAAACCATACAACAATTATCTCCAACATCCAATATATACAACAATTATGTCCAACATCCAACATCTCATCCAAGAACAAACACAGCAAGCATACCAACACAACTAGCAAGAACAAAACTCAAAACAAAATATAAACTATCTCCAACATCAAATATATACAACTGTATCTAGTGGTAAATATACAACTACATCTAATATATCTAATAATTACAAACTATCTTTATACAACTGGATCAGTACTGTGAGCAAAAATCGCCAATGCCATCTTCTGCTGATACTCGTAGAATATATCTATAGTGTGCTCCGCAGGTCTGGGCTCACCCAAAAAACGCTCAACATACATGCAGGTGAATATGCCACAGCTATGGTTGTACATCTGTATGAACTGTTGGTCAGACGACATCATCCTAATAGGCATCATGTCGCATCTAGGCTCTATACAATGCTCATCAAAATATCTACCAATAAGAAGCAACCGAGGAAGAAGGCATCAAAATAAGCAGCTGGCAGTGATGGTGATAAAAAATCACCGGATCGCTAAGATCGTCCATTTGATGCGATAATGGGTCGTATAGCTAAATCTCCCACTTGTCGAGCCAAAATCGACATACGACCCAATGCGAAAAGCATAGACATACGAAGATGATCTACAAGTAATAAACATGAAATATTATTAATTGCTCGTTGAATAGAATTATAATAAAGATATAATATGACTAATATGTATATTGAGACTACATACCAAGCCTGCTCCAAGGATGGACTGATGCCATGGACATAGTTCAACAACTCTTTCGGTGGCTTCCACTGCAAGTATGGGCAACTATCTCTATAGGATCCCTTACAATCCTTGTCGTTAGGATGTATGGCATCCCATGCAATCTTCAAGTACATATATGAATGATTTTTTATTATAAAACATTGGTGTCAATAAAAGAAAGCATGTCCATCGTATGTCAACCGAAAATACAAACTTACAAAATATGAAAAATCAACAATGTTTAGAGTGTCTGCTCTGACATTAGGATGCAGCCGAACACCATGTGCAATCTCCGAACCAGTACTCGAGAAATGGGTCGATATGGTACACCAATTTAAACAACAACAATGGTTATTGAAACAAATAAAAGCTTAAAAGAACTAAAGATTTTACTTACGACATTGGATAGATCAACTTCAATGTCTTTCATCCCCCGAAAGTAATCGGGGCCCATATGCCAAAAGTGTAGTTAATTATCAGTATGAAAAGTAATGAAATGAAATATCATTAATGACGCAAAGAAAATGAAAATCATACAGGTGGGGGTCAATGGACTCCAAAACTCGAGCATACTATTGCCGTATCTGTCGCTGCCTACTCTGCTCGTCTATAAATGGAGACTTGACATATCTCGATGGAAAATAGACGCGACGCGATGCGAGGATTTAATGGCGCAATAGGAGTAATGTGTGGAATTGGTGGGGGCGGGGGTGTGCCTCGAGGAGCACTATCAGGCACTGCCTGTGAAAAAACCCTCCATCGCGGTGGGTAGTCTAGTGTCCTCACAAATTAAAAAAATATTAACAATATTATACATACAAATTACTAAGTCAATAGAAAATTGAATGCATAACATATACATACCCCGTAAACAAAATATGATGTCTGAACGGTATTTGTCTCCTCCTGAGCTCCACCAGTCCCGTGGCTGGTGCATAGTGATGGATCATTCGTCATGGGTACTGAATCGTCAGGGTGATGACTGGCTCTGCAACTTGCTCACATAATATCTGATGAAGCAAATCAGACACCCTGATATCCAAATATGAGTGAATCTCATCCCGTACCGAGTCCACCACCATTTGTCTCGTATGCTCTAACGCACGAGCAATTATTAAACCTACGACTCTCTCCACCATATGTAGGAAAACTCGAGCAGAATAGCCCATGGAGCTAGCCAGATTACCTGGTAGAACATGTGGTGCACCTGTCTATGGAGAGGTACGTGGAGCCCTAGATGGGCCTGGTGGAGCTGGGGTAGGAGGTGGAGTGGCATGTGTGTAGTCGGAGGCGGATGGGACACAAGGGGGCATGTGTGTAGTCGGAGGTAGATATAGAGATTGAGGGGACACACGTGCAGTCCGAAGTCGGGGAAGAGGTGAAGGTGAAGGACAAGTCTGAGTAGAATCTGTCTGAGAAGGACAACTCGAACCCACAACTTTTGCCCTATCATACTTAACCTCTACATCATCGTCATCAAGGTCTGTAGGTTAGGTATGGGTCCTGCGCCTCTTCGGACGCTGAGCTGCAGGTTGTCCAGATTTGGCACTATATCCCGGCTCCCAAACCACCATCCTAGTAGCAGCAGCATGATCAAGTGGAGCATCCCGACTAACAAACTGGTCTATATGGACATACCATAATCCATGTGATATGTCCATATCAATGCCCTGCATGTAGGGGAGTCCTAACTCCTCTACGGTGGGCTGGAGTGGTATGCATATCGTCTGTCAAAAAACAAGAAAACTTAACTTAGTTAAGAACAAAATGAAATATATAACCCAATTACACGTGATTATTTAGAAATTACATTTACCTGGGGACTGTCAAATAAAGCCACCAAAAGGAAGGCCCTCTTGGGGAATCTCAATCGTCTGCCTCTAGGATAGCCCTCCGACCCAGAACTCAGGGCAAGGGTCTGACCGAGAGCAGGGATGGTCTCACATGCCCATAACTATATTAACCAAAAAACAAATAAGTAATCAAACTAATTACAATATCAGATGCTCGTGTTAAAAGTGACGTGTTAGATATATATACATGTAGAGCCATCAAGTCGGTGTAGATATGGAATTTGATGTCTCTAGCAGGATCATCAGGAGGCCGAACTCTAGTCTCAAATACGACTGGATTTACGAATAACATAAAGACTCCCTCTTTATAAATTCACCAACACTCGTATTCGACTAATCTCTTGATTGATTCCTCAACAATCTCAACCTTGTTGGAATCCCTCCAACTTCAAATCCTTTGAACGGTTGAGTTGATCCACACGGTAGATCTTCACCTTCTTCTCCCAAAGAATAGGAAAATGGAACAAGTGATTTCTTGAAGAAGAACTTATAAAGCTCGAAAAATGTCTTTCTCGTTATGTTCTTCAAAGAGCTGATCTCTCCTTTTAAAATGAACAAAACCGATCTTTTGTGGCTGAAACCAAGTGATTTCCTGATTCCCAGATGGAGGTTACAACCTAATTAAGGAACACAACAAGAAATAATCCTTTTCTTATGGGTGAGAACAAATACGTAAGAAAAGTGATTAAATGATAATAAAATGGGCTGATTTAATATAGATAAGACATCCTAGATTATCAGAAACCTTCTCATAATAGAAAATATACCAAATATCAAAAGCACAAAATTTGGCATAAAATCCGCCCAGATTCTGTGCTACTAGTGTTGCATCGCCAGAGTTACAACACCAAACCTCGCACTGTGCATAAAGACCAAATTTGCCAAATATGCAAACATTAACAAACGGTAATAACTTAACCGCTATCATGGACTCCCCGTCAAAATACCGATGGTAAACTCCTCCTGCCAGTGGGGGATGGTGAGCGGAATTAGGGTCATATGTCATTGTGCCAAAGTGTAACCTTGTGATCATAGAGAACTCGTGGAGGCCAAATATGAGGTTCTGCCCCCCGACGCGGAACCACATCTCGTTCCGCTCAGACTGAGCATCTATAATATCTCTACCAAGCAATAACAACATCCCCTTGCTCGTGTAGTATGCATTCCCATCATGTCATGCCCCAAAAGTTGAGTCGCAACACAACGGTTAACCTACGCCAATTCTCCATTCTAAGAATATAATCCACCAAGTATTTGAGCAATGTTAATTCCCAAATAGGCATTGTTCATCATAACTTCTCGGAAATAGAATTAATATCGCTGCGGAAATGCTAATACAAACCAATTATCCATGCGAAGGGGTCCTACGCCCTTCTATTACATCAAACATAATAAATTGTCCACAAACGAATTTTAAGGCTAGATCGACAGAATGAGTCTATGAATTACTCCGTCGCTTGGTATACTCCATTGACGTCTTCATGATATGGTGGATCAACAACCGGTCGTTGAAAAGGTGGGAGTGAGACAAAAATTCTCAGTGGATGGGTGATCGTGTGTAAGTGTGGCATATATAGATGCAGGAAAACAATTATATGAAGAATACATGATTCATGATGCGTGCGTCACACACGTTTCACAAGCAACGTGGTATTCAATATAATACAGTTTTACATAATTTGATGAAAATAGTTCATGATCATTCATGCACTATGAATGCGTTGCAAGTAGTTCAAGTAGTGGTTGTGTACGGAGTGTAACACCAACCCAAGAAAGCAATGGTTGTGTATGTAGTGTAACGCCAACCCAAACAAGTAATGGTTACGCATAGAGTGTGATGTCAACCCAAGCACGTAACATTAGAACTGTGTGGATCGAACAATGATTCCTCTGTTCTACCTTATAACTCCCCAAGCACGTTTGGCACATAGCCATATCTACCTTATTACTATCCGGGCATGACAACTCCAACAAGTATGACTTGCAAGGCCCAGAGTGTCATAATCACGATTATACCCATACTACGACCCACTTTCCTTAGACACTCCGTCCGCAGTTGTGGGATTAGAACGGTGGGGCCAGTTAGGAATCGCAACCATGCTGCTCGATTCCAAAACACGACTAGTCCACTCCGACTATGAGCTCGACACACCAAGTTGACTCAAGTACAAGTAGGTTCACGAATCATGTCAACAAGGCATTGGAATAAAATCATGGCGATATATACAAGAGCAATAGAAGATATCAAAAATTCTAGTTTATATCACGCAAGTGTTAGGTATCATTGGCGGTATAAATAAGGTTAATGAAGCTAATTTTTGGAAGTATAATCTTTACTTCAAATGATCTGGTGGACTTAATATTTTAGCGTGAGTTTTTAACTCTGTTGTTAAGTTCAAATCGTGATTAAGCGAGAAAGTCGCCACGCGTAGTGCATATGGTCTGGATATGGGATCCGTCAAGGTCCGAAGACTTTAAAGGAATTTATTAATGTATAATTAAAAATATAATTAAATCAGTTTCAGTACTGTAGTAAAAAAATATTTTTGTGGTCATCGATAAAAGGAATTTTTTTACAAATAGTCTCGTTTTGGAAAATAATACTTATCGAGGTTGAATTGAATAAGTCATGGTCTCGATCTTGGAAAAATGTAAAGTCAGTTTCTAAATTCTCCAAATTGTTCAAAGATTCAGTTTTCCATAGATTTTGTGTCGAGTTTTAAGAAAATTTCAGTTTGGTCCCTTCTTTTGTCATAATTGTCATTTTCGGACTCGAACCTTAAAATTTTGGATCTCACAAACCGGGAGGGCTTTTGATGTGATTATAATTTTAAAATATCATGTATAACAGTAGGGTGTTGGAACAAAAATAGTTTTGAAAAAGGTTCTGTTTAAGTCCCTTAACTTTCACAAATTCCATTTCTATTCCAAAATTCGATTTTTGTCCTTAAGGGTTTATTTGGTGTTCGTTTATTGTGAAACTTGAAACATGAGTTCAAAACGATATAAAATCTAGGTTATGTAAATTCCTAGTTGTTTGGGTCATACTTTGTTTCTGGAAATTTTATTTTGGTCCTTAGAAATTGAAATTTTTACACTTTAGTATTTAACGTTTCAAAAATCGATTTTCTCAACCCAAACCGCTTTAACCTTTTAAAATTTCCCAAAATATAAGTTTTTCTGTTTGAGGAAGTCAAAATTTCAAAATTGTCAGAGGGGTCCCTGGACAGTTTTAAAAATTCAATTTTTTGGCCCTTAAACTTTCAAGTTTCCACATTGAGTCCCTAAAATTCCAAGGATGGGTTTTCTCAACTCAAAACCTTTAAACTATTATTATTAACTTAAAATATTAAATATTAAAATTATTACAGTCCATATTTTTGAAATTTACAGATTGGTCCTTGGACAGTTTTCGAAATTACGGTTCTAGTCCCCAACTTTGTAAAAATTGCATAAATGGCATATTTGTTCAAATTCGAAAACAAGATCATATTTTCCAGAATATATATCAAGTATAGAACATGATTTTAATCATATAACACATTAACCAAGAGATGAAAAAGAAATTAAGATATATATTCAAGTATATCCCTATTGTGCAAGAAATCAAAATCATGCTCATTTTTGTGAAACTTCTTGAACTTGATACATACCAAAAAAATACATGTAATATATATATATAGTAATTAAAAATATTTTCATGTACTACATGCATTTTATCAAAATTATTTGCCTATTTTTGAAAGATTTTTCACCAACCTCGTAGTAGCTTTTCGGGTTGTGATCTAAAATGAAGTCTTCTTTCTTGTATCAACTTCTTGAATCAAGATCTTGAAGGTCAGACTCTATATGGTATCCAAACCATATTTTTTGGTGTTAAGAGTTGGAGGGTTCAAACTTAGCAAGAAGGTGCACTAAAACTTAAATGACTACCTTAACACTTAATGGTTTGAAGCTCTAGAATCTCTTAAAAATCAAAGCTTCCTCTTCTTCTACTCCACTTCAAATTTTCGTCCCCTATAGATTTTTAAAGAGGGGTTATTCATCAAGGTTAGGAGATGAAAGAGGAGTCTTGAAATTAAAGATGGAAAAAAATGAAAGAAGAATTTCTCATATTTTTCTTGGAAATTTTCGGTCCCCTTGGAAAATAATGGAAGAGAATGTTGTGTGTTCTTGTTAAAGAGTGTTAATGAGCAAATGTTGGGAGAGTTGGGTAATTGATGTTACAAGATGAAAAAAAATGGTCTTGACTCCCTTACTAAAGGGGCCGAAAATTTGGGCATTTGTTTTCCATTTTCTTATATTTAATAATAATTGACTTAGGATTGTTGGGTGATAAAAACAATATGTTGATTCCTCCTACAAGAAACTAAGAGCCGAAAGTTGTATGGTAGGGTTAATTTTTGTTTTGTTTTGGGTACTAATTAATTGTTGTTGAATTAGTAGGATACTTAATTATTATTTTAGGTATCCTATGGCCAAACTGGCATCTTGTAGGATGATGGAAAAAATTGAATAATAAAAAATGGTATTAAGTGTATATATATATATATATATATATGTGTGTGTGTGTGTGTGTGTGTGTGTAGGAGAATAAAATAAGGATGTGTAATAACAATAATGTGTATTTTCTCAATATGAATTAAAAGTTGGTTGGGAATGTATCGTAGAATAAGGTGGAATATTTGGATGAGGATTGAAATTGTCTCCTAATTTATTGAGGGTCCAACATTTCTAAAGTCGTAGTTAACCGATCGAGTATGAACACTTGAGAAGGAATTAAAATTTGTACTCTCGAAAATAAGGAAAGAAATAAATAAAACTCGTTTCCCATTTTATTAATAATAGGTTGATGACACTTAATCGAATTTTCATCACTACAAAATATTATAATTATGTTGATAAAAGTTGGGGCCTCACATTCTCCCCTCCTTAAAAGAATTTGGTCAATAAATTCCTCTTAAAATAGTTCTGGTATTGTCTTGACATATCGTCTTCCATTTCCCACGTGGCATCTTCATCTCGATCATATGCTTGCCATACTACCTTCACCATTGGGATCTCTCTTCTTCTCAATTAGCGCACTTGTCTATCGATGACTCGTATTGGTTTCTCAGTGTAAGATAAATTCTCTATTATGGGTGGGATATCCTCTGTGATAATGTGCCCCGGATTGGGCTGGTATTTCCTTAATCTGGAGACGTGGAATACGTCATGCATACCAGCTATTGGAGGCGGAAGTTCTAATGGATATGCTAGCTTTCTGTCTCTCTTAATATGGCCCAATGTATCTCGCGGTCAATGTTTCTCCTTTCTTAGGGTGGATTAATCCCTTTCGAGGTGAAAGTCTGAGGAATGCTTCATCTTCGACCTCGAATTCCAAATCCTTTCTCCTCTTGTCTGTGTAGTTCTTTTGCCGGCACTGAGCTGTGCGGATTCGCTCCTTGATCATTCTGACTTTTTCCATGGCTTCCTCGACTACGTCGACCTTCGAAATCATTGGTGACTTTCGCTTCTCTTTCGGAGTCCACTGATCATCGATTTCCCAATGTAGCGGTGATTTTTACTTCTGTTCGTATAGTGCCTTGTAAGGCGCCATCCCAATCGTGGATTGATAGCTGTTGTTGTAAGCAAATTCGGCCAATGGTAAATGAGAGTCCCAACTTCCTTGAAAATCCAGTGTACATGCCCGTAACATGTCTTCGAGAGTTTGGATCGTCTATTCAGATTGCCCATCGGTCTGTGGGTGTGCTGCTGTATTGAAAATCAATGAGGTTCCTAGTTCCTCATGCAAGCATTTCCAAAATCCTGAGACAAGTCGTGGGTCTCTGTCTGAAACAATATCAACTGGTACTCCATGTAGTCTTAAGATCTCTCGGATATACACTTGTGCTAGTTTCTGTAAACTGACCGTCTTTTTGATTGATAAGAAATGGGTTGACTTTGTGAGTCTGTCCACTACAATTCATATGATATCATGTCCTCCTTTGGTTCTATCTATTACGAAATCCATGGTGATATATTCCCATTTCCATTCAGGAATCTATAACGGTTGTAGTAATCCTGACGGCCGTTGGTGTTCCGCTTTGACTCGTTGGCACGACAAACATCTCGCCACATACTCGGCTACTTGATTCTTCATGTTTTCCTACCAAAAGTGTTGTTTCAGATCGTTGTACATCTTATTACTTCCGGGGTGTATGGTGTACCTCGAACGATGTGCTTCGCTTAAAATCTTAATTTTCAATTCCTCATTATTTGCACACCCGATTCTTAAACCTTAAGATTTTGTCTTCTGCTGAGTAGAATTCCAGGAGATATCCCGTCAAAATCTTTTCCATAAGCTCTCTAATCTTTGGGTCTCCCTCCTGTGCTATTTTAATTTCGTCTAGCAACTCAGGCCTCACTAAGATATTAGCGCAAAATACTTTGGTGTCTGTTCTCATCGGATTCCATATTCTCAACTCTTCCAGGGATTTCCATTCTCTAATCATCAGTCCGGCGATGCTTGCCCTCCTACTCAAGGTATCTGCCACGACATTGGGTTTTCAGGGTGGTATTAAATATCAAAGTGGTAATCTTCGATTAATTCCATCCATCTTCTTTGTCTTAGGTTGAGATCTTTTTGGGAGAATAAATACTTCAGACGTTTATGATCCGTAAAAACTCAAAGTTGCGCCATATAAATGGTTTCTCCATTTCTTCAAGGCGAACACTATAGCCGCCAGTTTGAGGTCATGCGTAGGGTAATTTGCCTCATATGGTTTGAGTTTTCACGAGGCATAAGCAATTATCTTTCCCTCCTGCATGAGTACGGCTCCTAGTCCTTTTTTCGACGCATCACTATTGATGACAAAAACCTCGGTTCCATTCGGAAGAGCTAGGATAGGAGCAATTGTGAGTCGTTTATTCAGTTCTTGAAAACTGGACTCACATTTGTTGCTCCACTCAACTTTGACTTGCTTTTGAGTCAATCGTGTGAGTGGTCGATGATCTTAGAGATATCCTTTATGAATCTTCGGTAATATCCAGCTAATCCCAAAAAGCTTTGGATCTCGATCACTATTTCTGATTGTTTCCATTCAATAATTGTTTGTACCTTTGATTAGTCCACCGCAATCCCATCTTCAGATATTATATGACCTAAAAATGTGACTTCTTTGAGCCAAAACTCGCACTTACTAAAATTGGCATACAATTTATGCTCTCATAGCGTCTCCATCACGATCTTCAAGTGACGTTCGTGGTCTCCTCTTGATTTAGAGTACACGAGTATGTCATCATTGAATATTACTACGAATTGGTCCAAATAAGGTCAAAAAATTCGGTGCTTTAGATCCATGAATGCTGCAGGGGCGTTTGTTAGGGTCGAAGGGCATCAATACAAACTTGTAGTGATCATATCTAGTTTGGAATGTTGTTTTAGATATGTCTTCTTCCCGGATTTTCAGCTGATAGTATACTTGTTGTAAATCGAGCTTTGAATATATTGTGGCTCCCTGAAGTTGGTCAAATAGTTCATCTATCCTCGAGAGGGGATACTTGTTTTTGATGGTCACGTTGTAAAACCCACAATAATCTATACACAATCTCAATGTTCCATCCTTTTTCTTGACAAAGAGCACTGGAGCTCCCCACGGGGATGTGCTTGGCCAAATGAATCCTACCTCCATCAATTTTTGCAACTGACTTTTGAACTCCTGCAATTCCACGGGAGCCATCCTATACGGGGTTCTTGCTATTGGTGTTGTCCCTTGTAAAACCTCTATGGTGAATTAAACTTCCCTTCGGGAGGAAGGGCGGTGAGTTCTTGCGGAAATACATTCGGGTATTCTGACACTATAGGCACTTCGTGGATTTGAATTTGTACCTTAGGTTTGTTAATTACAAATGCCAAGTATACACGTGCCCCTTTGTGATTACTTTCATAGCCTTAATGGCAGAAATGGTTGGAGCCATCTTGACTCGAGCTCTTCTCGATACTTCCACTATGGGTTTCCCAGGTTCACATAACTTAATGGACTTGTGGTGACAATCCATTTGTGCATGATGTGCCGATAACCAATCCATACCCAAAATAACATCATACTCAGATATAGGAAACAAAATCAAATCATCAGGAAAGTTCATATCACCAATCTTTATTTCGCATGCCTTACAAATAACATCAGTCAATTGGCTTGCACCCATGGGAGTTGATACTTCTAAGCATATAGGCATATGTTCCATGCATGCACGTATATTTTGTACGTAATGCGGTGCAATGAATGAGTGTGATGACCCAGGGTCAAATATCACTTTAGCATAATGGTTGGATACTAGAAGCGTACTTTCCACCACATTGGTTGCATCGGGAGCCTCATCTCCCGCCAAGGAAAATACTCGGGCTGGCATCCTTGCCAGATTTCCCTGTCCGTTTCCCATTTTTTGCGGTTGAGCTAACTTATTCCCACCATTAACAGTTGACGGACAATCCTTATACTTGTGCTATGCACTCCCAAACCTCAAACACTTCCCCTGTTTCTGCCAGCACTCATCAACAATATGTCCTGTCTTATGACAGTAAGCACATGGTTTACCTTCTATCGGCTTCTTTCCCATATCCATTTTTCCACCGTTATCATTCTAGAATTTAGCAGGAGACGCAGATGTTTGTCCCAAAGCTGGACTCTTGAAGCCGTTAGTTAGCCCTTTGTTAACATTCATGTTCTGTTGTAGCTATCCAATACGATTCAGGACACTCTCAAGGGGGGTAGCTGCATTGACTGCGGTGGAGTAAGTGTCCAGATCCACCGTTAGTAATTATTTATGTAACTCAAGACTCAAACCTCTAGTGCCTCATAAGGCGCCATTCTAATCGTGGATTGATAGCTGCTGTTGTAAGAAAATTCGGCCAATGGTAAATGAGAGTCCCAACTTCCTTGAAAATCCAGTGTACATGCTCGTAACATGTCTTCGATAGTTTGGATGGTCTATTCGGATTGACCATCGGTCTATGGGTGTGCTACTGTACTGAAACTCAATGAGGTTCCTAGTTTCTCATGCAAGCATTTCAGACAAATCGTGTGTCTCTGTCTGAAACAATATCAACTAGTACTCCATGTAGTTGCAAGCTCTCTCGGATATGCACCTGTGCTAGTTTCTGTAAACTATCCGTCTTTTTGATTGGTAAGAAATGGGTTGACTTTGTGAGTCTATCCACTACAACCCATATGATATCATGTCCTCTTGGTTCTAGGCAAATATGTTATGAAATACATGGTGATATATTCCCATTTCCATTCAGGAATCTGTAACGGCTTCAGTAATCCTGACGGTCGTTGGTGTTCATCTTTGACTCGTTGGCACGACAGACATCTCGCCACACACTCGGCTAATTGATTCTTCACGTTTACCTACCAAAAGTGTTGTTTCAGATCTTTGTACATCTTATTACTGTCGGGGTGTATGGTATACCTCGAACGATGTGCTTCGCTTAAAATCTTAATTTTCAATTCCTCATTGTTTAGTACGCACACCCGGTTCTTAAAACTTAAGATTTTGTCTTCTGCTAAGGAGAATTTTGGCCAATCTCCCATTGAAATCGTTTCCATAAGCTCTCCGATTATTGATGTTCCAATATTTCTAAAGTTGTAGTTAACTGATCGAGTAGGAATACTTGAGAAGTAATTAAAAGTGGTACTCTCGAAAATAAGAAAAGGAATAGATAAAAGTGGCATCCCATTTTATTAATAATAGGTTGATGACACTTAGTCGAATTTTCATCACTACACAACATTATAATTATGTTGATAAAAGTCGGGGCCTCACACATCAAAATCCAAAAAATAACCATACGTACCACCCCTAAACTGATGTAATATCCCGGTGGACGTCAACCCATTCGATATATAAGATATTAGCCAAAACTTAGAATATGAATTGAACTTCCCCTTCTAGTTCTGAGCTGCTCCCTATCTCTATTCCCAAGACTGTCAAAAAATACATAGAATTATATGTTAATTGTCTGAGAAGTCCAAAAATTTGATGTCAATTTGTAACTCGATATATGAAACTCGCCATGTTACTGATATCCAGTTATATATTTAACATGTAACTAGATCTTGAGTCACATATAACTCGACATCCATGTGTAACTCCATATCGAGTTACCCACCAGAAACACTCGTCGGTCTTGTTCTCCACCCCCAACCACCATTAATGTAGGTCAAGCTTTTCGATTCAATACCTAATTTGTCTAAAATCTATAAATTCTACATAATCTAACAACAAATCATAACCTAAAGAACTATAAACTAACTAATTCATCAACACACATGAAATTAGAGGAAATGTGAGTTCGAATTGAACCTTGTTAGAAGTAGAAACAGTCGCCATCATCGTCGTAGGGCCCATTTTGCTCGTCGCCAATTTCCAATCATTTTGCCAAGTTTGTTCGTCGAGTTATGATTTTGGGTTTCACTCGAAATGGGTTAAACAGGGATAAAAGGGTACCTTTGGAATTTAACATCCAGAGATGGCTAAAAAAATGTGTTTTCAAAAGATGGCTAAAAAATATCTTTATTACACCACAATGGCCAAAACACTAGTCCACTATATTAATTTTGATATATATATATATATATATATAGACTGAGTTATATGAGGATATAAAGTAGAGTCTTTTTCAGACACTGAGTCAACTGGCACATCTTCGACATTCATAGCAACATTGGCCTTCACCTCCTGTAGGCCTTGCTTCGATAGCCGACTCACCAACAACTTCAATAGATGTCTCTTAAACATTTGTAGTAGTTGTCTCAACTCTTTATTCGACAATTGATTCCTTCATGGCTCTAACAACCAATATAGACGGTTTATTTCCACTGTTTTTGATCAAACTTCTAGTGGAGTGGGTGAGGATTCAGCTTCTTCGAAGTCAACTGCCACGGTTGACTCATCAGGCTTATCTTGCAGCCGACACTTTGGCATTGTCTTTTGAGTCTTAGGAGAAATTGGTTTGCAAGGGGAAGTTGTCCTCATTTTCTTAGTCATAGGGGCAGCTGCAACTAGCTGTTTTTCAACCGTTTGCCCCACAGAAGTACCATTCTTCTTTACATGGGCCTTCTTTTGTGCCGCAGAGAGAGTGCCTTAGAACAATCTCTTATTCACATGAAATGGCTTTCCCTTCCTTAGAGGCAAGCCCTTTTTCTCCAGCAAATATCCAAAAACAAATCCATATCCCAAGATGTTCTTGAATTTCCCATCAAAAACTTCACAATTCATCATCTTTTGGTATAACTTGTCAAAAATGAATTCAGACTAATTTACCTCCATCCTTCCAATATAACTGACATGATCGTTAGTTTGGCCATGGACAACTGATTATACGACCCAAACTTAATGTTAATGCACTTCGATACTATGTCCATCACCTTGTGGTACTCCTCCTTCACCACCACTTCTGTAGCAGATGGATTATAATTATCTACTATTTCTTCTACCACAATCTCCTTCCGTGTCTTCTCTAGATCGAATTCAAATTCCTTCAACTCACTTAGCCTTAAGCTAGGCTACTTCAACAGCTTACTCACATCGTCAGCTGTTATCATCACTGTCTTTCCATTTGCAGAAAAATGGATACCATCATCTTGCACGGCAACATTGACATAAAACATAGCCACATTCTCCTGATATGTTTATGGCATCTCCAGCATCAAGAACTCCAAATGTTTCGTCTTCCCCTGGCATGAAATGATATTCTGAGCCCTAGTTTTGTAAGTCGACTGCTTGACCAAGCCATCCGCATCAATAAGGGCTCCAGAGTAAATGATTGCAGATATTTTTGCGAAATCGAGGGTTTGGGAAGATGATTTCTTTGGTGCCATATTGAATTTACAGACACTTTGAGAGAGATTGAAGATTTTTGTAGAGAGAAAATACTTTGGAAATTCTAAGAGTGTTTGTGCGCACAAGGAGAGAGAAAGATGAATATGAGAAGTTAAAATGGGAGTTGAAAAGACGTGATCAAAATAGTGAGAGTTTGAAATTTGATCAATGGTCAGGATTTGATCTGAGAAACCACTTTATGAGCACATTTAATGAAGAACAACATTTATGGCCAATCATAAGCAACCTAGTACTTTAAATGTTGTGACATCATTTTCTCCTTTAGCCATTTAATATGTCCGATGTCAACTCTTGGTTGTCATAGACTCTTCTGATAGATAGTCAACTGACATTTCTCTCATCTGTCTAGATGACTTAACTCTGCTAATCTGCTGATTTTACTCAACTGGTAGAGTAAAACTCTTTGGAAATGCGATTCTTCCTATTTTTGACTCTTCTAATCAACTCTTCTAATTATAATTAGCTCAACTCAATCAAGCCAAGTTCGTTCTTTAGCTCTTTAAACTTCGATTAGCATAGGGGCTTTGTGAATGTATCAGCCAACTGATTTCTAGTTGATACATATTTCAGCTTGATGTCTTTCTTTTCAACATGGTCTCTAATAAAATGATATCTAACATCAATATGCTTGGTTCTTGAGTGCAATATTAGATTTTGAGTGATGTCTATTGCACTTGGTTTTCTTTCAGATATCTTAGAATCTTCTTGGTGCAGACTAAAATCTTGCACATACACCTACTACAATGGTGATGTTTGGTCTGTCGGATGTCAAATAGAGCAATGATCCAATTAGTGTTCTATACCTTGTTTAATCTATTGATTTTCCTTCAGCATCAAGATCAATTTTTATAGAAGTGTTCGTTAGGTATCTTGAATGATGACTTCTCTTCCATGCCAAATGTAGGTCCCAAGGGGTGAGTCGTAAGGTTTAGAAAGGGGGGGTTGAATAAACCTTACCAAAATTTTAATTTAGTCATTTTAAATATTTTTAGAGTTAACACAACTCAGCTTAGTCCTTGAGGGACAGCTAAGTTGTCTTACTCAGCAAAGTTACCCACTCAATAGACTCGACTGAGCTGTTGATAGTATGACTCAGCTAGTATCAGCTAACACTTACAATAATAGTTGATTTGGTTTTTGTTCAGCGGAAGACTTTTCACCTTTGTTGTTTTAAACTTATTTTACATCACTTGTTTTAGCAATAATTATTATCAGTTGAGTTCATCAATTAAAACTTAACAGCAAATATGAAAGATATGCAATAAATGAAAGTGATGTAAGTAAATAAGACACAAACAATTTTTATAGTGGTTCGAGGATGGGGTAATTCCTCTAATCCACTCTTCTCCCACTCTTGGTGAAATTCACTAAGTAACAAGATCTTTAGTTACAAAGCAGTCAACAGTCCGAGTCAGCTTCGATCACACAGCCTGTTGCTCCTGGGACTCAGCTTCTTCACAAAACAATTGTCTTGCTACTTCAACTCCTTCAAACTCTTGGAATTGATCACGCAACCTTCCAACGAGCCCAAAGCCTCTAGTTCGAACTTGAACCTTACTACTTCTCCTTCAACCTTGGAGAGTAGACCCCTTTTTGTTCTTTAAACAAATTTCCTCTTCAACTGATGAAGTAATCTTTCCTTCACTGAATGTGTTGGATTGAGTTCCTTCGGATTTTGGCTTGAGAATATCTTTGAAAGCTTGAGAGTATTTGCAAGTTTTGCTTGCTTGAATGCTTGATAGTCTTATGCAATTTGTAAATTGGTAACCTTCTCTTGGCTTTTCACAGATGACACACAATTGAGTCTTCTCTTCAATCTCCGGTCGAGTCTATTAATCATCAACTTAGCTGACTCCAACTTAGCTTGTTCACCCTATCTATTACAAGTTGGATTACATAGAAAATGGGGTGCCAACTTCCTAATCTAAGTTTTACATGGTATTGTAAATATTTAAACATAAATTTTTCTAACACCAAATTTCTTCATCAAATCTCCTGTGTGTTTGGTTTGGCTAATGAAGGTTTCATCCTTCATTTGTTTCACTTAAAATCCTAGAAAGAAAGTTAGTTCTCCCATCATGTTTATCTCAAATTTCCTTGCACGAGCTTTGAGAACTTGTCACATAACTCTTTGTTTGTGGATCCAAATATGATATCATCCACATAGGTTTGCACAAGTAGTATATTTTCTTCATCTTGGATTATAAATAGGGTTCTGTCAACCTTTTCCTTTTGTGAAACCATTGTCTATTGGAAACTAAGACAATGTATCATACCAAGCTCTGAGCCTGTTTCAATCCGCAAAGTGTCTTTTTCAGCTTGTATATTTTATCTCCTATAGTCATCTGCTCAAATCCTGTAAGTTGTTCAACATAGACTTCTTCCTCAAGTAATGCATTTAAGAATGCACTCTTCACATCCATTTGATAGACTATAAAGTTCTTGTGAGGAGCATTGGCTAGAAACTTCCTTGTAGCTTCAAGTCTTAAAACTGGAGCAAAGGTTTCGTCAAAATCTATACCTTCTTCTTGGATATACCCTTTGGCTACCAATCTAGTTTTCTTTCTAACAACAGTTCCTTCCTCATTCATCTTGTTCGTGAAACTCCATTTGGTTCCAATGACATGCTGGTGAGCATGTCTTTGAACCAATTCGTATACTTTGTTTCTTTCAAACTGATTCTGTTTTTCTTGCATGGCTAGAATCCACTGTGTGTCTTCTAAGGCTTGTGACAAATCTTTTGTTTTGATTTGAGAATTGAAGCATGCAAACATAGCTTCTTGTTGAGTTCTTGATCTTGTTCTCACTCTTTCTCTTACATTTCCAATCATTAACTTAGGTGGATGGTCTCTCACCTATCTTACATCAAATTGGAGTAAGTCTGCTGGATTGATTTGGTTTCCAGCTAAGTCGGCTTGAATAACTTTTCTTGATCATTTGTATTCATATGTAACTTTTCCAGCTCTCTTTGGGATTCAACTAACTCATCTTCATCAAGGTCGAGTCTTTTGGGAGCTGTCTCAATGTAAGGACTCTTCTGAATAATTGATTGATTTATCTTCTTGCTAACTCATCAATGTCTTATGCACTCACACTGGGTTCATCAAATACAATATGTATTGACTCTTTTGTGAGCATAGTCCTTTTATTCAACACTCTATAAGCTTTACTTTCAGATGAGGATCCAAGGAATATTCCCCCATCAACTTTAGCATCAAATGCTTTCAGATTATATCTGTCATTGTTGTGGATAAAGCACTTGCTTCCAAATATGTAAAATTTCATAAGGATTTTTGGACAATTGCATGTTGATCATGCATCTATTCTGGGTATAGAAAGTTGTATTGATGGCTTCAACCCAAAATCTTTTAGCAAACCCAACTTCAGCTAACATGGTTCTGGCAGCTTCATTGAAAGTTTTATTTCTTCTTTCAGCTACTTCATTTTGTTGTGGAGTTCTTGCAGATGATAACTCATGAGAGATTCTATTTTCTACACAACACTACAATAATCCGATTGAAAAACTCAGTTCATCTACCTGATCTTATCTTGATGATTGATTGACTCTTCTCATATTGAACTCTTCTCATCAGCTGAGGTAACCTCTGCAAGGTTTCATTCTTCTTACACATAAATATGGTCAATGTGTATCTTGAATAATCATCTACAACCACCAAGGTGTACCTCTTTCCACTTATACTTGATGGCTCAACTGGCCCAAACAAGTCCATATGCAACAAATGTAAAATCCTTGTTGATGAAGGATTTATCTTCTCTTTGAATGATGATTTGATCTGTTTTCCTTTCTAACAAGCATCATGGATGCTTTGTTTCTTTTACACAGAATCTGGTAACCCTTCAACCAGATGACTTCTTACAAATTTGTTGATTGTCTTCAAATACAAATGACTTAGCTTTTTGTGCCACAACCAACTTGCTTCAGTTGTGCTCTTGGCTGGTAAACATGTGCTTGGAGTGGTAATCGACCAATCTAACACATACACATTCTTTTTCTGATCCAAAATAGCATAATTTAATTAGTTTCTACATCTTATTTGACAAAATCCCATTTTGAAAACAACATTGTGGCCTTTGTCTCGGAGTTGGCGGATTTGTCATGGAGTTGGCGGATACTTAGAAGATTGAAATATAGGCCTTCAACATAGGTTGTTTCTTTGATTTCCATTCCATTCTTCTTGATTGATCCAGTAACTTTGATTTCCCCTGGAGCTTTATTTCCTTCAAATATAACTTTATGTCATTGTTCTTCTTTGAAATTTGCATGTTGTTTTTATCTCCAGTCATATGGCTAGAACAACCACTCTCTATATACCAGATTCCTTGACACTCAATTGTCTTATGAACCTGCATCAAAGAAGTTAAGCTCTAGGTACCCATACATGTGTGGGTCCTAAAGGGTTAGCACTATATGGTGATCTAACTAACCTATAGCTAAAAGATCTGACTCTAAGATACTGCCACCTTTCAGTTCCATAATCATAATGAATATTTGCAGCAAACTGATTGGGTGTTTCAGCAACATACAACTGTCTCTTTTGTCTATAAGTGTGAGTGCGCATGTGAGCATTTGCATTTTTGTGAAAATATTGAAAATGTTGTGCCATGTGTGCATAATATCTGAGTGCATGAGTGTGATGATATGCATGTCTAGGGAATAACCTGAATTGGTCTTTATACCTTTATTATTGTTCCATGTTTCCCTTAGGAATCTGCTGATATTTCATGGGTGGGTTCCAATGAGCTTGTGTGGGGAACTTTCTACCATTCCCATCATTTGCTTTCTTTTTGTGAAAGTTATGGGGTTTTTGGTAGTTTTCTTTTCTTTTCACATAATACCTTGTGTTTGGAGTCTGTTGATCGGCTCTTCTAAATTTTATTTTAGCAGTCTTATCAGTTAACTCAGCTAGTTTCTTTCCTTTCCCTTTATAACCAAGACCAACATATGTGTGGGTTTGGTTATGTATAGGTGCAATATATGGTGTCTTAGATTTATTGCTACCTTCATTACTTGATGAACTTCTTTCTAAGATCACTCTGGTGATTTGTGCACTCACAAAGAAGTTGAAGCCTAATCAAGCTTTGTCTCCAATTTCCTTTTGTATCATCATCAATTCATCTAATGTTTTAGATGATTTGTTGAGTAATGCAATAACACGTTTGAGTTCATGTTCTCTTTTTTCTTTAACATAACACTCTGCTTTGATTTTTTCATTTTCAACCTTTAACTTTTTGTTCTCATCAGTTGTGTGACTTAGAAGACTCAGATCTTTAATCATCTATGAGTTTTTGCTTTTGGGTTGGTTGTTTTCCTTATTTAGAAATGTGTGAGAGGATTTAATTTGCTCAAAATCATTCATCATCTCGCCTAATGAATCATAAAGATCTTTGGGTGAAGATGTGTGTGTGTCATGATAACTATCATCACAATCTATGGGTGAATGTGTGTGTATGTGAGTTAAGAATTACCTCATCTTCTTACTATTTGTCCATGAGACAACTTAGAGCATCTTCTTTAGTGTCAGATGAGTAGTGAGTTTCACTGTTGTCTGACTCTTCAACATCTTTTTCTTTGGCAGATTCAGTTTCAGTCGCCATGGCTTTGTTTCTTTCCTTTCTTCACTCTCTGGAGATTTTCGTTTCTTCCTCATTTCTGTATTTGTTTACTGGTGGATAGGGGCATTCAATTGCCAAGTGACCTGGTTGTCTGCAGTTCCAGTACAAGTCTTCTGCTTAATTTCTTGTCAGCTCTATTGGGTGTTCTTTTCTCTTTTCCTTTTGATAGAGTTGAATGTCTCATTGAGGATTCTCCCTTGTTCCTCTAATATTTTTTCTTGAAGAACTTTTTGAATCTTTTGACCATGAGGACTATTTCTTCCTTGTCAATTATGTATTTTGACTCTGGTATCTTGGTGCAGCAGTCTCATCCAGTAATTTCCGTTGGAGCGCAAACTCATATGCCTTAAATCTGAGAATAGTTCATGGTTAAACATCCTTGTGAGGTCCATTGAGTGTCTAATTACCATTGAGGTTCATGGATACACTCGGGTGTCTTCGGTGCAGCAGTCTCATTCTATTTGTATGCAATTTTTAAAAATAAATTAAGGTCATCTTTGTTTTGGCCTACCTATGAACTCACGATTCCCTAGTTAGCCACTTTGAGCCTTAACATTTTATTGTTAGCCATATTTTGATCTTTAAAATTGAAAATTAATTTTTAACACTAAAATTACTTAAGCTTATAGAAGATAATTAGTTTGGGGGAGATGTAGTGAAATTGTGAAAAAGAGAAAGTTGGCAAAAGAATGAGGGATGAGCAGTATGCTTAGGTAAATGAAAGAATAATGAAGCTCGAAAAAGAAAGAAAAATATCTGGAAAAAGAAAGAGAAAAATCAAGCAAAAGAAAGAAAAGAAAGAAAGATTCTGGAAATTGTGAAAAATTAAAAGCTTGAGGCTAAAGAAAAAAGAAAAGAATACAAAAAGGCCTAAGAATAAATAAGATGAAAAAGGGTGGAATTGAGTAGAAAAATAAAATATATTGAAAGAATATTTTTTAGATGAAATTGGGTTAGTGAGTTGTAAGTCTGTATACTTAAATTCTATTTGCTCAAGTCAAGTCACATAATCCAAATTTTCTCTACTCTTACCAAAGAGCCTACAATACAACGAAATGAAAAGTCTTTTTTGATTCTTAAGTTGTGCACACTAAAGTTGTAGAAATGTTAGACGATTTGCAAGCCTATGGTAGTTCTACATTCACTGAATTGATTTTGAGTGCATACACTTCCCATACACTTTGAGAGATGAGTGATACACTACTTACTTGTGAGTCGCGATGTCAAGTACCAGAAAGAGTATTGATTATGACTAATTTGTGATTGATGACTTTTTAATAGTGAATTGCATGGTTTACTTGAATATGGGGTCAAATGAGATTGAGTGTTTGTAGTGTTCTTGTGTGTTCTTTGTACCCCTTGAGATTATTCTTCTGCGTTTGCTCGAGAATGAGCAATGATTTATGTTTGGGGGATTTTGATATGTGCAAAATATACGTGCATTTAAGGGCTTATTTTGTTATATAATTTATGCATTTGCACGCATATTTAGTGTATTTTACTTGGTTTCCTTAGAAGTGTGTGATACTGCGGATTCTTCTGAATTTTGCAGAAAATTGAGCTAAATTGGACAAAAGGTGATAGCACGCTCCAAATGATATATCAAAAGATAAGGTACAAGCAAAGATGCGAAGAAAAGAAGCATGGACGGTCGAATAAAAGGGAATTTCCTTCCAAAACGTCCAAACGTGCCAACAATTTTCTGCACTAGCAGGGATTAGTATTTTGGCCATAACTTTCCTACAAAATTGATAATTAGCTGATTCAAGTGGATATGGAAAGCTAAGAGAAAGGGCTACAACTTTTATGAAGACTCCAGAAGCAAATTCACACGTTTTACAAGTCACACGACCGCGTGAATTCGCACGACATGACCGTGTGAATGGTTCCGTGTGATTTCACACATCCGTGCGACTTGCTTTTCAGAGATGGGTTACACGACCCGCCCGTGTTGTTCCATACGACTATGTGGAGTGACTGTGTGATATGACATGACCCGTGTGACTCGACTTGGTCAAATTTTGATTCCTTTTCCTGTAAGAACTCTGTAAGTGATCTCTCCAAGCACCTATATGAAGGGACCAAGGCTCTGCACGAAAACAACAACTAGAGATATCACAAAATATAATATAATACACAGGATTACACAAATCAAAGGTCTTCTGAGAGATGAGGGCTAGGTTACTAAGAGCACCACAAGGCCTTTCGCATCTACATAAACAAAAGAGTTTCGAAGGCTTGGAATGAGGATCCATCTTGACAAGAATGGGTTTTCTTTCTAAGTTTAGATCTCTTGTCTGTACTTAAACGATGTCAAACTGTTGATTTCAAGTTTTTCTATGAATTTATTATCAATGTTAGACTAATCTTTTGGATCCTAGGGCATAATCAAAACTATAGATTCATGTTAAATCTTTATTGATTGTTTTCTTAATTGATTTGTGTGTTCTATTTTATGAAATCGAGTGCTTATTTCTTGCTTATTATCTTATCAATAATTTGCATATCATATTTGCTAGTGCAAAATTTGGGAGATGAGTTCTAACAAAGATGAAAATTGAATTCAAACATAAACGGGTGTAACGAGTCAGGAGACCTACAACTATTTATGGTGAGTCATTCAATTCAAAGATCTTTTTGGAGTTGATAATAGTTGTAAAGTATCGGGACATCTACAATTATTATTAATCTACTATTTATGCGCAACTCGGGAGGGGGAATAAACTATTTTAGTAATTAAACCCATAGAAACACATGAATTGGTTTTGAAACATTGATTGGATTTAATAATGAAGAAGCATGTTGAGATTATGTGACTAGAGTTGCTCTTGTATTTGTTGGAAAGACTTGTGGAGTTTCGGTTTTTATACAATTTACATATTATTTATTTATTTTTACGTATAACTTCTTAATTTTTGGTTGCTTCTATAAAATTGGAAAAGGATGTTATTATAGCCTAAGTGTTTCATATTAACTCCCTGAGGAATACGACCTTACTTGGCATTATCCTATAAACTACACTGTACACATGCAAAGTATTGAGATCCAAATTTTTGGTGAACAAGTTGTTGTCCATCGTTTCTAGGATTATCAACTTCAACTGTACCAGCAGCAACACCATCCTCATATGCAACAACAGTTCTTGTAGCAACTGTATTTATCATACTGACCTTAATGGGTCCATCCTTGATGACAAACAGACATCTCATCATGTAAAGTAGAGAGATGTGCCGACATATGAATTTTTCAGTCATCAACTTCCTCAATGGTTAACATAGGAATGCGATTTAGATTTGCTTTAACTTTTAATAACTCGTTAAAAACTTAAAAACTGAGTGTGTTGATAGTTTTGAAAAGTGAGATCTGGTTCAGTAACTAGTGCGGAAGGTTCTTTGAACCAAACCGCTCTGATACCACTTGTAAGTCCTAAGGGGTGTCAAGGTAAAGTCTAGAAGGGGGGGTTGAATAGACTTTACAATTTTTTGATTTTTTAAATCAGAGTTTAAAGAAAACAATTAAGACTTTATTGACAGTTAAGTCGATATTCAGCAGGAGAGTTAACCACTTAATATATCTCTTGACAGAGTTGTTGATAGAGTAACTCATCTGAAAAAATAACAACTTTTGGAAAATCAGTTTTCTTTTTATAACAGCGGAAACCTTACATCCTTTCGTGTTTTAGCAATCAACTTTTTGTGTTTTAGAGAGTTATTAAGCAAGTGTTAGAGATTTTTCTTACCGCAAGTCTACGGTGTCAAGTTTTAATATAGAGAAGTAAGGTTGTCGAATCCACATGGAATAATTATCGAATTATCGCTAAGTACTATAATATAGTAGTCTAACTTTATTTAGAAATTCAATATTTGATGGAGTTTATTATACTAAAATACCAAAAATAAATCAAGAATATGAAAATATCAATGAGTTTATCCAAATGATTAAATGAATTCTAGAGGTGTGATGAATCTAGTTATCCCTTATGTTATCAATATGGTTTATCAATCATCAATTACCAATTTATAAGTCAAGATTTCTACAATAATCATTTCCTCTCTCGAGTGCCAAATGATTTTAGATATCAATTGGGAAATCAATATCTCTATAAAAATCACCAATTGAAATCTCAATAAAAACTATGAATCTTAATAAATGACTTCAAAGGATTCACAAATCTCTCAATTCTATGAAATCCTAGGTTATGTTATTTCAAGGTCATGTATTCAATTATATACCTATCTCAAGTGTCAAATCAAATACACCAAACACTTTAAATTATTGATCAAGTAATTTAGAAGCAATAGATCCAAATAGCACAAATAAATTGAGAAATCTAGATTGACAAACCACAATCTCAAAACATAAGTTCAAACATAGATTACATCATCCCTCTAGAATTATAGAGTCTAGCTCATGATTAAAGAAAATGAATCCATAAGAATACAACAATACATCTTACAAGATATGAAGAAAGCAACAAAATAAGAACAAGAGTTGAGGGATCTTCTCTATTTCAGATGATAGAGCCTCCAATCTTCTTCTCCAAACTCTTCCCAAGATGTCCCAAGCCTTCTTCCTTGTCTTGTATCTGTTTTTCTTGTCTTCCCAAGGGTCGAAGATCCCTAATTCCAAGCCCCAAGGCTTCTATTTATAGTCCCACAAAAGTCCAAGAAAGAGGGTAGGTGAACATAGAAATTTCCGCCCCGGGCATTGCGGTGCCCAACAATTATTGCGCAAAAAATTACCGCCGGCGCCGCAAGCCGGGCGTTAGCGCGTAGCCCCATCCATCCATCGCCATTCGCCTCGCTCAGATTGGCGCGCTGCAGGCCGTGGACGAGCGCTGCAGCGCCGACCGGGTTTTTTGCCCACCAAATGTCCGAATTTGCTTTTGCACCCTTCATCAAAGTTGTAGCTCTATCTCTTAGTTTTCCATAGCCACTTGAATCATCTCAATATCAATTTTGTAGAGAGAGGTATGGCCAAAATATGAAAACCCCGCTAGTGATGGAAATTTCAGACGCATTTGGACGTTTCTTCAAATCAATCTCTCGTTGTTTGATCGTTCATACTTCCTTTGATACATGATTCATTAATATGACTATAAACTTAATATAATTGGCCCTCGACATGGATTGACCACTCAAATGACTTGAAACTATGGGAATTAATGCATAACCTATGAGATATAACAAAAATGACTCAAAATACTCAAAAACAACACAAAACTCAAGTCTAGGAAGCCCAAATCAATGGTATAAAACCAAGTAAACAAATAACCCCAAACTTAGAATATTGCTTGTCCTCAAGCAATCACAACTCTAAAATGAAAAATACATGACACAACAATACAAACAAACTGCAAAACTTCACAACCAATATCATTTGTCTCATTACTCATTTCACTATCAATCAAGCATGTGTTTTGACATTGTGATCAAATGTGTTGAATGTTCATGCCAATTCCGTTTACATTATTCAAATAGATTCACGCAATCAAGTGTTATCAAAATGATCCACTTCTAATTATCAACAAATAATGTTTACCGGATCCCAAAAGCTTGTCATTCACACTAATCTCCACTAATGTAGGCTAATGTAACACAAGGATCAATAGGACTTTCAAGGCTTGTAATGTGGGCTTAGGGTAAGGTAGGAAAATATAGGATTAAGTGGCTCAACTCACCCAAACACACAATTATCATTTCAAATCACCAATTGACAAACAAAATAGCTACCTTCACTTTGTTGAATTCTCAATTATTCTCCCTTTATGAACCTCGAATTTTTTTTTCCGAAACCCCCAAACTTATTCTTTTGCATATTTTAACACATGGGGTTTCATATTTTCTTTTTCTCGGGCAACTCCATGCAAATAACATATACCCTACTTATCATACCCTCCTCAACCTTCAACATTCTTCTATACTTTGTGTGTATGAGTGATGGGTAATTAAGATTTTCACATGTAGGCTCAAGGTAAAAGATTGGTTGCCAAAGAACTGGTTTAACAGGCTTAAAGGGGACACTAATGAGAGTATATAATAAAAAGGTAAGCATTTTTGGCTCTAGCTTGCTCAAAGATGGCCTAAATCATTTCCTTAGTGTTACTTCACCTAAGATTTCGCCTCGACTAGTGATCAAACAAGTTCTAGAATTCGGTGGGATCATACAAGAAATACTCAATTGCATAAATCATCCTCAAATAAATCAACGGAGTTAAGCACATTGATGGAATTAATGAAAAGAAGAATAGATCACAATTCAAACACATGCTCTCTTGACCGTTCAATTCATATTCAACAAATTAACCTAGTAATGCAATTTCACAGTTTTACAAACGACAACTCAACTATTTTTTTTACTCAAGACTCGACTCGATGATCAAAAATAGACTACACCCCCCAAACTTAAAACGATATTGTCCCCAATGGAGAGGTGGGAAAAGGACTTTCCTGGTAGTCAAGGAGTAAAAGCTCCTTATCAAAGATATGTGGTACAAATACGTGCATGAGGTATTCCGTATAAGCTCACTATGCATCCTAGCGCACAAGCTCGTGGGTGTTGCATGCCTCCGAGGTGTGGTCCTGTTTGTCCCCTTCGCCTCGGCCCGATCCTTTTTTGGTTTTGCATCTTTGTGACCTTGCAAGGTAGACAAGAAAACAAAACTTGTGGAGCCATGAAATTTGGTTATGGTTGAGAACTCGAAAATTAAAGTACGTACACAATGCACCCAAGTGGAAAATATAGTGCCATTTTTTTTTCAATTTTTTTTTTGCAATTAAAAATCAAATAAAAATCGAATAAAATGAAAAATAACAAAATAAGCAACTGGAAAAACAAGAAAAATCACTTGAGTTGCCTCCCAAGAAGCGCTAAGTTTACAGTCTTCAACTAGACTTTGTCAGATTTGTCCACAAGTTGGATCTCCAATAGGAACGTTATCTACGTTTCCCTTAGATACTTCCCAACCACCAATATCTTCAGCCCTATGCCCATCTATCTGATAACCATCATTTGATTCAAATTTATTTCTCTTAGTTGGAAGAATGGTGAACACGACTTCTTCCTTATTCACCCGCAGAGTCAACTCCCCCATTTCTACGTCAATCAATGCTCTTGACGTAGCTAGAAATGGCCGACCAAAAATTATAGGTATATTCTGATCCTCCTCCATATCCAACACCACAAAATCCACGGGGAAAACGAATTTATCAACTTTTACTAGCACATCTTCAATAATTCCCCAAGGATATGTGATGGATCGATCAACAAATTGCAATGTGATATTAGAAGGTTTCACATCCCCAAGACCAAGCCTTGTAACTTCCGAGAGAGATATAAGATTTACACTTGAACCAAGATCACAAAGTGGCTTTTCGAAGAGATCTCCTCCAATAGTACAGGGAATATTAAAACTCCCTGGATCCTTCATTTTCTAAGGTAGTTTTCTCTGCACTATTGCACTACTTTCCTCTGTTAGGTAAACAGTCTCAAACTCTTCAAACTTCAGTTCCTTGGATTCCACTCTTTTCGCATGAATGGGTGATTGTTCGGGTGCAAGATGAATTTTTGCCTCCGTTCTTACATAAATTGCATTGCAATGCTCCATCGGATTAACCTCTGTATCACTAGGAAATTTCCCTCTCTGCTGCAATGAATTCACAGTTGTTGCTAACTGTCCTACTTGTGTCACCAAGGAGTTGATGTGACCTTCTATTGTTGTAACTCTCGAGTCGAGCTTGTCCATGTTAGCATCACTCTTGTTCATCTAAGCTCGGGTTTCTACAATAAATGTGCCAAGTAATTCTTCCAAGGACGACTTGTTTTCTCCCACCTGTGTACTCATACTTGCCTGAGTTTGAAATCCCGGAGTTGGTTGCAACACATTTCTTGTATTGCTATATGAGAAATTTTCATGATTGCGAAGTCCCGGATGATAATGTGTTGGCAATTGATTCCCTTTATTGTTGAAACCCCGATTGTTCACATAATTGACTTGTTCCATATCGGACCTCATCATCTCTTGACTTATTTCCATAACAACTTTTGTTTGTTGTTTTCCACCAGAATTTAGGGTGGCAAGTTGCTTTGACAAGGCGGAAGTTTGAGAGGCCAAAGCGGACATATTATCAAGTTCAAGAACGCCGACGACTTTTCTTGGCATGGATCTCTCAGAAGGCCATTGGTAACTATTGGTAGCCATTTCTTCTAGCAAAAGAATGGCTTCACTTGGATTTTTAGCCATCAATGTACCTCCTGCTGCAGCATCTATAATAGTTCTCGAATGACCATTCATACCAATGTAGAAATATTGAACTTTCCGCCAATCTGCGTACCCGTGTTGTGGACACCTCCTCAATAATTCCTTGAATCGCTCCCAAGCTTCATAGAGTGGTTCAAAGTCAATCTGTTGAAATTGAACAATTTCACTCTTCAGTTGAAGTGTCTTGCTAGGTGGAAAGAATTTTTCCATAAATTTTTCAGTGAGATCATCCCAACAAGTGATACTTCCGAGTGGGAAAATTTGAAGCCATTGTCTAGCTTTATCACGAAGTGAAAAAGGAAATAACCTCAATCGAATAGCTTCATCAGGAACCCCATTCATTTTTATTGTGTCACATATCTCAAGAAAAACAGCCAAATGAGCGTTAGGGTCGTCCACAGTACTTCCCCCAAACTGGTTTTGCTGTACCATGTTTATCAAAGCCGGTTTTAATTCAAAATTGTTCGCATTAATTGGTTGGCGAACAATGCCTGAATAATTTTAGTTCGTGGTTGGTCAAAAATAGTCCCTAATATCCCTCTCCGGTGGTGCAATAATGGGTATGCGGTTTTCCTCTTCACCGTTTCCTGCCATTTTTGTGAATTCGATTCTTCGTGCGGCTCTAATCTTTCGAAGTGTTCTTTCGATTTCTGGATCAAATAAGATTAAATTAGCACTTTTATTTCTTGGCATCAACAAGAAAACACAAAAATGGCAATAACCCTATTGTAACAAGAACCAATCTAAATTAAAGTAAAACTACTAAGTAATAATATTAGCGCAAATAAGATGAATTATTCCCCGGCAACGGCGCCAAAAACTTGTTAGAGATTTTTCTTACTGCAAGTCTACGGTGTCAAGTTTTAATATAGAGAAGTAAGGTGGTCGAATCCATAGGGAATAATTATCAAATTATCGCTAAGTACTATAATATAGTAGTCTAACTTTATTTAGAAATTCAATATTTGATGGAGATTATTATACTAAAATACCAAAAATAAATCAAGAATATGAAAATATCAATGAGTTTATCCAAATGATTAAATGAATTCTAGAGGTGTGATGAATCTATTTATCCCTTATGGTATCAATATGGTTTATCAATCATCAATTACCAATTTATAAGTCAAGATTTCTACAATAATTATTTCCTCTCTCGAGTGCCAAATGATTTTAGATCTCAATTGGGAAATCAATATCTCTATAAAAATCACCAATTGAAATCTCAATAAAAACTATGAATCTTATTAAATGACTTCAAAGGATTCAAAAATCTCTCAATTCTATGAAATCCTAGGTTATGCTATTTCAAGGTCATGTATTCAATTACCTCTCTCAAGTGTCAAATCAAATACACCAAACACTCTAAATGTTTTGGAGTATTTCTTGAAGTTTATTTTTGATAAAAATCGGACAACATTTCAAATTGGAGGTCGACCGGTCGCACAAGAGGTCGACCGGTACCTGAAGAGTTGAAAAAATGAAACAGAACGAAACAGAAACAAATTCTCAGGAAAAAAAAGAAGGAGGGGACGGTCAAGGTGAGGGTGAGGCCGACGGTCCGCACCCTAGGCGACCGTCGCACCCCCGTCGGCCGGTCGACCCCCGACGACACTGCACTGGATCGCACTTTCTTTTTCAAACGTTCGAAATCTTAAACAGGGCAACCGGTCGCCCTATGTTATTTTGTGACAACAAAATTATACCGTTTAAATTCTTTGACAACAAGATTTGCTTTTCAATTTTGTACAATATTTCTACATCTTGTGATCTTCTTTTTGTAGACAAAAGTGAAGATAGAGGAGCCTATGTTGGGAGCCTATGTTGGTGAAGACTCTCCTATAAATAGAGGATGAATTGAAGACACAAGATATAACAACACAAGCAAATACACAACAAGAAATCTGCAAATTTCCAAGCTTTCATATTCAACACTCTTGTTGTATTTATAGCCTAAGTATTTCACTTTCACATCTTGAGGTCTATGCTTTATTTATTGATTACACTTGCACTCAAATTGTAATATTCATTATTGAGTTGTAATCTTGATTTTTGTCATCATTCAACACAAGACATCCTTGTGAGTATTCTTGTGGAAAGAATACACTTGGGTGATCTAGGTGATAGGTGTTTCAAGAGTGTGGTGCTCTTGAGGTATTGAAGAATTTGGTATTATTCAAGGTTGAAGATTGTGGTAATCTTCACAAGGTGCCGTTGGAGATTGAGGTAATCTTCAAGAGAGATTGTGGTAATCTCAAAGGTGGTGTTGTAGAAGAGTGTGGTTCTCTTCAAGGTGATGTTGTAAGGTGTTGTATTAATTGTGGTAATTAATAAAATCTTTTTTCTTTTTGAAATCCATCCCGGAGATACTGGGGTGGTAGAGGATTAGGCCGTAGGTGGGTTGAACCTCTATAAATCGACGCGTGTTGTTTACATTCCGCACTTTTATTATTGTCTTGGTGTAATTGATTAGAAAAAGAGGGCGAAATTGAAAAGATGGAGATAATCTATTCACCCCCCTCTAGATTATCGTAGCCGCTTAGACTTACAAGTGGTATCAGAGACAAACTATTTGGCAAGCTCGTTCCACATTGCGAGTAAAGAGGAACAATCACCGGCTACGAATGAAGCTCACCTTACCGGCGCCTCCACCACCAAGCCACCACTATTTGATTCCAAAAATTATATATTTTGAAAAGAAATAATGGAATGCTATCTACAAAGTTGCGGTTCGATATTTGGAACACGGTCGTAAATGAAGAATCCATTCCGATGATGGACACACCACACACCTCCAATGGCCTCAAAGAGCTCAATGATGAAGAGAAGAAAATCATCTCCTTAAATGGTAAAGCTCTTAATATTTTGTATTGTTCACTTACCATTTTGGAATATGATCATATTGTAGGAATTAAATCGGCACATGAAGTATGGAGAAAATTAGAAAAGTATATGCAAATGAAAGGAGCCACTCAAAAGCATCTACTTCTGAAATGGATACAAACCCAACTTGGGATGAGCTTCCTACAACTTCCGACGTCGATGAAAACGAACGATGTCTTTTGGGCTTCGAAGAATAAAACGAGGTAAGTTCAAAACCCTCCACTTCTTATGATAATGAATTACAAAATGATTATAGTGATTTGCAAAATGATTTTGATGAACTTCAAAATGAATTCCAAAGCTTACTTGTTAAATACAAAAATTTGAAAAAGGAATTCAATATTTTGAAAATTGATAAGGATAATTTACTTTCCTCTTATGAATCACTTTCATGTGATCACACCACCACACTTGACAAGGTTAGAAACCTTGAGAAAGAAAATAGTACTCTTGTTGAGGATATTAATTGCATGAAAAATGATTTATCAAAATCCAACTTGAGTACCGATAAAATGACCGATATTATTGATGTTCATAGTTGTGATAAATTGAAACAAGGACTTGATCATAAGCTTAGTGTTGTTAATTATGTGAAAAGAAATCAAGTCCCTATGCATGTTGGTCATTATGCTCCCAAAATTACTACGTGTTTTTATTGTGGTAAAATGGGTCACACGGTTAATACTTGTCGGGCTAGAAATAGCTCTAATTATTATTGGAGACCTAAAAGTCTCAAAGCTAATTCCAAAAGACCCAAACACTTGAGGGTACCACAAAATAATGTCATATTAGGTACCCGACGGAATAATAATCGAGGAAAATACATACCGCCAAGAAGACATCAAATGACCATTTCATTTGATCAAAGGAGAAGACAACATCAAAATAAATTTCCAAAAGAAAGTCACTATCGACAATGGGAAGGCCACAATGCTTGGAAATGGAGCAATTGGAGAAACCACCATCAACATGAAGATTTTCAAATGGGAAGATATCATCAACAATGGGAACGACACAACCCATGGAAATGGCAAAATTGGTAAACCGTATATCCCTATTTAAATATGCATTTTATTCTTTGCATGTTTTTATTTGTGTCTTTATTGCAATATGAGTTTTCATATGTTTAAAATTTAGGTCTTCAATATATTTGTGAGTTTCAAAATATTTTTGAAAAGAAGACCTTGCATGATGTTTCTAAAACTCTTGTGCATTTAATTAGACTTATGTGGTTTATTATCTCCTATGTAGTTATATAGCATAAGCACATTTATGATATCTCTTATTGCTTAGCCTACACTTGTATCATTATGTTTGTGCAAAACGTGTTTAAGAATTGTGTAGGACATATATATTTTCATCAATGGTTATTTTTCAAGAGAGGACCATAAACTATCGGTACGCTCATCATTGGTATTCATCTATATAGACTCGATATATTTTTGTCATTCGTGCTTGTCTTTCAAAGTATTTTATACAAGTGCTATTAAGAGGATTTTTTTTAAAAGGCATTATTTGACATAGCTTGTTTTATCCAAGATTTGTAAAGGATTATATTTTGTTTTGATAAAACATTTGATTTTTTAAGTTATGCATTGTATTGCACATATAAAATTATTCTTGGTTGTTTTGTCTAACCTCTTGTTCATATGATTCTTGTAAATGAGGTCTCAACTATGTGCTCTCTTATTGTCAAATTTCAAAAGAGACCTTATATAGCTTTCTTAAGCTTATTTGACCTTGAATGATTTATTAGACTCTTGATGATGCATAGTATGTGGTGCTTAAAATAGTGTATCTATTATTCGATATTACTATGCTCGTGTGCAAAATATCTTGTTAAGATTTTGCAGAAATTTATGATATTTCGCAACAAGCTTGATGAACAAGACAAGGTTAGTAGCTCAATGATATTGTCAAGAAGAAGGTAATGATTTTGATGTAATATTTGCACTCATAGCACATTTAGAAGTTATTTGCACTTTACTTGCCCATTCTTGTTTTGAGAAAATTTCAAGCTTTACCAAATGGATGTTAAATCCAATTTTCTAAATGGTTTTATTCAAATAGAAGTCTATCGGAGTTTAAAATTTAAGGCCAAATGATTTTTTTTATAAAAGGCCTTGTACGGTTGATACAAGTACCCCGTATATGGTTTGATAGACTTAGCTATTTTTGCAAAATAATTTTACAAAAGGTAAAGTTGATACTACACTTCTTGTTTTGAAAAAAGGCAAGGTTGTTTACTTGTGCAAGTTTATATTGATAATATTTTTGGTGCTACTAATGAATATTTGTGCAAGATATTTTTCCAAGTCAATGCAAGGTGAACCTAAGATGATCATGATGAGGGAAGCTCAAATTTGATCATTGGAATACCAAGAAGGTGATTATATTCCACACTCAAAAGAAGTAGTGAGACATTGAAGAAGAAAGAACTATTTCAACCTATATGGCTACAAATGCGAAAATTGACAAAAGGTTGAAGTAGGCATTGACAAACGAATTCGAGGTATGTTCATTCGTTTATTATTCCTTAGACTCGACATTCTATATGCCTTATGTCTATATACTCGACTTGAAACAATCCCAACGAATCTCTTTAAAGTGCCGTTAAAAGAAATTTTCAAATATTTGTAAGGCACTTCTTCTTATGACTTGTTTATCCAAAGTTTTAAACATTATTATTTTTCGGGATAACAAGTCCGGTGATTACAATTTCTCAAAATATGGTTCGTCATATTCAAACTAAACATATGGAGATTTGATATATTTTTCTAAGGGATTGCGTTTCTAAAACAAAAACTTGAGATGTGTTTAATTCCGTCTCAAAGATAACTCGCGGATATTTGTTAATCGCCAAGTATTTTACCTCATTTCGAGCTTGACTTTGACATAATGTATATTGAATGAGGTCTATGTTTGCATTTTGCACGTTTTTAAAACTTAGGGGCGAAAAATCGGATTTTTGGTTCAAACTTCGGATTTTGGAAAATAGGATGAACCACTGGGCTGACTGGGGCAAGGCCGACCGGTCGCCCATGCCGTCGACCAGTCGCCCATGACCCCAACCGGTCGCCCAGACCATTTTCCGCAATAAAATTGCTTCTGTCATTCATTTCATTATTTTGGTTATTTTCTTCCAAAATCGGACCCCTTTGCAAATTTCATACACAATTCACCCAAAATGATTTCTTTCTTGTATATTCTATATTTTTGGGTTTATAGTACGAGTATATCATCCGTATTACTCGACTTCTCCGATTGATTGGTAAGTTTAATTCCTCCTTTAATCTCAATTGGGTTGAACCCTTGAGAAAATGCTTATGTGTTGTTTTTTGATGAAATTCTTGTATAATTTTGGTGTGCATGATTATTGTTGATAGATGAATGTTGTAGTATTGAAATTGGTGATGAAAACTTTTGGCTTAAATGTATTACAAAGGCGTTATATATCTCTTGTTTTATTCAACGCACGCTAAGTGTTCGACAAAATGCTTCTATGAAAAATTCATCACCTACATGATTCTCTTGATTTGAAATGTCTTATATATTTATAGAGATCATGTTTTTTCAATCAAATGAGCTTTTATAAATCACATGATTGACTTCTCCCTTATTATTCGGAATTTAAGCTTCAATGATCAATATGCTCGATAAATCTATAAAATTGCGCACTTTGATATAATTGTATGATGTTTTTATCGTGCTAACATTATTTTTGATGATTCCAAAGGAGGAGAAACAAGAAAAATGCTCATAAGCTCAAAGAAGCTCAAAGAAGCGTAAATAAGCTCGCAAGAAAAGCTATTAGCTAAAGCTCTTAAAAGCCAAAAGCTATGGATTATACTTGGTCCATGTGATGTATTATAGACTTTTATACTTGACTAATGATGCTTTTGTGACAGGGGGAGCTTATAAGCTCATGAAATTCAAGCTTAAGTTGTAAAAGCTAAAGCTTTTTATTTGCTTTTTGTTATGTATGTTGATAGGGGGAGCTTGTGCGGAAATGATTTTGAAAAATCTCTGCTCCTTTCCTTGTGATGTTGCTTATGATAAATGTTGCTTGTGATGGATTGATGTTTTTAGACCGGATAAAATTGTTTTGTTTTAAAATCGATCTCCTAAAATTGTTTTGGTTTGTAATCATCAAAAAGGGGGAGTTTGTTAGATAAATATTTTTATCAAGATTTTGATGATTATGTTTAAATGAGTTTTTTTACCAAAACAATGTTTATAAATGTTGTCCAAATACTCCTAAATGATTTAAAATGTTTTTACTAATTTTTGGAGTATTTCTTAGTATTTTTATTCGATAAAAATGGACAACACTTTTGATGGTTTTGTTTAAATTGGTTTTTACATCAAAACATTGTTTATAAATGTTGTCCAAATACTCCCAAGTGATTTAAAATATTTTTACTAATTTTTTGGAGTATTTCTTGAAGTTTATTTTTGATAAAAATCGGACAACATTTCCAACTGGAGGTCGACCGGTCGCACAAGAGGTCGATCGGTACCTGAAGAGTTGAAAAAATGAAACAGAACAAAACAGAAACAAATTCTGTGAAAAAACGAAGGAGGGGGAACGGTCAAGGGTGAGGCCGACCGATCGCACCCTAGGGCGACCGGTCGCACCCCCCCGTCGACCGGTCGACCCCCCTAACGACCTGTACCTGGATCGCACTTTCTTTTTCAAACGTTCGAAATCTTAAACAGGGCAACCGGTCGCCCTATGTTATTTTGTGACAACAAAATTATACCGTTTGAATTATTTGACAACAAGATTTGCTTTTCAATTTTGTACAATATTTCTACATCTTGTGATCTTCTTTTTGTAGACAAAAGTGAAGATAGAGGAGCCTATGTTGGGAGCCTATGTTGGTGAAGACTCTCCTATAAATAGAGGATGAATTGAAGATACAAGATATAACAACACAAGCAAATACACAACAAGAAATCTGCAAATTTCCAAGCTTTCATATTCAACACTCTTGTTGTATTTATAGCCTAAGTATTTCACTTTCACATCTTGAGGTCTAGGCTTTATTTCTTGATTACACTTGCACTCAAATTGTAATATTCATTATTGAGTAGTAATCTTGATTTTTGTCATCATTCAACACAAGACATCCTTGTGAGTATTCTTGTGGAAAGAATACACTTGGGTGATCTAGGTGATAGGTGTTTCAAGAGTGTGGTGCTCTTGAGGTATTGAAGAATTTGGTATTCTTTAAGGTTGAAGATTGTTGTAATCTTCACAAGGTGCCGTTGGAGATTGAGGTAATCTTCAAAAGAGATTGTGGTAATCTCAAAGGTGGTGTTGTAGAAGAGTGTGGTGCTCTTCAAGGTGATGTTGTAAGGTGTTGTATTAATTGTGGTAATTAATAAAATCTTTTTCTTTTTGAAATCCATCCCGGAGATACTGGGGTGGTAGAGGATTAGGCCCTAGGTGGGTTGAACCTCTATAAATCGACGCGTGTTGTTAACATTCCGCACTTTTATTATTGTCTTGGCGTAATTGATTCGAAAAAGAGGGCGAAATTGAAAAGATGGAGATAATCTATTCACCCCCCATCTAGATTATCGTAGCCCCTTGGACTTACATTCCCAAGGGTCTAAGATCCCTAATTCCAAGCCCCAAGGCTTCTATTTATAGTCCCACAAACGTCCAAGAAAGAGGGTAGGTGAACATAGAAATTTCCGCTCCAGGCGATGCGTCGCCCAACAATTAATGCGCAAAATTACCGCCCGGGCGCTGCAGCGAAACCCTGCCAGTGATGGAAATTTCAGACGCATTTGGACGTTTCTTCAAATCAATCTCTCATTGTTTGATCGTTCATACTTCCTTTGATACATGATTCATTAATATGACTATAAACTCAATATAATTGGCCCTCAACATGGATTGACCAATCAAATGACTTGAAACTATGGGAATTAATGCCTAACCTATGAGATCTAACAAAAATGACTCAAAATACTCAAAAACAACACAAAACTCAAGTCTAGGAAGCCCAAATCAATAGTATAAAACCAAGTGAACAGCAAGATAAAATAACAATATAAATAACATAATGTAAAATGCAGGAATTTAAAAACACGGATATTTATAGTGGTTTGAAGATGGGGTAATTCCACTACGTCCATTATTTTTCTACTCCAGAAGTAAATCACTTCATATCAGGTTACTTTAGATACAAAGTTACAAACAGTCCTAGCAATATTGATCACACAGCCTACCGCCACTAGACGCAGCTCTTCACTAGACTCCTCTAGTTACTTCAACTCACTGATGATGCAAGACTTGTTCACACAACCCTCTTGCAATCTCTAGTCTTCTAGTTCAACAAGAACCTAACTATACTCCTTCACTTCAAAGCAGTGTAGACCCCGATTTGTTTTCACAAAGTCTTCCCTTTCAATTGTTGATACAATCTTGATCTTCCACTTGAGTGTTGGATAAGATGTTCTAGATGAAGCTTTATTATTTTAGTTTTAAGCTCAAAAGAAATTTTTGCTTTGCACATTTTTATTGTCCTCTTGCGTCTCTTGTGTCTCCTATATATCTCTGAATTTTTCCTCAGTTTTTATAGTGTCGAATTGAAATTTGTTCGATGAAGAGATAGACAAATTCAAATCCTGTCGTTGGACAACTGGCATGTCCTCTCTGTACTTCGATGATTTCAATGTAAATCCTTCTTGGACTCAGTGCAATGGACCTGATCCAGTTGACATAATCCTTCAGTTGTTTTACCCCTTTTGACTAAACTTTGAGTCTTCTGTGTTGTGAGTCTTCTGAATAAGTCTTTTGTCTTAACTCTGTAGTCAGTCTTCTGTTTTGATTTGGCTGGCAGTACTCTGTTGAGAGTCTTCTGAACAAGGTGCCATGTTGAATCTTTATTACTTAACCGTGAGTCTTCTGAAACACCTTCAACAAGTCTTCTGAGTGTATACTTATACGTTTTTGAGTCAGCCTAAGTCATGTCTATTACATAAGCAGAAATTACATAGAAAAATTTGGGGTGCCAACTTCCTAAGACATAGTTTTCTCAGTATCATCAAAATCTATACAATAAATTTCCTAACATTACTAGAATACCCTTATAATTAATTAAAAAAGGACTAAAATCTGGAAATAAAAAAGCAATTTCAGTCTTGACCGCTAAAGAAAAGTCCAGATTTTTTTTTTAAAGCAAAATAACACCCCGGGGGGTGGGGGATTGAGGCGTGATCCCCTACCTGTATATCAAATAAACAAAATGTCATACAATGTCGTGCCCGTCAAGGCGGGAGAAAATCAGAGAACAAATAACCTATCACTAAGATATCTAGAAAGACTATCATAATGAGAATCTAAAAATACAAGGAGAACCAATTATCTATGAAAATCGGAAGCTCGGATAACCCAACTGGTCCATGTGAATGAGTGCGTTAGGAGGTGGTGAGAAAAGTCCAGATTTGTCCTTAAATACTTACCACATGATGATGGACTCATTTCATCCGAATCTTATATATATTATATTATTTTTATTTTACACAATCTCGCCAGAAGCATCTCATTTTCAACTTCTTATTTTTCACCAATAACAATGTGCGACCCTATATTTTCTATTCTAATACACACACTTAATTTTTAACCATATTATATTAATGGGACATACTACAACCATTACATACTTAATATAATTCTTATATTTACTCTTATTCAAATTAAGTGACGTTGAAGGACAAAAACACACATATTACGAACTATATTAAAATACCCAATATACCCTTAATTAATCATTAATATTGCTTTGGAACAAAACAAATTTAGGTTAGGTAGAATATGTACATTTAAGGGTAATTTAGGAAAAACCTTTTTTGGACAGTTTTGAAAATGTCAAAACGTATTTTTTTTTTCAAAATATAATTATGTGCCAAGACGACACTTATTTTAAATAGGAGGGAATATTACATAAGTGAGACTCCATTACGACCACCCATGTCTCTTAATAAATTACCACTAAACAATTCAATCCATATATATATATACATATTATGTATTACTTTCATAACAACATTGCTTATGTTGGCTCCCACCGATTATATATCATATATATTATTTATCGTCTTATCACATTTCAATAAAGAGGTTCAAGAAAACTTACTAAACCAAACATACTCCCAAATTTCACCTCATAATTTCTTCATTGAAATTCTTATAACTACATATAAATATTTTCGCTTCCGCACAAATTTTTATAAAAAGTTAAAAAAATATTTCAATGGGATGAAAAATGACTTTTCTCATTGGGATGAAAAGCATTACTGACATAAATATCCAACATAAGGAGCATGAAAAAACAAAGTATTAAAAAATTGACTTTTCTTATAACAATGACAAGAAACATTAAAGAAAAAGTATTGCAATTTGACTTTTTTTATAACAATGACACATAAACATAAAAAGTTATTGATTTGACTTTTCTAACAAAAATAAAAATAAAGTTGTCTTTATCACTTATATAATATCTCTATGATATTTGAATTCTATTTAGCCTTATGGCACTATCTGAGTCTGGTCAATAGTTGTCTATCAATTAAATAAGTTTACATTTTTTTTGGAAACTAAGAGAATAATATTAATAATGATCAACCAAGTTACAAACGTTATTCAAAGACGCACCAAGCCAAGTTGGTACCTTGACCTAAACAGACGGGCTAGCATAAGAATGAGCGACCCTAGCTAACACATGAGCCGCACTCATTCGCTTACCTCTTGACAAATCTAACAAAAAATCAAATTGTGAACAAAGCAACTTCGTACGATGAAAAATAACTGACCCAAATTCAGATAAGTTTTCTCTAGATGAGTATACTGCATCGACCACGGTTTTAGCATGCAGTTCAAAAATGACATTAGACAATCCCAAGTTCTTTATCCATAAAAGAGCTTCCAATAGTCCAATTGTCTCTCATTCTTTTACAATGACAGATGAATCAACAAACATAGTTCTACACACAAGCAAATCTCCATAATCATCTCGAAATACCATTCCCAGACCCAATCTCAATTCTTGAGGGAAAAAATAAGCATCAACATTACATTTAATGAATGATGGGTGGCTTGTGCCATTTTAGACAACAAGTTGATGAACTTTGCGTCATAGAAATGCAGGGTATCAAATGCTTAGCTTGTAGCCAATCATAAATAAATTCCATAGCAAATCTATTTGTATCTCTCTCATTTAGTTTCTTGTTATTCCATATTCTGTCATTTTTTTGTCTCAATATGCCCCATAGACCCATATAAAATTTACCTTTATCCACATCATTGAGTTTCTCCAGTCCTTTAAAGAATAATTATGTGAATGATTCAACACTTTGTGAGAGATTACCCACCATCTACTCCAGCGACAAATCTTTCCAGACATTTTCAGCGAAATTACAAGCGATGAAAGGTGCAACAATTTTCAATCCCAGCATCACAAAAAACACACAAACACGATATTCTGCAATCCTTTCCTTTGTAAATTATACCGTGTAGGAAGACAGTTCTTACCAATTCTCTAAAGGAAATACTTTACTTTAGGAGGTAAACTCAGTTTCCATAAACTTTTCCAACTGATATAATTAGGATTGGTGTCTAGCTGTGACAAATTCATCACAACTGAATATCCGGATTTAATTGAGCAGATCAGGCCATTGTATGAAATATGCCAAATCCGTTTATCCTCACCATTTAACGAACATAAGGGAACACTGAGGATTTTCATAATGTCCCGTGGATTAAAGAGCTCTTGAATTAATTCAATGTTCCACTCTTTAAATTTAGGGATGGCAACCCAAGATCTCTCCCTATGTTAATATGATTATAGTGTTAGATAAATATTTTTATCGTAATTTTGATGATTTCATATAATTGAGTTTTACACCTAAACAATGACCCCAAATGTTGTCCAAATACTTCAAAATGATTTAAATGATTTTTACTAATTTTTTGGAGTATTTCTTGAACTTTATTTTTGACAAAAATATG
Source organism: Rehmannia glutinosa (assembly GCA_016081115.2). NCBI lineage: Eukaryota > Viridiplantae > Streptophyta > Magnoliopsida > Lamiales > Orobanchaceae > Rehmannia > Rehmannia glutinosa. The sequence continues at coordinate 46,749,054 of CM071937.1, read as the reverse complement.
ACAACACTTCTATTTTGAGGCCAACGGCCCGCCCTAAAGGGCAACACATGCCTGAAGAAGAAAACTGAAAAGGAATCTAAATAGAAAGACAAATGGGAGAGGCCGACCGGTCGAACACCTAGTCCACCGGTGCCTGAAGTTTACAAATTGTCCAAATTTGTTTCATTTTCACATTTTGAGGAGGGTGACCGATCAAGGGCTTGAGCGACAGGTTGAACCCGTGGTCGACCGGTCCAACCCCAGCCCAGACCGGTCCGACCCCTGATTAAACTGAATTTTTCAATTTTAAACATCTTTTTCTTATTAGAGGTCGATCGGTCGACCTAAGATTTTATCAGCAGAAACTATCCGTTGCAGCTGACAACTTTTCATGAAATTGTGCGATTGATTTCTAACAACTATTTTCTCCATTTGATTTGTAATTTTTTTTACAGATTTCAATCTCCAAAGAGGAGCCTATGCTGGGATTCAAATCCAAGAGCTCTCCTATAAACAATTGAAGGCTTGAAGGATCAATATACAACAACACAAGCAATACAAACAACAAGCAAACTTCTTGTTCTTCACTTTCATATACTTGTTGTATTTTAGCCTAGGTCTTATACTTGCACATCTTGAGTATTAGGCTTCCTTCTTCATTACACTTGCACTTCAAAGTTGTATACTTCATTTGAGTTGTAATCTTGAATTGGTTTAAATCATCCAAAATAAGGCATCCTTGTTAGTGTTCTTGTGGTAAGAACACACTTGGTTGATTCTAGGTGTTGAAGAGTGTGATGCTCTTCAACGTTGTAAGAAGATTGTTGTAAGCTTCATACGTAGTGTTGTAAGAAGAGTTGGTACTCTTCAAGGTAAAAGGTTGTAATAGTTTGTGGTATCTATTAATATATTATTTCCCTTTCGAAATCCATTCGGACATAATGGGTGGTAGAGTTTAGGCCCTAAGTAGATTGAAGCTCTATAAATCATTATTTTTGTTTACATTTCCGCATTTTTATTTTGGTCATCATCTTCACATTCGAAAAAGAGGGTGTAAATTGGAAAATCGGGAAAATCTATTCACCCCTTCTAGATTTTCGTAGTCACTTGGACTAACATGTACATGCCAAGGATCGAAGAGACGTCAATTCTATCATTTTGATAAGTATTATTGCTGAAGAAAATACCAGATTTTTGGTAATTTACGGCCCATCTCGATGCTTGTTCATAGGCCACAAAAATATCATTTATCGTCTTACTCTCTTCCTTAGAAGCCCACAAGAAAAAGAAACTATCATCTGCAAATAATAGATGGCTAATTGTCGGTGCACGCCTAGCAATTCAACAGCCATGAAGGCTGCCTTTAACTTTAGCTTCCTCGAGCATAGCTGACAATCCTTCCGCACATATAATGAACAAAGATGGTGATAACGGATCCCCTTGTTGTAAACCTCCATGAGGAAAAATAGATCCAATCTTTTTGTCATTAATAATCATAGAGTATGATACCGTATAGACACGAAGCATGATTAAGTTCACCAATTTTTCATCAAAACCTATTTTCAACATAATCAAACGAAGATATTTCTAATCAACCCGATCATATGCTTTTGAAATGTCAATTTTCATTGCCACTTCGCCTCTCTTACCCCTTTGTTTTCTTTTCAAGTAGTGGATAATGTCAAAGGATAATAGCACATTATCACAGATTGATCTTCCCGGAACAAACGTCGATTGAATTTTGGAGATAAGACCCGGTAAGATTGGTCTAAGCTTGTTCGCGAGCACTTTTGCAACCCACTGATACACGTAAAATATATGTGCATTTAGGGGGTTAAATTGATATATATTTGATGCATTTGCATGCTTATATAGTGTATTTTACTTGGTTCCCTTAGAAGGACATGATACTGTGCATTCTTATAATTTTTACATGAAACAGAGCTAGAATGAGAAGATGTCAGTTAGAAGGCCCAAACAAGATTGAAGAATGTGAAGAGATGATCGAATATGCAAAGAAAACGAGGAAAAACAAGTCACACGACCGGACTATGTGAAATCACATGACCATGCGAACTGTTTCCATGTGTTTTTACACGTCCGTGCGACTTGTTAGAGAAAATAATTTCAAAGACAAAACACACGACCCAACCGAGTCAATTCACACGATCGTGTGAATGGTTCAGAGCAAAAACAGAGACAAAAATACTTCACATGGCCAAACCGTGTGATTTCACACGGCTGCGTGTTTTGTCTTCGTCTGATTTTTATTTCTTAATCCCGTTAGAACTCTACCAGTGATCTTTCGAAGCACCTATATAAAGGGGACTAATGCCTGCATGAATTATCAAGTCATTACATCAGGAAATACATCAAAATACACTAGGGTTACATAAATCTATAGTCTTCTGAGAGAGGAGGGCAAATCTACGAAGAGCACCACAAGGCCTTTCGCATCTATGGAAATACAAGGGTTTGAAGGATTGGAAGAAGGATCTATCCTGACAAGAAGGGTTCTATCTTTCTTAGTTTAGATCTCTTATTTGTACTTAAACGATGTCAAACTATTTAATTTCAACTTTGTTTATGAATTTGTTGTCAAATATGTTGGGCTAATCTTTCTGATCCTAGGTCATAATCGAAACTGTGGATTCATGTTAAATCTATATAAATTATTTTCTTAATTGGTATATGTGTTCTATTATATGAATTGGAAAGCTTATTTCTTGTAGATTATCTGGTCAATAATGTGTATGTCATATTTGTTAGTTTATAACCCGGGAGTGAGTTCTAACAAACAAAAATCAAGTTCAGACATAAACGGGTGTAACGTGTCGGGAGACCTACAACTGTTTATGGGGAGTACTTCACTCAAAGATCTTTTGGGAGTTAATAATAATTGCAACGTATCGGGTGATCTAGAATTGCTATTAATCAACTGTTTATGCGCCACCCGGGAGGGGAAATAAACTACTTTAGGAATTGAACCCATAGAAATATATATAAACTGGTTTTGATAAACATTAATTGGATTTAATATTGAAGAAGCATGTTGAGATTATGTGCCTAGCGTTGCTTTCGTATTTGTTGAAAATACTTGTGGAGTTTGGGATTTTACAAATTTAAATATTATATTTTTACTTGTTAATTTTGGATTTAGTTTAGATTAGATAAACAATTGTGTGATTTTCGACCTCTTCAATAAAATTGGAATATTATATTAACTATAGCCTAAGTGTTTTGTATTCAATCCCTGAGGAATATGATCTTACTCAATGTTATCTGCTAGCTACACCGTACACTTGCAGTTTAGTGAAAAACATTTCACGATCAAGTTTTTGGCGCCATTGTCGGGGATCGAAAGATTCAACTTAGATATAGTTATAAGTTGTTCAATCTTAATTGAAGCATAAATTTTTAATCGTCTTTGTTTAGTTGATTTTTTATTTTTACTAACTTAATTTTTAGTTTTTTTTGTGAGTTGTTGTGTAGGAGGCGTCACGACATACCCCGGGTTATAATGTAAAATAAAAAACAATAGAAAGAAACGAGGCATGAGGTTTCGACCATATATTTGATCGAGTTGTAAGACAATCAGGCGTCTAGATAAAGACGTAAAACTTAGCGCTATATGGGAGGCAACCCAAGTTCTGATCCAAGAAAGTTCTCACTGCGCTTTCCTCTTTCTTTTGGTAACTTTCCTCATGTGTTCAGGACAAAATATGATTTAAGTTTAGGGGGGTTGTCAAGAGTGCATGATTTTGTACTTTTGCATATTTGCATTGCATTTAGGCCAAATTTAGAAGCATATAAATAATTGCATAAAATTTTTAAAATTTCTTATTTTTGATTTTTGTTTTTAGGCATGTTTATCGCTTTAGCACGTTTATTACTTTTGTATGAGTTAGGATTAGAATTTAAAAAGGTACAAAAAGCTTTCGTATGATTTACTATGAGCACTAGGTTTCATTAGATGAATTAATTGGTGAATTATGTGATAAATTATTGAGAAGATATCTTTTGTTTGTTTGACATTGATTGAGAAAGTTGGGTACTTGAGCATATTGTGAAAAATAAGCCTGTGAGCTTTTGTGTCTTTAACTACTTTTATATTGTGCAGTCTTTTTTTTTCTTGAGTATGTCATTCATGATTGTTAGAACTCTAGAACTTGCAATGGTATCTTTATTGAAATCACATGTGTGTGCAATTTTTGAAGATGATTTAAGGTCATTTTTGTTTTAGCCTACTTAGCCTAAAAAGCCTACCTATGAACTCATGATTGTTTGATACATGTTTTTATCTTAATTTTGATGATTTTATTTTTACACCAAAATAATATTTTTAATTCTTGTCCAAATACTCTTAAATGATTTGAAATGTTTTTTTACTATTTATTCGGAGTATTTCTTCAAGTTTTATTTTAAATAAAATTGGACAACACTTTTAATGATTTTATGTTAATATATTTTTATATCAAAATAAGGTTCCTAAATGTTGTCTAAATACTCCCGATCGGTTTAAAATATTTTTACTAAATTTTTGGAGTATTTCTTGAGGTTTATTTTCGACAAAAATTGGACAACATTTCTGTCTCGAGGTCAACCGGTCGCCCTATAAGGCAACCCGTACCTGAAGGAGGAATGAGACGGAGGAATTTTTGACCAGGTCGACCGGTCGACCACGGCGTCGACCGGTGGCGTCGATCTGTCGACACCCTGTCGACCGGTACCTGGGAGCTTCGTTTTGAAATAGAACATTTGATCCTTGGTTTTGCATCAAGGGGGACCGGTCCTTGTAGGGGTCGACCGGTCGAAGACCCCCTGGACCGGTCGCCCCTTGTATTTTTGCTATGTTCCTTCCTTTTCTCTTATCGATCTTGTGACCGTCGCCTCCCTCAAGTTTGACAGCAAAATTCTAACCGTTGTGCAGCAGACAAACTTTCCTTAAATTGTGGGATTGATTTCTAACAGTTATATTCTTGATTTTAATTGTATTTTTCTGTAGATTTTCAATCCCCAAAAGGAGCCTATGTTTGATCAATCATCTCCTATAAATAGAGGAAGTTTTGGAACAACCAATACAACACTTGAGATACAACACAACAAGATACATTCAAGCAAAGTCTTTAGCTCTTCATTATTATCATTCTTGTTGTAATTTGCCTAGCTTATCACTTTCACATCTTGAGGTCTAGGCTTTCTTTTCTTGATTACAGTTGCACTCAAATTGTATTATTCATTATTGAGTTGTAATCTTGATTTTGGTCATCATTCAACACAAGACATCCTTGTGAGTATTCCTGTGGAAAGAATACACTTGGGTGATCTAGATGATAGGTGTTTCAAGAGTGTGGTGCTCTTGAGGTGTTGAAGAATTTGGTATTCTTCAAGATTGAAGATTGTGGTGATCTTCAAAGGTGTCGTTGAAGGAAGATTGTGGTAATCTTAAAAGGGAGATTGTGGTAATCTCCGAAGGTGGTGTTAAAGAAGAGTGTGGTGCTCTTCAAGGGGTTGTAAGTTGAATTTGTATTAATTTTGGTCATTAATAAAATTCTTTTTCTTTTTCAAAACCATCCCGGATATACTGGGGTGGTAGAGCACGTAGTCCCTAGGTGGGGTGAAGCTCTATAAATCGACGTGTGTTGTTTACATTCCGTACCTTTATTATTGTCTTGGCTTGTTTTGTTCGAAAAAGAGGACATAATCGAAAAGATGGAGATAATTTATTCACCCCCCATCTAGATTATCATAGCCGCTTGGACTTACAAGTGGTATCAGAGCCAAACTCTTTGGCAAGATCGTTTCACATCACGAGTGAAGAGGAACGATCGTCGGCTACGAATGAAGCTCACTTTTCCGGCACCTCCGCCACCAAGCCACCTCGATTTGATTCCAAAAATTTTACATTCTGGAAAGAAAGAATGGAATGCTATTTACAAGGTTGCGGGTTCGATATTTGGAACATCGTCATCAATGGAGAATCCATTCCGATGATGGACACACCACACACCTCCAAAGGCCTCAAAGAGCTCAATGATGAAGAGAAGAAAATCATCTCCTTAAATGGTAAAGCTCTCAATATTTTATATTGTTCACTTACCAACTTGGAATTTGATCTTATTGTAGGAATTCGATCGGCTCATGAAGTATGGAAAAAATTAGAAGCCATTCATGAAATATATGCAAATGATAGGAGCAACTCAAAAGCATCTACTTATCAAAGGGATACAATGTCAAATCTACGGAACAAGCCTCTTACAACTTCCAACTATGAAGAAGTTGAACATTGTTTTATGGGAATCGAAGAAGAAAACGAGGTATGTCTTAAACCCTCTACTTCCTATGATATTGTTATACATAATTATTATAGTGATTTGCAAAATGATTTTGATGATCTTCAAAATCAATTCCAAAGCTTGCTTGTTAAATACAAAAATTTGAAAAAGGAATTCAATGCTTTGACAAATGATAAGGATAGTTTATTTACCTCATATGAATCACTATCATGTGCTCACACCACCACTCTTGACAAGGTTAGAAACCTTGAGAAAGAAAATAGTACTCTTGTTGAGGATATTAATTGCATGAAAAATGATTTATCAAAATCCAACTTGAGTACCGATAAAATGACCGATATTGTTGATATTCATAGTTGTGATAAATTGAAACAAGGACTTGACCATAAGCCTAATGTTGTTAATCATATGAAAAATAGTCAAGTCTCTAAGCATGTTGGTCTTTACACTTCTAGAATTATTACATGCTTCTATTGTGGTAAAAAGGGTCATACGGTAAATAATTGTCGGGCTAGAAATAGCTCTAATTATTGTTGGAGACCTAAAAGTCTCAAGACTAATCCCAAAGGACCCAAGCACTTGAGGGCACCACAAAACAATGTTATATTAGGTACCTGGCGAAATAATAATCGAAGAAAATTCATACCGCCAAGGAGACATCAAATGACCATCTCGTTTAATCAAAGGAGAAGACATCACCACAATGAATTTCCAAGAGAAAGAAATTATCAACAATTGGAAAGACATAATCCTTGGAAATGGAACAATCGGAGAAGCTATCATCAACAAGATGATTTTCAAAGGGGAAGATATCATCAACAATGGGAACGGCACAACCCATGGAAATGGCGAAATTGGTAAACCGTATCTCCCTGTTTAAATATGTATTTTAATTTTTTTTTTGCATGTTTTTATTTGTGTCTAAATTGCAAAATGACATTTTTTTTTAATTTTAAAATTAAGGTCTTCTATATATATTTGTGTTTTTAAAATCCTTTGAAAATGAGACCTTACATGTTGTTTTTAAACTCTTGTGGACTTACTTAGACTCATGTGTTTTTATCTCTTATGGATTTCTATAGCATAAGCATTTTATTGTGATATCTCTTATTGTTTGGCCTACACTTGTGCTATTATGTCTTGTGCAAGATTTGTTTAAAAGAATTGTGTAGGTTATATATCTCCTATTCATTGGCTATCGTCTATTACTTCTCTAAAAGATTTTTAAACCATCGAGGTATGTTCACTCGTATTATTCTTAGAACTCGATATTTTGTTCATGTCTTGTTTATGCACTTATCTTTCAAACTATTTCATTTCATCCCCTTAAGTGCCACTAAATGACTTTGTGATTTTTTTTAAAAGGGCACTACTCGTAAAATCTCATTTTTTTCGAATATATGTTTTCTCGAAACTCGTATTTGCTGGATTTAGTCCATAATTATCTTTTTGCAAAGTGTTAAAACTTTTGGGGTGAAAAATCAAATTTTTGAAAATTCTGGAAAATAAAAAATTGCACTGGGACGGTCAAGGCAGGGCCAACTGGTCGCCCTGCACGTTGACCGGTCGCACCCTACCTCGACCGGTCGCCCAGGCCAATTTTTTGGATTAAAATGTGTCTGCTCTCATTTTCAGAAACAGAACAAATCTCTCCCAAAACCCTCGTTCAAGCAGCGTCTCATCCCCCTTCTCTATAATCTTCATTTCTTCATCAAATCTTGTGATTCTTATTGCTAATCCACTCCTTTTTTGCAAGAATCTTACAAATATGGCACCACCAAGAAATTCCACCGGTCAAAATCCCACTTTCAAACGAAGAAAGGGCGGAGAGGGTTCTTCGAGAAATCAGCAAGAGGAAGCCGAACAACGGAATATTCGAGCTACCCAAAGGAATGTAGTCAAGAACGTGATGATATTCAAAACCCTGTACTCTCCAATCCTCAAATTGCCGAACTCTGCGGGATGATTTCATTCAAAAATTGTCGTTGGGAAAAAAGTAAGAAATCTCTTATATCTCTAGCACCTCGCTCTACTAATATTTTAGATTTTATCAACAAATATGCGGAGTGGTACTATGAGAATTTGAACATGGGTGCGAAATCGATAGCTCGTACGAAAATTTGTCGATTTAATTCATTTTCAAATGAGTATCCTACTATTAGAGGATATTTTGAAGAACAAGGGTGGATGTACTTGTGGGAGCACCCTTATGTTTTATATGATGATGATGTGATTCTACATTTTTATGCAAATATGTGGGTCGAATATGATGCTCAAAGAAAGCCTCTTGCATTGAATTCGTTGGTAAGGGGTCGTCATTTTAGATGGACTCCTAATGACATTTGTCGGCTTTTACATGTGCGAGAAGGTGGTTGGGATTATTTTGCTTGTTCGATTTGGAATGATGATATGTTGCTTGTTTCTATGGAAGAGGTTAAGACCTATTTGGGTGTTTGGCCAAAATATTCGTTATTGGCCATGACTCTTGAGCACAAGATTATTTCGGTTATTGTCGCCTATTGTATCTGTGGTAAAGCGGGCAAAATGCCTAGCAATATGGATTACTTTTTAACTTATAAGATTGCTAGAAGGGGACCGCTTAATTTTGGCGCAATACTTATTCAATGCTTAATTGAGTCTATCACACAAGGAAATAAGAAGTTTGTCATGGGCAATTGGATTTGCAAACTTCTTATACAATCGGGGCTACCTTCTTCGGAATGTAATTAGGAGGTGTTTCAAAATGATTTTGACATTGACAACATCTCACAAATGGTCCACATGCGCAATAATATGGATATCCGCCCAACTAAAATGGCTAAAGGAAGAGGGCAAGGTTCTACATCCGAAAATCCAAACGACTTCTTCAATAATGCCGAGGCCGAAAGATTGGCGGCAGGGGACGGACCGAGCAATCCGGAGGGTAATACCGGTGCTCAACCGTCTAGGAGTTACACTCAATCCGAATTTGATGAACTTAGAGCATATCATGAAGCTAAATATGAGGCTTTGGAGCAAAAGACCACAAAGATGCAAAAATCAATCGGCAAATTGAAGAAGTTCATTAAAGAACTCATCCCCAACACATGTTTTTCTTCCGATGAAGAATGATGATCCTATCTTGCTTTTCTTCTTATGTCATTTAATTTTCTTGAAATGTACTTGATTTGTATAACTTTCTTATTCTAATGACATTTGCTTGTTGTTTGTTGAAGGGATAAAATAGCAAGTATGAAAGTGGCTTTTGGTTGATCTTGATTATGGTATTATTGGAGTATTTGATGGTAAAAATACTCTATTTGGCATTGTTTGATAATTAGTATGAAGTACTTGATGGTAAAAGTGCTTTTTTTAATTTTTTAAAAGTTTGTTTTGTGATGCCTTGGTAATTTTGTTTAGATAGATTTTTTGGGACATTTGTAATATCTTATATGCATGTCTTGATGTATGATATGAGCTACTTGATGGTTCTTTAATTTTTGCATGACGGCATTCGTAATGCCTTGATCTTTTTGGCTAAAATTATCTCAATTGGGTTGAACCCTTGAGAATTTACTTTGTTGGGCCTTTTATTTGTTAGATACATGTTGAAAATTTGCTTTTGGTGATGAAAAACTTGGCTTAATATCTTTTAAAAGGGCTATATACACCTTCTTCCATTTTTGACGCCCGCCAAGTGTTCGATTAAATGTTTCAATGAAAATTTCAACTTCTACATGAATCTCTTGCTTTCAAATGTCTTAAATACTTATTGAGATCATGTCTTGGCAAACAAAACAAGCTTATGGATTTTTCATGATACATTTCTCCCATTTCTTCGGATTCTAAGCCTAATTTTTTCAATGGTTGATAAATCGTATCTTTGGCGCACCTTGATATACTTGTATGATGTTATCATCTTAACATTCTTTTTGATGATTTGAAAGAGGGAGAAACAAAAAATTGGCTCGTTAGCTCAAAGAAGCTAATAAAAGCTCGATATAAAAGCTATAAGCTATGGCTTCTTAAAGTCACAAGTTGTGGCCTATACTTAGTCAAATTGTTGTATGATGAACTTATATACTTGTCTAATGGTGTTTTGTTGACAGGGGGAGTTTATAAGCTCTTGTACTTAAGTACAATATGTAAAAGCTAAGCTTTTAGCTTGTGGTTGATTATTTGAACATTACTCTTGATGTCTTGTTGATAGGGGAGCTTGTGCTTATTCTTGAATATATTCACTTATTTGATTGCTTATGTATTTTGGAAATTTTGATTCCGGTTAGATGTTTTTACCGGAAAATCGTTTTAAAAATTGTCCTCCTAATATTTCTAAAAATTGTTTTGGTTTGTAATCATCAAAAGGGGAGATTGTTTGATACATGTTTTTATCTTAATTTTGATGATTTTATTCTTACACCAAAATAATGTTTTTAATTGTTGTCCAAATACTCCTAAATGATTTGAAATGTTTTTTTACTATTTATTCGGAGTATTTCTCCAGGTTTTATTTTAAATAAAATTGGACAACACTTTTAATGATTTTATGTTAATATATTTTTACATCAAAACAAGGTTCCTAAATGTTGTCTAAATACTCCCGATCGGTTTAAAATGTTTTTACTAAATTTTTGGAGTATTTCTTGAGGTTTATTTTCGACAAAATTCTTATACCGAAGATGAATTTTGGAACAGAAAATGAGACGGAGGAATTTTTGACCAGGTCGACCGGTCGACACCCTGTCGACCGGTACCTGGGAGCTTCGTTTTGAAACAGAACATTTGATCCTTGGTTTTGCATCAAGGGGGACCGGTCCTTATAGGGGTCGACCGGTCGAAGACCCCCTGGACCGGTCGCCCCTTGTATTTTTGTTGTGTTCCTTCCTTTTCTCTTATCAGTGCGCGACCGGTCGCCCTCAAGTTTGACAGCAAAATTCTAACCGTTGTGCAGCAGACAAACTTTTCTTAAATTGTGGGATTGATTTCTAACATCTATATTCTTGATTTTAATTATATTTTTCTGTAGATTTTCAATCCCCAAGAGGAGCCTATGTTTGATCAATCATCTCCTATAAATAGAGGAAGTTTTGGAACAACCAATACAACACTTTAGATACAACACAACAAGATACATTCAAGCAAAGTCTTTAGCTCTTCATTGTTATCATTCTTGTTGTAATTTGCCTAGTTTATCACTTTCACATCTTGAGGTCTAGGCTTTCTTTTCTTGATTACACTTGCACTCAAATTGTATTATTCATTATTGAGTTGTAATCTTGATTTTGGTCATCATTCAACACAAGACATCCTTGTGAGTATTCTTGTGGAAAGAATACACTTGGGTGATCTAGGTGATAGGTGTTTCAAGAGTGTGGTGCTCTTGAGGTGTTGAAGAATTTGGTATTCTTCAAGATTGAAGATTGTGGTGATCTTCAAAGGTGCCGTTGAAGGAAGATTGTGGTAATCTTCAAAGGGAGATTGTGGTAATCTCCAAAGGTGGTGTTGAAGAAGAGTGTGGTGCTCTTCAAGGTGTTGTAAGTTGAATTTGTATTAATTTTGGTAATTAATAAAATTCTTTTTCTTTTTCGAAACCCATCCCGGATATACTGGGGTGGTAGAGCACGTAGTCCCTAGGTGGGGTGAAGCTCTATAAATCGACGCGTGTTGTTTACATTCCGCACCTTTATTATTGTCTTGGCTTGTTTTGTTCGAAAAAGTGGGCATAATCGAAAAGATGGAGATAATCTATTTACCCCCCCTCTAGATTATCGTAGCCGCTTGGACTTACAATGTTTCCCTAGTTAGCCACTATGAGCCTAAACTTTTTATTGTTAGCCACATTTTGAGATTTAAACTTAAAAATATTTTTATCCCTCAAACTTGAGCTTATATATATATATATATATATATATATATATATATATTGGGGGAGATGTGGTGAAATCTTGAAAAAATAAGTGTGTTGGCAAAAATAAGGGATGAACAGTGAATAGGTAAAAGAATGATGAAGCTCGAAAAAAGGAAAGCAAATTTATGAATGAAAAAGAGCAAAGAAAAAAATTGGTCAAGAAAAAGAAAGAAAAAAAAATCTAGAAATTTTGAATAAATAAAGAGCTTAAGGCAAAAGAAAAAAAAAAGCAAAAAGGCCTAAAGAATGAAAAAAGATGAAGAAAATGGTGGAATGTGAGATGAAAAAGAAAATAATTTTAAAGAATGAGTTTTAGAAGAAATTAGGTTGGCGAATTGAATATATGTGTTCTTAATTTCTATTTGCTCAAGTCAAGTCACTTAATGCAAATTTTTCCTACCCTTACTGAAGAGCCTACATTACAATCAAATGAAAAGTTCTTTTTGATTCTTAAATTGTGCATACTTAAGTGGTAGAGAAGTTAGACGATTTCCAAGCTTATGGTAGTTCTACATCATTGAATTGATCTGAGCGTATACACGTCCTATTTACTTTGAGAGTAGAGTGATATACTTTATCTTATGAATCGCGATGTTAATTACCCAGATGAGTATTGATTATGCAGATCTTGTGATTTATGACTTCTTGATAATGAATACTTGAATATGAATTTGAATGAGTTCAAGTGCTTGTAGTGTTCTTGTGTGTTTTTTACCCCATATGATTATTTTTATTAGTTTACTCGAGGACGAGCAATGGTTTAAGTTTGGGAAAATTTGATACGTGTAAAATATACGTGCATTTAGGGGCTTAAAGTGATATATGTTTGATGCATTTGCACGTATATTTAGTGTATTTTACTTGGTTCCATTAGAAGGGCATGAGACTGCGTATTCTTGTAATTTATATAGGAAACGGAGCTAAAATGAGAATATATCAGTTACAAGGCCCGAACAAGATTGAAGAATGCAAAGAGATGATCGAATACGTGAAGAAACTAAGGGAAAACAAGTCACACGACCATGCGAATTGTTTCCGTGTGTTTTTACACGTCCGTGTGACTTGTTCGAAGGAAAAATTTTAGAGACAAAACACACGAACCAACTGTGTCGATTCACATGACCATGTGAATGGTTCGGAGCAAAAATTGAGACAAAAACACTTCACTAGGCTAGACAGTATGATTTTACACAACTGTGTGGTTTGTCTGCGTCTGGATTTTATTTCCTAATGCTGTTAAAATTCTACCAGTAATCTCTCAAAGCACTTATATAAAGGGGAACAAGGCCTGCATGAATTATCAAGTCATTACATTAGAAAATACATTAAAATACACCAGGGTTACCCAAATCTATAGTCTTCTGAGAGAGGAGGGCAAATTTACGAAGAGCACCACAAGGCCTTTCGCATCTATGGAAGTACAAGGGTTCAGAGGCTTGGAAGAAGGATCCATCCTGACAAGAAGGGTTCTATCTTTCTAAGTTTAGATCTCTTGTTTGTACTTAAACGATGTTTATTTCAACTTTGTCTATGAATTTGTTATCAAATATGTTGGGCTAATCTTTCTGATCCTAGGGCATAATCAAAACTGTGGATTCATGTTAAATCTATATTGATTGTTTTCTTAATTGGTCTATGTAGTTAATATATGAATTCGAATGCTTATTTCCTATAGATTATCTGATCAATATTTGTTAGTTCATAATCCGGGAGGTGAGTTCTAAAAAGCAAAAATCGAGTCAGGCATAAACAGATGTAACGTGTCGGGAGACCTACAACTGTTTATGGGGTGTACTTCAATTCAAAGATCTTTTGAGAGTTAATAATAATTGTAACATATCGGAAGATCTACAATTATTATTAATTAACTGTTTATGCGCCATCCGGGAGGGAGAATAAACTAATTTAGGAATTGAACCTATAGAAATACATAAACTGTTTTCATAAATATAAATTGTATTTAATATTGAAGAAGTATGTGGATATTATATACCTAAGGTTGCTTTCGTATTTGTTGAAAAGGCTTGTGAAGTTTAAGTTTTTACAAATTTAAATATTAAATTTTTACTTGTTAATTTAGGATTTAATTTAGATTAGATAAATAATTTTGTGATTTGCGACCGCTTCAATAAAATTGGAATACGATATTTACTATAGTCTAAGTGTTTCTTATTCAATCCATGAGGAATACGACATTGCTCGCTACTATCTGCTAGCTACATTGTACACTTGCAGTTTAGTGAAAAGATCACCCGCTCCATACAAACCTGGAAAACATCATTCCCAATTACGTTCCAAAATTTTTGAAAAAATGTTGGATTAAATCTATTTATATCCGGATTCATTTTAAAAATAGCAACTTTGAATTAATCAATACAAAATGGCCTCGTGAGCTATTCATTATCCTAGCCTTAACTCTGGTTTTAACAGTTTCAATGACTGGGGCATAGTTGCCATCATCTTCCGAGAAAAAGATGCACAAAGTAATGTTTTGCAATCCTGATAAGATCAGGGGCATCCTCATACGAAGTCCCACAATCATCTTTCAGTTTAAAAATTCTATTTTCCTTTTTTCTAGTCGATAATGTTGAATGAAAATATTCGGTGTTTAAATCCCCTTCACAAAATTATCCATCGCCCATAACATGTGAACCAAATTATCGTCATCTCTATCTCTCAAATCATCAATATTTTGTTTACAATCACGAATCTCTTTTCGAAAAGAATTTGAGAATTTCTTACCCCCAGCAAAATAAACGCTCAACACATAAGGATTGTCTTAACAGAGTATCCAACCCTTGTGATTGATTCCAACTTTCCTGGATAATTTCCCCTAACTCTGAATCCATCAACCATTTATTTTCAAACTGAAATGTTCTTTGAATCTTTATCTAACTGTGCACTTCTATTTCAAGTAAGATAGAGGAATGATATGAAATCGATGCAACCAAATCTTTTTTTCAAACATGATTCGTACCTTTCCCTCTCTCCCATGTAAAAGGATACCCATACATCTTGATATCTGATAAATCGTGGTCTTGAACTGCTTCTCTAAATCCTCTCAGAAGCTAATTAGGATTAGCTATATTTCCTTCTTTTTCATCCGAGTATAGCAAGTCATTATTGTCCCCAATGCAGCACCATCCCAATTGAGATTTATCACGAAGAATTTGCAAAAGATTCCATGATTCCCTCCGGTGAATCCTATCTAGTTGTCCATAGTTTCCAGTTAATCTCCATTCTTTATTGTTCGAGTCGAGATATTTCAATGTGATATTTAGAGAAACCAAAAACTGTATAGGGGTTAGATGACTTCCATAACGCACATATACCACCACTTCTTTCTTTCATGTCCACCAAAAAAGCCCCCTCAAAGCGATTTCTTCCACCTTATCAGCATGCGTCAATGTTTCAAACAAGAAAATTATAGATGGGTTGTGAGCACAAACCAGCTCACATAGTATTGGAACTACTCGAGAGTTGCCTAACCCCTGATAGTTCTAACTTAACATGATCATTAGTTCTGGTAGGCCTAGAACCCAGAGTCTCGATAAAAAATGGACTTTAGCATCACCACTTTCCTAAGTAATTTGGTTTTCTTTCGTACATGTATTGATATCGAGGTCTATATCTCCTTGTTGGGCCTTTAGAGTTTGGGCTGCTCTTCGGCGCTTTTGATCATCCAATAATTCCAATCCAGTTTTGAGCTATCTAAAATAATATCTTTATCATTAGAATGGTAATAGAAAATCTGATCGTTGTTATTTATCAGATCCCTAGAAACCCTCCTTTCCAAATTTGAAACCGAAACTGTTACTATTACTTTTGTTTCTGTTTCCCAATTCTAATTTATCTATTGAGGAGGAGTCAAAACAAGAAGAAGATAAATAGAGAAACGAGCAGACGAAGGCTGACAAACCTAAATCTACTCCCACTCTTGATTTTGCAGTTCTAGTGCTTAATTCACTTCCCTTCCCTTAGAGATTTCAGAAAAAGAAGCTAGATTCTCAATTCTCAAAATTCTTGGAAATTTTAAGAAAATTCACATCAACATCCCGTTTGTTGATGCACTCGAGCAAATGCCTAATTATGTTAAATCCTTGAAGGATGTGATGTCTAAAAAGAGAAAGTTGGGGGAGTTAGAAACTATAAAGCTTACAGAGGAATGCAACTATTTTGCAAAGGAAGCTACCAAATAGAAATTGAAATATCCGAGGAGTTTCATTATCCATTGTACTATTGGTGATTCTATTTTTAATAAAGCCCTTTGCGATCTTGGTGCTAGTATTAACCTTATGCATTTGTCTGTTTTTAGGAAATTAGGTCCTGGAGAGTAGAGCTATGGGCCGGCCCGCGGCCCGCTAAAACCCGCCACTTGGTGGGGCAGGGCAGGCTGGCCCGCTGAGGTGGCAGGCCGAGAAAACCTCAGCCCAACCTAACCCGCCTTGGGCTGCGGGATGGGCGGGCCGGCCAGCCAAAAATAAAAAAAATAAAAAATTAGATAAAATAGTTTTTCTATTCATATTATTAATTTTAATGAATTAAATATACTAATGGATAACAAGTACATATTTTATAAAATATTATATACACTTTTATAAGAGATAAAAATATAAAATATCAATTATACTAATTTTTTTTGTCTATTTTATCTAATTTTTCTTTTTTTTTATTTCTGGCGGGCTAGCCCATTTAGGCCCATCCCTTGGCGGGCTACTAAATACTTAACCCACGCCTCTACCATAGGCGGGGCAGGGCGGGGTGAGCCGACGGGCCTGACCCGTTTTGACAGCTCTATTGGAGAGGTGAAGCCATCCACCATCACCCTACAATTGGCGGACAAATCGCTTACACCGCAAGGCATAATTGAGGATGTTTTGGTGAAGGTGGACAAGTTCATATTTCCGGCAGACTTTGTTGTACTAGATATGGAGGAGGATCGAGAGGTTCCACTGATTCTAGGAAGGCCATTTTTGGCTACTGGTCGCACACTAATCGATGTTCAACGTGGTGAATTGACTCTGCGAGTTAATGAAGAAGAAGTGATGTTCAACATCTATAATGTGATGAAGTTTCTAGAAGAACAACACACTTGTCATTTCATAGATGTAGTGGAGTAGTGTGCCCGCTCATGAGTAGCTCGAGATGCTACTATTGATCCATTAGAAAGATGTCTCACCTAATCTCTAGTGCAAGGTATGGATTATGATTTCAATGATATTGATTTATTGGATTAGATGCTTTCTCTTGACGCCACACAGGTTGACACAAGCAATGGTTTGAAGGAGAGCTTGGGAGAAACAGTCATTGAGGAAATCCCGAAGGTCACATCGGAATTGAAGGAACTTTCTACACATCTCCGGTATGCATTTTTGGGTGAGAACGATACACATCCGGTAATAGTCTCCGCCTCTTTATCCCCTTCAGAGTTAGATAAATTGTTGCGCATTTTGAGAAAACATAACACTGACTGGGTGGTCCATAGCCGATTTGAAGGGAATTATCCCTCCTATAGTGATGTATAAAATCCTCATGGAGGACTCTTACAAGCCCTCTATTAAGCACCAAAGATGGCTTAATCCATCAATGAAAGAAGTAGTTAAGGTTGAAGTTCTTAAGTGGTTTAAGGCTAGCATCAATTATGTCATATCTGATAGCTCGTGGGAAAGTCCAGTTCAAGTAGTTCCGAAAAAAGGGGGATGACTGTGGTAAAAAATTCTAATAATGAATTAATTTCTACACGTACAATGACTGGGTGGCAAGTGTGCATAGATTATAGAAAACTGAACAAAGCCACTTGCAAATACCATTTTCCCTTACCTTTTATTGATCAGATGTTGGATAGGTTGGCTGGATATGACTACTACTACTATCTAGATGGATATTCGGGATATAATCAGATTGCTATTGCTCCAAAAGATCAGGAGAAGACCATATTCACATGTTCATATGGTACCTTTACATTTCGCAGGATGCCTTTTAGGTTGTGTAATGCACCAGCCACATTTCAGAGATGTATGATGTCTATTTTTCATGGCATGGTGGAGGAAATTATGGAGGTTTTTATGGATAATTTCTCAGTATTTGGTAATTCTTGCCTCCATAATTTATCTGTAGTTTTACAAATGTGCCAAGATACCAATTTAGTGCTTAATTGGGAAAAATGTCACTTCATGGTGAAATAGGGCATTGTGTTTGGTCATAGGGTGTCTGCTGCAGGATTGGAGGTGGATCGAACTAAAATAGTGGCGATTGAAAAATTACCACCACCGGGAAATGTTAGGATATTTCTTTGTTAGATTTTGATGATACCATGTAAAACTTAGACTAGAAAATTCACACCTCATTTTCCTTGTAATTATGTATTGTTATAGATAGGACTGAAAGACCTGAGTGAAGTCAGCCAAGTGAAGAATGCAAGAAGTCAACTGCAGACTAGAGTACAGAATCTTTTGAGTGTCAGCTGAGTATGGCCATGAAGGAAGACAAGGACTCGACTGAAGGAGAGTCAGCTGAGGAACAGCTATGTGAAGTGTCAGTCAAGTCAATGAAAGGAGCCAATTCTAACAATTGAAGTGATAGTTGAGTCAATCCTATGATTGGAGAAGACTCAAGTCACAAGGGGTAAAGGCGACAGTCAAGTTGAGACAACTAACATTGATCCGTTGGAAGGAAGTCAAGAATATTACACGATATAGTAATATGTCCAAGTTGCCGGGTCTTAAAGTGTTTGGCCCAAAAACATGCAAAAGGAATAATCCAATGGAAAGCACTGCAACTTGTGTCAGAACCTGTAAAGCTACGAATCCATTTAATACGAGGAAGGGTCATGTGCATGATTGGAACAAAGTCAAGAATATTACTCGATATAATAATATGTCCACGCTGCCAGGTCTTAAAGTGTTTGGCCCAGAAACATGCAAAAGGAATAAGCCAATGGGAAACACTGCAACTTGTGTCAGAACCTGTAAAGCTGCGAAGGCATTTAATACAATGAAGGGTCATGTGCATGAAGATTTTAAGAGCCCTCCCAGCTGAATGGGAAATGAAGGTCATGGCCCTGAGACATTCAATGGACCTCTCAAAAACATCCTATCATGAGCTATTCTCAGACCTCAAAGCTTATGAGTTTGAGCTGAGAAGGAAAGAGCAAGAGGAAACAGCTGTACCAAAGATACCTGCATTATTGGCCAATGATGGGAAGAAAGTTGAGCCAAAGGAGATCATTGACCAGGAGGAGATTTCCCTCATGGTAAAGAGATTCAACAAGTTCTTTAACAAGAGTATAAAAGAAACAAAGGTGAAACCTCCAGAAGATATTCAACACCTTCCAAAGCAAGGGAGGACAGGCCGCGCAAGAGAGCTGAGCATCATAGAGCTGATAATCAAGGGACTTACAGAGCTGATCAAAGAGCTGAGAACGTGTGCTGGAATTGCAGATAACCAAGACACTTTGCTGTTGATTGTTCCTATCCACCAGTCAACAAATACAGAAATGAGGAAGAATGAAAAGTCTTCAGAGAAAGAAGACAAGAAAAGAAGAAAGCTATGTTGGCTGCTGATATGACGAGCCAGCCAAGTGCAAAGAAGCAGCAGACTCAGATAGCAGTGAAGCTAACTACTCAAGTGATATAGAGGACGAGGCTTTGATATGCCTCATGACCAAAGAACAAGATCAACAAGATCAAGAAAATGAGCTCATCTCATTTTGATTCAGCTGATAGTGACTGTGATACACGCACTTCATCACTCACAAATCTTTATGATTCATTAGGCAAAATGATGAAATATTTTGAGCATATTAAAACCTCTCACACACTTTTGAACGAGGAAAACGGCCAGCTTAAAAGCCAAAACTCACAGCTGACAAAAAAGCCGAGTACTCTAAGTCACATAGCTGATGAGAACACTAAGTTGAAGGCTGAAAATGCCAAGATTATAGCAGAGTTAGCTTCTACAGAAAAGAGAGAAAAATATCTCAAAACTGTGATTTCCTCATTTACAAAAGCATCCAAATCATTGGATTAACTTATTATGAGTCAAAAAGAATGTGGAGACAAGATAGGCATAGGATTCAATTACTTTGTGCATAGTCAAACTCCAAGAGTGACTTTGGAAAAAGGATCTTGAAGCAATGAAGGAATCCAAAAACCCAAATGTTCCATCCACATTCACACCAAAGCACAATCATAATCATACTGGCCTAGGTTACAAAGGACAAGGAAATAAGACATTAGAGTATGCTGAAAGGACAACTGAGAAGAAATTCAGACAGGTCCATCAGCAGACTCCTAACAGAAAATACTTTGTAAGAGCAAAAAAGAGCTACCAAAAACCCCAGAAATTTCATCAAAGAAATACATATGATGAGAATGGTAGAAATTATCCAAACCAAGCTGATTGGAATAATGTGAAATATCAGCAAAGGCCTATGGGATACAAGCCAAAATGGCAAAGACCTCAACCTCAGCAAAGGTCATTCCCAAGGCAAAATAGCTATTATCATCACACATATGCACCCAAGCACTACACTCAGAGAATTCACAACTATCCCAAAAAAGGAATTGCTAAAACCAACACGCAGGCATACAGACAAAAGAAACAATTGTATGATCCTAAAACCCCCAAGCAATTTTCTAATGTGCATTATGATTATGGTACTGATAAATGGAAACCTCTTAGAGGCTATGGGTTAGTTGGAACATCTTATAGCACTAATCCCCCCAAGACCCAGGCAAGTATGGGTACCTAAAAACTAATTTTCTTGATTGCATGTTCAAGAAAAAGTGAGTGCCAAGGAACCTGGTACATGGATAGTGGTTGTTCCAGACATATGACAAGAAATAAGAAAAATCTTTCAAAATTCAAGGAGGTCAAAGGTGCTAAAGTCATATTTGGAGGTAATGAAGCTCCAGCGGAGATCAAAGGCACAGGATCCATCAAGAAGAATGGACTGGAGATCACAGATGTTGCTTATGTTGAAGGCCTCAACTTCAACCTGTTAAGCATCAGCCAACTCTGTGACAAAGGCTACAATGTAGGATTCAACATGGGGATATGCCAGATCAAAGATGTTGAATCTAATGAAATTGTGCTGCAAGGAACAAGGCAAAACAATATGTATGTGGTAGATTGGTCTACGGCTACACCAAGCACATGTCTGCTAGCAAGAAGCACAGCAGAATCCAGTTGGTTGTGGCATAAGAAGCTGAGTCACCTGAATTTTAAGACAATCAACAAGCTTACGAGGAGTCATCTTGTGGAAGGATTGCAGACTCAGTGTACAAGAAATAAAGCATATGTGATGCATGTCAGATGGGAAAGGAAATCAAATCATCATTCAAGGATAAGCCAAGTCCTTCTTGAACCAGGATATTGCATCTGTTGCATATGGATTTATTTTGTCCATTTGAGCCAGCTAGCATCAGTGGAAAGAAATATACCTTAGTGGTGGTGGATGACTATTAAAAATATATATGGACAATTTTCATGTGTGAAAAGAAGGAAACACTGCAGAAGTTACATCAGCTGATGAGAAGAGTTCAATATGAAAAGAGTCAAACCGTTATAAAGATAAGATCTGAAAAGGGAACTGAGTTTGTCAATGGGATAATAACTCGATATTGTGTTGAAAATGGTATTGTTCACGAATTACCAGCTGCAAGAACTCCACTGTAGAATGGAGTAGCTGAAAGAAGGAACAGAACTCTCAAGGAAGCTGCAAGGACAATGTTAGCTGAAGCTGGACTGCCTAAGAGATTTTGGGCTGAAGCCATAAATATAGCATGCTATACTCATAACAGATTCATGATTAATAGGCAATTGACCAAGACTCCCCATGAGATTTGGACAGGTAGAATGTCAAATGTTGGATATTTCAAGATATTTGGATACAAGTGCTTCATCCACAGCAATGGCAAGGATAATTTGAAGGCTTCTAATGCTAAAGCTGATGAAGGTATTTTTTGGGATACTCATCTGAGAATAAAGCCGATAGAGTGCTAAACAAGAGGACTATGGTCGCAGAAGAGTCTATCCATGTGATTTTTGATGAACCTAATGTGAATGGAGAAGACATTGATTAGTTAGCTGATAAGCAGAATCAGCCAACTATGCAGAAGAGTCCTTATATTGAAGCAGATGTGAGAGAACTCAACCCCGATGACGATGAGATAGCTGAATCTCAAAGACAGAGATGGAAGGTCTATAGCTGAATGAAGATGAAGAAGCAGTTCAAGAGAACTTAGCTACGAGACGGCTGGATCCAGCAGGGTTACTCCAACCGGATGTGAGATGGCTGAGAGACCATCTGCCTGAGTTAATCATTGGAGATGTTAGAGATGGCATAAGAACAAGATCCAGAGCACATCATGAAGCAATGTTCACTTGTTTTATTTCCCAAATAGATTCTAAAGATGTGTCTCAAGCATTGGAATACACGCATTGGATTCAGGCCATGCAAGAGAAGCTGAATCAGTTTGAAAGAAACAAAGTATGGGAATTAGTTCAAAGGCCAACTCTCCAAAATGTTATTGGTACTAAGTGGGTTTTCACAAACAAGATGAATGAGGAAGGATCTGTAGTAAGATATAAAGCAAGATTGGTAGCCAAAGGGTATCGCCAAGAAGAAGGTATAGATTTTGATGAAACCTTTGCTCTTGTTGCCAGATTGGAAGCAATAAGGATATTTCTTGCATATGTTGCACATAAGAACTTCATTGTATATCTAATGGATGTGAAGAGTGCATTCCTAAACGGACTATTAGAAAAAGAAGTCGATGTTGAACAACATCCAGGTTTTGAGTAGAAAACTATTGTAGATAAAGTTTACAAGCTCAAGAAAGCACTGTATGATTGAAACAAAAACTGAGAGCATGGTATGATACATTTGTCACAGTTTCTAATTGACAATGGATTCAACAAAGGCAAGGTTGATAGAACACTCTTCAGGATTCAAGATGGAGAAAGTATACTGGTTGTTCAAATATATGTGGATGATATCATTTTTGGATCCACAAACAAAGAGTTGTGTGAAAAATTCTCAAACTTCATGCAAGGCAAATTTGAAATGAGCATGATGGGAGAGCTGACTTTCTTTGTAAGACTTCAAGTAAAGCAATTGAAGGATGGAACCTTCATAAGCCTGTTGGGAAATTTATTTGATAGATTTTGATGAATGCCACGTAAAACTTAAACTAGAAAGTTGGCACCCCATTTTCCTTGTAATTTTCATTGTAATAGATAGGGCTGGAAAAGCTAAGTCGAGTCAACTAAGCCTGGAAATACAAGAAGTCAACTAAAGACGGAAGTATGGCCAAGAAGGTAGATCAAGAACTTGACTGAAGATGTAGCAACTGAGGAACAGCCGTGTGAAGTTTCAGTCTAAGTCATCTCAAGAAGCCAAGTCACAAGTTGAAAGTGACAGTTGAGTCTTCAAAAGATTGAAGCAGACTCAAGTCACCTGGGGAAATAGGTAGCAGCCAAGAGAAGTCAACTGAAAGGAATCCGTTGCACAGAAGTCAAGAACATTACTTAAATAAGTAATACTTCCATGCTGCCAGGTCTTAAAGTGCTCGTCCCATAAGCGTGCAAAAGGAATAAACCAATGGGAAGCACTGCACCTCGTGTCAGAACCTGAAAAGCTGAACATTCATTTAATACGAGGAAAGGTCTACATCTCAAGATTGAAGACCAAGAAAAGACAAGCCAACAAACACAAGTGTCTTTTAAAAATCAGCCTATCTCTTCAACGGGCAGATTTTTTAAAGTTCACTATAAAAGGCTGAGGAAACTCATTGAGAAAAGGTTACCTGAACCACGAACGAGCAAGCAATATTCAAATTGTAACCTGCAAATATTCTCAAGATATTCAAGCAAATCCTCAAGCCTGAAACTCCAAGAAAATCAATCCAACACAAAGTTGTGAAGGAGAGACTACCTTAAACTGTTGAAGAGGAAACTTTTGAAGATTCAAAAGGGTTCTACTTTCCAAGGAGGATTGTAGGAAGGTTTAAGGTCGAACCAGTCTCAAGTTATTGGAGGGCTTCGTGATCAAATCCAAGAAGCTTGAGAAAGTGAGCTGAAGTAGCAAGGCAGCTACCCTGTGAAGAAGCTGAGTCGGAAGAGAAGCCAGCTGTGTGATCAAGACTAGTCTCTAGACTGATAACCACTTTGTGAACCAATCATTACTTAGTGGATTCCTCCAAGAGTTGGAGAAGAGAGGATTAGAAGAATTACCCCATCTTCGAACCTCTATAAAAACCATTTATGTCATTTACATTTCAGCACTTTTATTTCTGCATACTCACTTATATCTGATGATAATTTTCTATCCAACTGATAATTAACTAAGTGCTAAAATCAAGTGTTAAAACAAGCTTAAATCAAATTCAAGGGTGTTAAGTCTTCCGCTGAAAAACTCAACATAGCCAAGTTATGGTTTAGGCTAAACAGTTGAGTTATTCTATCAACAGCTCTATCGAGTCTGTTGAGTGACTTACTCTGCTGATTAACTAACTTAGTTGTCCCTCAAGAACTTAGCTGTGTGTTAACTCTGTAATATTTTAAAAGGACTAAAATCAAAAAGTTGGTAAGGTTTATTCAACCCCCCTTCTAAACCTTACTCACACCCCTTGGGACCTACAAGTGGTATCAGAGCACTTGGTTCATTGAGCCTTCCGCACTGGTTACTGAACTAGATCTCTATCTTTTCTAAAAGATTTTTAACACTTGTATTTTCAAAATCTTTCATTCTTAGCAAAAGTTAATATCATGGAAGCAAATCTGACACGCATTCCTATGTTCACTGTTGAGGAATTTGATGACTGGAAAATTCGTATACAGGCTCATCTATCTACTTTACATGATGAAATATGGCTAGTGATAGAAGATGGGCCACTGCAAATACTTAAGGTGAACACAACTGTATGAATAGCAGCTGTAGTAGCAGAAGCAGAAGAAGATAGACCAGCCATGGTTGAAAAGCTAAGGACTGTGTGGACCAATGATGACAGAAAGAGATACAACTTGGATAACGTGGCCAAGGACATTCTCTACAAGACATTGGACAAAGCAATGTTCAATAAAGTCAAATCTTGCAAATCTGCAAAAGAAATATGGGATAAATTAACTTTAATTTGTGAAGGATCTGAGGAAATTAAAGAAAATAAGTTGTTTGTAGATGTACAAAAATTTGAAAATTTTAAAATGCTTGCAGGTGAAACCTTGGATCAGTTGGATGCCAGATTCACTGAAATCATAAATGAGCTATCAGCACTTGGGAAAGAATATACACAAAAGGAAATGTGTATGAAAATTCTAAGAAGCCTCCCAACTGAATGGGAAATGAAGGTCATGGCCCTGAGACATTCAATGAACCTCACAACAACATCCAATCATGAGCTATTCTCAGATCTCAAGAGGAGACAGTTGTACCCAAAACAACTGCACTTATAGTCAAGGATGGAAAGAAAGCTGAAGTCAAGGAAGTCATAGACCAGGAGGAGATCGCCCTGATGGTTAAAAGATTCAAAAAGCTCTTCAATAATAACTATAAAAGAAACAAGGGTGAATCCTCCAGGAGACATTCAGCTCCCTCCAAGTCAAGGGAAGGCAGGCCATCCAACAGAGCTGAGCATCAAAGGGTTGAATATCAGAGAGCTGATAACCCAAGGACAGAAAGAGCTGATCAAAGAGCTGAGAACCTGTGTTGGAACTGCAGACAACCAGGACATTTTGCAATTGACTGTTCCTATCCACTAGTCAATAAATACAGGAATGAAGATGAAAGAAAAGTCTTTAGAGAAAGAAGAAATGAAAAGAAGAAAGCCATGTTGGCTACTGAGACAGCTAAGTCTAAAGAAGCAGCAGACTCAGAGAGTAGTGAAGCTGACTAATCAAGTGATTCTAAAGAAGAAGCAATGATCTGTCTAATGGCTAAAGAACAAGATCAACCAGACCAAGAAGATGAGGTTCAAGGAACAACTGAGTGCCAAGGAACCTGGTACATGGATAGTGGTTGTTCCAGACATATGACAGGAAACAAGAAAAATCTGTCAAGATTCAAGGAGATTAGAGGTGGAAAAGTCATATTTGGAGGAAATGAAGCTCCAGAGGAAATAAAAGGCATTGGATCCATCAAGAAAAATGGATTAGAAATCACAGATGTTGCTTATGTTGAAGGTCTCAACTTCAACCTGTTAAGCATCAGCCAACTCTGTGGCAAAGGCTACAATGTTGGATTCAGTATGGGAGTGTGCCGGATCAAAGATGCTGAATCAAATGAAATAGTGTTGCAAGGATCAAGACAGAAGAATATGTATGTTGTAGACTGGACAACTGCCACACCATGTACCTGTCTGCTAGCAAAGAGCACAGCCGAATCAAGTTAGTTGTGGCACAAGAAGGTGAGTCATCTGAACTTCAAGACAATCAACAAACTTGCAAGGAGTCATCTTGTAGAAGGATTGCCAGACTCAGTACACAAGAAGCCTAGTTCTTCTTCAACAAGGATATTGCATCTGTTACATATGGATTTATTTGGTCCAATTGAACCAGCCAACATAAGTGGAAAGAAGTACACCTTAGTGGTGGTGGATGATTATTCAAGATATACATGGACAATCTTCATGTGCAAAAAGAAGGAAACCTTGCAAAAGTTACCACAGCTGATGAAAAGAAGTCAAAATGAAAAGAGCCAAACCATTATAGAGATAAGGTCTGATATAGGAACTGAGTTTGTCAATGGGATAATAACTCAGTACTGTGTTGAAAATGGTATTGCTCATGAGTTATCTGCAACTAGAACTCCACATCAAAATGGAGTAGCTGAAAGGAGGAACAGAACTCTCAAAGAAGCAGCAAGAACCATGTTAGCTGAAGTTGGATTACCTAAGAGATTATGGGCTGAAGCCATCAACAATGCATGTTATACTCAGAATAGATGCATGATTAATAGACAGCTGACAAAGACTCCCTATGAAATATGGACTTGGAGAAAGCCTAATGTTGCATATTTTAGAATATTTGGATGTAAATTCTTCATCCACAACAATGACAAGGATAACCTAAAGGCTTTTGATGCTAAAGCTGACGAAGGTATCTTTTTGGGATACTCAGCTGAGAGCAAAGCCTATAGAGTGCTGAACAAGAGGACTATGGTCACAGAAGAGTCTATTCATGTGGTTTTTCATGAACCTAATGTGAATGGAGAAGATATTGAAGAGTTAGCTGATAAGCTGAATCAACCAACTATGCAGAAGAGTCCTTATGTTGAAGCTGAAGTAAGAGTAATCAGCCAAGATGAAGATGAGATAGTTGAATCTCAAAGATAGCTGGATAGTGATGAAAGAGCTGCTCAAGACAACGCAGCTGCATGACAGCTGAACCCAGCTGACTTACTTCAACCTGATGTGACATGGCTGAGAGACTATCCACTAGAGCTAGTCATTGGAGATGTTAGAGATGGTGTAAGAACCAGATCCAGAGCTCAACAAGAAGCAAAGTTCACTTGTTTTATCTCCCAAATAGAGCCAAAAGATGTGTCCCAAGCATTGGATGACACACATTGGATTCAATCTATGCAAGAAGAGCTGAATCAGTTTGAAAGAAACAAAGTATGGGAATTGGTGCAGAGACCAACCCATCAGAATGTTATTGGCACAAAATGGATTTTCAGAAACAAGATGAATGAGGAAGGATCTGTGGTAAGAAACAAAGCAAGATTGGTAGCCAAAGGGTATTTCAAAGAAGAGGGAATATATTTTGATGAAACCTTTGCACCTGTTGCAAGATTAGAAGCAATAAGGATGTTTCTTGCCTATGTTGCTCACAAGAACTTCACTGTATATCAAATGGATGTGAAAAGTGCATTCTTAAATGGACTGTTAGAGGAAGAAGTCTATATTGAACAACCTCCATGTTTTGAGCAGAAGACTATTGGAGATAAGGTGTACAAGCTCAAGAAAGCATTATATGGATTGAAATACGCACCAAGAGCATGGTATGATACATTATCTCAATTTCTAACTGATAATGGATTCACCAAATGCAAAGTGGACATAACATTCTTCAGAATTCAAGATGGAGAGAGTATATTGTTTGTTCAAATATATATGGATGATCTCATTTTTGGATCCACAAATAAAGAGTTGTGTGATAAGTTCTCAAACCTCATGCAAGGCAAATTTGAAATGAGCATGATGGGAGAACTGACTTTCTTCCTAGGACTTCAAGTTAAGCAATTGAAGGATGGAACTTTCATAAGTCAAACAAAGTACACCAGGGATTTAATGAAGAAATTTGGTATGGAAGAGAAGTCTTCTGTGAAAATACCAATAAATACATCAGTCAAGATGGACATGGATGCAGATGGTAATGCTGTAGATCAAACAAGAAACAGAGCACTTATTGGATCATTGCTCTATTTAATGTACCAATGCACGGACATCACATCACCTTTGTAGGTGTATGTGCAAGATTTCAATCTGCACCAAAGGAGAGCCACATGACTGCAGCTAAGAGAATCCTAGGATATCTGAAGGGATGCCAGGAAGTTGGCTTATGGTATCCAAGGGAAGGTGGATTCAAGTTTATTGGTTACTCAGACTCAGACTATGCTGGATGTAGAGTTGACAGGAAGAGTACTTCAGTTACATGTCAAATGCTTGGAAACAGATTGGTTTCCTGGTTTAGCAAGAAACAAAACTCAATACCCACATACACAGCTGAAGCAGAGTACATAGCTACTGGCAGCTGTTGTGCCCAAGTCTTATGGATGAGACAGCAGCTAAGAGATTATGAAATTGAAGAAAAAAAAATTCCAATTATGTGTGATAACACAAGTGCTATTGCAATCACTCAGAATCCTGTGTTGCATTCAAGAACAAAGCATATTGATGTCAGATATCATTTCATAAGAGATCATGTTGAAAAGAAAGACATCACTTTGTAATATATCTCAACTGATAAACAGTTAGCTGACATATTCACCAAACCCTTATGTGAATCAAGATTTGAAGAGCTTAAGCATGAGCTAGGGTTAATTGAGCTGAGTTAACACTCAGAAGACTCAAAGAGAAGGGATGGAAGAAAGAAAGTGAGAAATGAACAAGTTTTTCACATCAGCCAAGTGAAACAGACATATCAGAAAGTCAGCTGTATCGAGTTAGCTGACAGCTGGGTCTCTTAATGAAAAAGTGAGCAGAAGAGTTAAGTCATTTGTGAAATAAGTTGAGTCATTTATGAGCTAAGTGACAAAAACACAGTTGTTTTAAATGAGTGGGAATATTTTTAAGGATGACGTCAACGTAATAATGATTTGGTATCAAAAGTCGCACATAAGCATATATGACCGGATATAAATCTTTGCCGCATTAAATGCGAGGAATTAAATGCGGTTTGACGTGCTAAATCTGAGCCGTTGATCTTGATCAAATTTCAAAAATCAAAAACCCGTCCTTTCATAACCCTTGTATACGATTTTTAGTCTTCTCTCTCACACTTTACTGAAATTGTTCATCTTTCAAGCAAAAGAAAGCAAGGTCTTTTCTCTCTCGCAAACCCTACGTGTTTTCAAGCCAGTTTATCAAGTCTTAATCGGTAAAAATCTCTACAAATGGCACCAAAGTTTAATTTTGTCAAGTTATCAAAGCAAATCCACTCAGGATTGTCTGTGGATTTTGAAGGCATGGTGAAGCAGGGTTCGGATGAAACCCTAGTGAAGAAGATCGCAAAATTGTTGGAAAATTCGATCTTAAGGCTTTTCTTACTATGGAGTACTCGCTCACCTACCTTGAAGAGGTGGCACAGTTCTATGTAAATGCTGAGGTGCAGGACGAAGGAATCAAGTCCTCCGTCCACCACAAGGACATCATGATTACTGCTAAAGACCTTGCGGAGCACTGTTTACTGCCATCTGAGGGCATGACGGAAATAAACGAAGCTGATGTAAACTTGGCTGCTGCATGGAAAGAGCTAGCCAAACCTGAGTGTGCTGCGAAGGTGATCTACACAGCTGAGAAGGAGCTGCTGAAGGATGACTATCACAAGCTAATGGATGTCATTGCAAAGTGTGTAGACATGAAGTTTGGCAGCTTCAATCAGTTGTCAAAGACCAAGCTGATTGTCATGGTTGCGATCATGGAAGGAAAGAAAGTCAACTGGGCTGAGTTCGTGTACAGCAGACTCTGCCAAAATGTTGGGAACAAATCATACAAGAAAGACGGATCCTTTGGAGGATCACTCGGATATGGCCTGGTAATTGGCCATCTGATGGAAGTGAAGGGAATTCCCCTTCAACATGGAAAGCGCTTCCATGTAAATAAGAAGATGTTCATGGCTAATCTTTCAGGAGCCCAGAAGAGATCCCATGCGAAGAGGGCGGACATAAGTGAGGGGG
This sequence comes from Rehmannia glutinosa, assembly GCA_016081115.2. Taxonomy (NCBI): domain Eukaryota; kingdom Viridiplantae; phylum Streptophyta; class Magnoliopsida; order Lamiales; family Orobanchaceae; genus Rehmannia; species Rehmannia glutinosa. Next base: position 46,718,495 of record CM071937.1, on the reverse strand, counting down.
AATCAGCTGACCCCGAGGACACAACTGTCACCTCCCCTACCAAGAAGTAAGCTGCAAAGAAGAAGGTTGCCCCTGCAGCAAAGGAACATGATGTACTTGCCCCTACAGCCGAGTCACCTGCCCGTGCAGTCGTGTCTCCTAACCCTGCAGCCGAGGCTGAGAAGGAAGCACAAATCCCTTCTCCAGCCAAACAAAAGAAAAAGACTGCCAAGCCCAGAAAGGCAGCTCCATCCAAGAAAGATGCACCAGCCCCCGCCGCCACAGAATCAGAAGAGGAAAAAGAACCAGAAATTCCTCTGGTTAAAACCAAAAGAAGAAGGCTCGTCAGAACGTCAAAGCGTGAAAAGACAGTTGAGTCTACCACTCAGCTAGAGAAAGCTTCTAAGACTGCTGACACTCGGGAAATGCAGTCTCCTAAAGTAGTTGATAAAACGCCAAAGACTTTTGAGGATGATCAGCAGAGGCCCCCAGAAGACCCAGCTGTGGAGAGAACAACTGAGGATAAAGAAGCAGCTGAGACAACTGAATCTCAAGGTGAAAAAGTTGTCTCTCCGCCGCAATCGATCGACAAGAGACCAAAAGCATGCTACCTTCCATTCCAGAAAAGGAAGGACAAGAAGAGGAGGATGAGGATGATGATGTTATTGTACTTTCTCTTGTATATCCAGACATCCAGCACTGTCTACGTGAATGGAGGGCGTGGAAGCTAAGCCACTCAAGGGTGTAGTTTGAACGCCCTGAGTTTATCGAAGAAGAAGAGGAGTTGTTGCAATTTCTCGAAGTCAACACTGTTCTTTAGGCACTTGATGAGGATAATTGCCTGAATATTCTACATATCTACAAGGAGAAAGAAAAAGCCAGAGCAGCTGAGGAAGCAGAAGCACTCGAGAAAGCCAGTATATGTCCTCTCACTGGAACTCTGGAACACACTCACCCTCATATAGATGTGTTCTCGGAGAGTGATGAAGACATGGATCCCATTGTTGCAATAGAAAAGTCAGACCTGCCACAAGCTCTGAGGGAATCCAGGATGATGCATGAGCAACAAATGTTTGAAGGAAGAGGAGAGTCCTCACAATCTCTTCTGCAGATAGACCCACTGGGAGTAGTGCAGCAGATTGCCACAATTATTGTTGCAACTACTTCCCCTGTGCAGTCGGAAGATGGGTCCAAGGGAATTGGCGATGAAACTGGGAATTTGGGCGCCCAAGTTGAGCCAACCCCTACTGAAGGTGTTTTACCACCTGCCCCAATGGCTGAGCACCCAACGGAAGCAGCCGCGAGTCTGGAGAAGAGTGACCCCATCATCAGTCACTCAGCTGGTGTGCCAGCAGAGGGGGAAACTCACTCCACTGCAGCAGAGTCGGAGGATGCTACAGATGACTCCATATTGAAGAAAGGAGGTGAAGTGGAAACTGAAAAAGAACCACAGCAGGTTGACATTGACGAAGCTCAGACAATTGAGTCTATCCCAGCTGAAGTGTCAGTTGCTTTGAAGGCTAAGGACACTTCTTTGTTGCGAGTCAAGGCCTGCACAAAGTTGGAAACACCCCAGGAGTTAACACTCTGGGCACTGAAAGCGCAATCCAAGGGGTTGAGACTCCTATGGATGCCACTGCTGAAGAACCTAAGACAGCTGCGATTGTCGAAGGGAATGTAGAAGGTCTCTCTGCAGTTGAGACTGCTGGAGGTGTTGAAGGCCCAAGGGAAGTTGAGACCTCCCTGGGTAAAGCTCAAGAAGTTCAGAACATCCCTCCTGTCAACATTGCTGAATCTGAGAAGGAGATTAGTGCACTTCATGATTCCCACGACAATCCTGACATATCATTTCTGGGGTCTGAAGATGAAGCTGAGTCGACACCTGTTGAACATCAAAAGGACCCAGCTGAGGATGTACTCTCACAGACGAGTCAGTCGAGTTTCAAAGCTGCTCATCAAACATTTAACTTTGATGATGAACCAAGCCCCCAGGTTTCTTCATCATCAGATGACCTGATGATGCAGCCAAGGACCAGGTACTTCACTTAGCAAAATCCACTGAGGCCGAAGAAGCTGTTAAGACAGCTGAGGCTCAGTCAGTTGTCCAATCCACTCAAAAAGGCCCAGCTGAAACCGAGTCATCTGCACAGGCTCCCACAACTGCAGTAGTACCGACTCCACCAGGATCATCATAGGCACAGACTGAAATTTCAATCCCTTATGTGCGAGATGATACTTTTGAGCAATTATTTCCCTTTCCACTAGAGCTGCCAGAGCTAGAGGAAGAAACAGCTAAAGAGCAGCGACGGTACACCGTTCGAGAAGATCCAGTAATCCCTACCGACTCCATTGTACCAGCAGACTTTTATTTCGATGTTGAATGGGTGGCAGCTGAATCAGGAGTGACAGTTGAGATCCGTGAAGTCTTCAAGAAAATATGTGGAGAGATTGAGAAGATCGAACGACACCAGGCCTTATTAGATCTACGTCTGGACAACAGAGATGCCAACCTCACAGCAGACTTGAGAGGGATAGTGGTACGGATAAGGGAGTGGTGTCAGCAGCAAAGTGTAATACGATACGAACAAGTTCGATATTTCAAGGCATTGTACAATAAGATGCTTGTTTGGAGTGCTAGCAATGCTGATATGAAGCAGAGGATGCAGGCGTATATGGAAAGATTGCATGCCTCCAACGCAACTGAAATGGAGTTACTACATGAATTTCATCGGGAAAAAATTCTGCGTGTTGAGGAGAACATGAATACGAAGTTCAGCCTTCTCATGGCTGAAATAAAACTGGTGGCAGCCGAGTCAAAGGCCACACATTCAGAATTTCGAACAGCACATGCCACAGCAGACTCCAAGCAGAACTTAGCTCTCAGCAGACTCAACTTCATGCTTGCAGGAATGTTCCCTGGGGTCCCTCTCTCCTTTGATGATGCCAAAAAGGGGAAGAGGAGTACCTAAGAAAGTTGAAAGAAGAAGCAGCTGGTGAGAAAGCAGCTGATGAGAAGAAAAAGGGAAAAGCAGTTGAGGGGGAAAAGTCAAAGGATTTGAAACTAATGATTGCTGAAACCCCTCAGCAAGGTCATGTCACAGCCTCAATAATCAGCAAACTTCCAATGACTCTGCCGATCGAACACTCTGATGTGCCCATGTCAGAGAAAAAAAGATTGTAGTAGCAGATCAGTTAGAGTTCGATAAAAAGATGGATGCCCGCATTGAAGCAGCGATGAAACAATTCGGTGGCATTCCGGCAGGGAAGGATCAAGATGTTATTCCAGATGACGGATCCGAGCTAAGATCTGTTGAAGAATTTAAGACGCTCAAATCCGAAGGCTATTTCCAGAAGATGTCTATAGCCCAAGCCTAGGATCTGTAGTGGGAGAAGGGTCTGAAGTTATGCGAAGAAGCTAATAGGCAGCAGACTACCAGCAGCTATTCAGCTGGTAAGCGGAAGACTCCTGTACAGTATACACCCAGAGGAGGAGGAAGAAGTGGTGGAGGAAGAGGTTTTCGACCTAGACCTCTACCCAAAAATATCGAATATGTGGATCCCGACAAGAAGGGAAGGATCTACTGGGCTGGGTATGATGAAGTAGCGAATGTGGAAGTGGCCAGGAAGAATGCTGACTACGTGAAAAGAATAGAAGAGGAAAACAGAAGACAAGACCAGCTATGGCAAGAGAGGCAACAGAGGAATCAAAAAGATGATATTGCGAAGAGAGCTTATGAAAAGATGAAAGCAGCTGAAGATGAAAGAAAAAGAAAGAGAGCTGATGATGACAGAGCTGAAGAGGAAAGAAGGAGGCAGCGAAGGCGATGAAGTGTTGCTGCGAACCCTTCATCTATTTTACTCTTGTAAATACATTTTTATGTAAGTCACCTGTATATTCAGTAAAGTATCTTGTAATTTCTCTGTTTATACTTGTATCTTTGCATAGATGCTTGTAGTTTGCTTAGATTTAAATATGCTCTGATACACTTTGTAAACAGCTGTGTAAAGGACAATAATGCTATGATCAATAAAATGATTGATTCTACGCATACATTCTTTGTTACTGCATTGTCAGTATGTATCTTTGTTGTTTACATGGTGTTTAATATTTTTAAGTTTTGGCATCATCAAAAAGGGGGAAATTGTTGGGAAATTTATTTGATAGATTTTGATGAATGTCATGTAAAATGTAAACTAGAAATTTGGCACCCCATTTTACTTGTAATTTTCATTGTAATAGATAGGGCTGAAAAAGCTAAGTCGAGTCAGCTAAGCCTGGAAATACAAGAAGTCAACTAAAGACGGAAGTATGGCCAAGAAGGTAGATCAAGAACTTGACTGAAGATGTATCAGCAGAGGAACAGTTGTGTGAAGTGTCAGTCTAAGTCATCTCAAGAAGCCAAGTCACAAGTTGAAAGTGACAGTTGAGTCTTCAAATGATTGAAGCAGACTCAAGTCACCTGGGGAAATAGGCATCAGCCAAGAGAAGTCAACTGAAAGGAATCCGTTGCATAGAAGTCAAGAACATTACTTAAATAAGTAATACTTCCATGCTGCCAGGTCTTAAAGTGCTTGTCCCAGAAGCATGCAAAAGGAATAAACCAATGGGAAGCACTGCACATCGTGTCAGAACCTGAAAAGCTGAACATTCATTTAATACGAGGAAAGGTCTACATCTCAAGATTGAAGACCAAGAAAAGACAAGCCAACGAACACAAGTGTCTTTTGAAAATCAGCCTATCTCTTCAATGGGCAAATTTTTGAAAGTTCACCATAAAAGGCTGAGGAAACTCATTGAGAAAAGGTTACCTGAACCACGAATGAGCAAGCAATATTCAAACTGTAACTTGCAAATATTCTCAAGATATTCAAGCAAATCCTCAAGCCTAAAACTCGAAGGAAATCAATCCAACACAAAGCTGTGAAGGAGAGACTACCTCAAACTGTTGAAGAGGAAACTTTTGAAGAATCAAAAGGGGTCTACTTTCCAAGGAGGATTGTAGGAGGTTCAAGGTCGAACCAGTCTCAAGTTATTGGAGGGCTTCGTGATCAAATCCAAGAAGCTTGAGAAAGTGAGCTGAAGTAGCAAGGCAGCTGCCCTGTGAAGCAGCTTAGTCGGAAGAGAAGCCAGCTGTGTGACCAAGGCATCTCTAGACTGAGTCCAAGTAGCAAGTCAGTTGTGTGATCAAGACTTGTCTCTAGACTGATAACCACTTTGTGAACCGATAATTACTTAGTGGATTCCTCCAGGAGTTGGAGAAGAGAGGATTAGAAGAATTACCTCATCTTCGAACCTCTATAAAAATCATTTGTGTCATTTACATTTCAACACTTTTATTTCTGCATACTCACTTATATATGCTGATAATTTGCTATCCAACTGATAATTAACTAAGTGCTAAAATCAAGTGTTAAAACAAGCTTAAATCAAATTCAAGGGTGTTACGTCTTCCACTGAAAAACCCAACACGGCCAAGTTAAAGTTTAGGCTAAACAACTGAGTTATTCTATCAACAGCTCTATCAAGTCTGTTGAGTGACTAACTTTGTTGATTAACTAACTTAGTTTTCCCTCAAGGACTTAGTTGTGTGTTAACTCTGTAATATTTTAAAAGGACTAAAATCGAAAAGTTGGTAAGGCTTATTCAACCACCCCTCTTCTAAACCTTACTCACACCCCTTGGGACCTACAAAGCCAAACCAAATATACCAGAGATTTAATGAAGAAGTTTGGAATGGAAGAGAAGTCCTCAGTAATGATTCCCATGAATACATCAGTCAAGATGGACATGGATGCAGATGGCAAAGTTGTTGATCAAACCAGATATAGAGCCCTCATTGGATCATTGCTCTACTTAATAGCAAGTAGACCAGACATCACCTTTGCAGTAGGTTTATGTGCTAGATTTCAATCTGCACCAAAATAGAGTCACATGACTGCAACTAAAAGAAGCATGAGATATTTGAAGGGATGCCAGGAAGTCGACTTATGGTATCCAAAGGAAGGATGATTCAAGCTAGTAGGATACTCAGACTCAGACTGTGCTGGATGTAGAGTTGACAGGAAGAGTACTTCAGGTACATGTCAAATGCTTAGAAATAGATTAGTTTCTTAGTTCAGCAAGAAACAAAATTTGATAGCTACATCCATAGCTGAAGCAGAGTACATAGTTGTGGGCAGCTGTTGTGCCCAAGTCTTATGGATGACACAACAACTAAGAGATTATGATATTAAATAAAAAGAGATTCCAATTATGTGTGATAACGCTAGTGCTATTGCAATCACTCAGAATCCAGTGTTGCATTCAAGAACAAATCACATTGATGTCTGATAAGAGATCAGGTTGAAAAGAAAGACATCACCTTGGAATAGATCTCAACTGATAAGCAGTTAGCTGACATATTCACAAAGCCATTATGTGAACCAAGGTTTGAAGAGCTCAAGAATGAGTTACGATTAATTGAGTCGAGTTATAATACTCAGAAGACTCAATCAGCGGAGACAGAAGAAGAGAGAATGGGAAATAAGCAAGTTTCACATTTCAGCCAAGTGAAACCGCCTAGTTAGGAAGTCATTTGTATGGAGTTAGCTGACAGTTGAATGATGTTATGTGAAGAGAGAAGCAGAGTTAAGTCACTATGGATGAGAGTTGAATCATTTAGGAGCTAAGTGACAAAAACACAGTTGTTTAATTCGAGCGGGAATGTTTTTAAGGATGATGTTAGCGTAATTATGACTGTCAGTACAAAAGCTACACAGTAAACCATATGATTAGATATAAATGTTGCTGCATTTAATGTGGGGAATTTAATGTGGTTTTGAAGGCTTAATCTCGACTGTTGATTTTGATCAAATTTTTCAAATTCCAAAAACCGTCCTTTCAAGTCCCATATATACCAAAATTCATTTTTTTCCTCCTCACTCAAACACTCACGTCTTCAGCAACAAAGGAAGAACTCTCTCTGCAAACTGTTCGAAACCCTACTCTCAAAAGTTCAGTTTTTTTCGCTTATTTCACCGACTGATCATTCTAAAAATGGTTGCTACTCATGATTTCGCAAAGCTTTCTGAGAAGATCCACACTGGTGCTTCAGTGGATTTCAAGGGAATGATCAAGCAGGGAGCTGATGAGGCCCTAGTGAAGAAGATCGCAGATAAGCTCGAAAAGTCCGGTCTGAAGGACTTTCTCTCAATGGAGTTCACGCACACGTATCTGGAGGAGGTCGCCATATTTTACGTGAACACTGAGGTTCATGACAATGAGATTCGCTCATCCGTCCACGGCAAGGCCATCAAGATTACTTCTAAGTACCTTGCTGAGCACTGGTTCCTACCCACAGAAGGTTTGAAGGATATCGCTGAGAAAGATGTCAACTTAGTTGTAGCTTGGAAGGAAATTGCAGAGCCCGAGTATGCTTCGAAAGCTAGTTTATACATCTAAGAAGGATTTTCTTAAAGATGATTACCACAAGTTGATGGACATCGTGTCCAAATGTGTGGATATGAAGTTTGGGAGCTTCAACCAGCTATCACAGACAAAGCTGATAGTGATGGTTGCGATTATGCATGACAAGAAAGTGAACTGGGCTGAGTTCTCTTCAGCCGAGTATGCCAAAACGTGATCAACAAGTCCTACAAGGAGTATGGGACTTTTGGATGTTCCCTGGGGTATAGCCTTGTCATTGTCATTTGATGAAGATCAAGGGAATTGCATTGCGTCATGGGAAGCCCTTCCATGCGAATAAAAGGATTTTCAAGGCAAACCTCTCTGGCGCACAGAAGAGAGCCCATGTGAGGAAGGCTGATACCAATGAGGGGGAATCAGCCGACCCAGAAGAAGAGACAGCTACGTCTGCTCCAGCTCACTTCCCGAAGCCAATTTCTAAGAAGAGAGTTGTGGCAGCTAAACTTGCTCCTGTCCCAATAGCAAAATCCAAGAAGGTACCTGCCCAAGTAGCTAAATCTAAAGCACATGAGCAGTCGATGCCTCTTCCCCCGCAGCCGAGACTGAGGAGGAACCTCTACCTTTTTCTCCAGTTGTGAAGAAGAAGCACACTGCCAAGTCTCGGAAGGCAGCTGCACCGAAGAAGGATAATATTGAAACACAGGCCTTCACCCATGAAGAGCCTGAAGAAGTGGAACCAAAGATTCCACTGATGTCCACAAAGAGAAGACGGTTGTTCAAGAAGTCAGAATTGGAGAAGACAGCCAAGTCCAGTACTCAGTCGGAGAAGCCCATCGAGACTGCTGATGCTCAAGAGAAGCAGTCTCGAGAGAAGTTTGATGAGACCAAGAAGACTGTTGATGCTGATCAGCAGGGTATTGAAGACCCAGCTATCCAGGAAATAGCTGTGGAGATAGAAGGAGCTGAGACAGCCAAGATGCAGGAAGAAAAGCTTGTCTCATCCCCTCAGACTGATGCTTTAAAACCTTAGGAGAAGCAAGCTCCATTAGCCACTATTCCAAAGACCGGATAGGATGATGATGACGATCTAATTATGTACTCTCTAGTTTATCCAGACACCCAGCAGAGGCTAAGGAATTGGAGGAATTGGAAGCCAGATTACTCCAGACAGCAGTTCACTCGTCTGGAACTTATTGACGAAGAAGATGAGCTTCTAAGCTTCCTTGGAAATGTATCCGTCCAACATGCCCTGAATGAGGAATTTTGCATGGATGCTCTTCGGGCTATTAAGGAGGATGAGAAAGAGAAATCCCTAGAGAAGACAAAGGCTCTCGAGAAATCAAATACATGTTTGCACACGGGAACCCATGAACATCTCATGGAGTCCACTGACAGCAGTGACCTTGAGGGGATGGACCCTGCTGCTGCATTCAAAAAGTCTAAGTTACAGCAGGCCGTTAGAGAATCCCGAGCCATGCACGAGCAGAACCATCAAGAAGTCCAGGAGAGTCTTCCAGAATCTCTCCTCGATCTGACCCATTGGGAGTGGCGCAAGAGATTACAACTGTCATTGCAGCGACCACATCCCCCGTGCATTCTCAAGATGGCTCTTAGAGGAACGGCGATGAAGTTGGGAACGCGGGCACCCAAGCCAAGCCTGCCCCCATAGAAGGTGTTGAGACACCTGCCCCAACGACTGATTACTCAACTGGAAACACAGTCGTGTCTCAGGAGCTGAGTAACCCCATTATCGTTCACTCAGCTGGTGCGCTAGCTGAGGGGGAAGCTCTCTCTACCACAACAGGGTCGGAGGATGCTGTGGGAGACAACTCAAAGAGGTTTGGAGGTGAAGGCAAGCAAACCACTAAGAAGAAGAGTGAAATTAACGACGCTCGAACAATTGAGACTGTCTCAGCTGAGATTTCCTCTGATATGCAGGCTGATGAAGCTGCTGCTGCAGGTAAGGCAAAGGATTGAGAGGCCATAGGAGTTGAGATTCTTGGCCATGAAAGTGCAATCCGAGGAGTTGAAACTCCGAAAAGATGCCACCATAGAAGACCCTAAGATAACTTAGTCTGTCCAAGGGATTGTAGAAGGCCCCACAGCGGTTGAGACTGCTGGGGGTAACGAAAGACTAAATGAGGTTGAGACTTCTTTAGGTAACGAACCAGAACAGGAGAACATTCCTCAGGTCGAAGAAGCTGATGAAGAAGAGGATATCAACGCCGTTCATGATTCCCAAAAACACATTGACAAATCTTTTCTAGGATCCGAGGATGAAGCCGAGTCCACTCACAATGAAGATTTTCAATGGTGATATTCTTAACTCATTGGAGTAATGTCAGTGATAAAACAGCTCCGATGAGATTCAATTTTGATGATGAGCCATTGTCTCAGGGCACATCACATTTCGAGGACGTTGTTATGACAGTTGAGGACCCATTACCTCAACAGGAAAAACCTACTGAGACCGACGAAGTTGTTAAGACAGCTGAGGCTCAGTCAGCTGAGCAAATCCATACAACTACTCCAGCTGAAACACAGTCAGCTGCAGCAGTAATGACTCCAACAGCTCCGTTGTAGGCTCCCACAGTTGTGTTATCTACCGATGACATTGTCACAACTGAGGCACAGAGAGCTGAGAATTTGCAACAAAAACAAGGAAAGGCCCCCCAGCGTGGGCCCTCGGAGATTCTTTTTGTTAGAAATGATGTCTTTGAAGACATTTTCCCATTCAATGCTGAATTGCCAGTCTTGGAAGCTGAGTATGCCCGAGACCAAGAGAAATACACTGTGCAGAAAGAGCCCATCATTCCAACTGATACGATTGTGCAAATGGGTTTTAACTTTGATGCAGTGTGGCCAGAAGTAGAGTCGGCGTTGACAACTGAGTTTAGAAAAGCTTTCAAGAAAATATGTGATGAAATCAAGAAGATGGAAGGCCACCACGCATCACTGGATCTTCATTTGGACAATCGTGATGTAACGCTCAGTGCATATTTGAGATGAGTTGTCTTACGCATCAGGGAATGGGCTGCACAGCAGACTGCCATGTGCTCAGAGCAGGACTATTACTTCAAGGCTTTATTTGCAAAGATGTTGGTATGGAGTACGGATACATCAAAGTTTCAGTAGAGAATGAATGAGTACATGGTCAGAATGGAAACCTCGCATAAGTCAGATATGGAGTTGCTTATGTTGCACCACCAGAGCGAAATTACATGCCTAGAGGACAACATGAACCAGAAGTTTAGTCTTCTAGAGTAGAAATGAAGTTGGTGGCAGCTGAGTCGAAGGCTACCCGGTCACAGTTCTGAACAGCCCACTCCAGCACAGATATCAAGAAGAATTCAGCTATAAGCCGACTGGATTTCCTTTTGAGTGGATTGTTCCCTGGCCTAACCCTTCCATTTGGTGATGATGCCAAAAAGGGGGAAGATGAGGCCTTAAAGGGACTGAAAGAGGAGAAAGGGATAAATAAGGAGGAGAAGAGAGGTGACACAGCTGAGGGGGAAGGAAGTTCAAAAAATCTTCCTTTGAAACTCATGTTTGCTGAAACCCCATAGCAAGGAGATGTCACTGCTTCAATTCTCAGCAAGTTACCGAAAGAGATAATCGTTGAGCAAAAAACTAAGATGGCAATGAAAGATGCAAGAACATCGATTGAAGATGAATTCGAGAAGTTAGCTGAGAAGCAATCTGCGTGCATCCAAGATATTAGGAAATAGTATGATGGTCCTTCAGCCGGAAAGGATTACCCAGCTATAAAGCCCCCAAAATAATTTGTTATGCCTGATGATGGATCTGAGCCCAGATCTCTAGAGGAATTCCAGACTCTAGAAGCAGAAGGTTAATTTAAACATATGACTCTACCTCAAGCATGGGATCTGTAATGGGAGAAAGGAATTGAGCTATGCAAGACGGCTGATAAGCAGCCAAGTTCCAGCAGTCACTCGGCTGGAAAGTCAAAAGCTCTCTAGTAAAATATATTCCCAGAGGAAGGGAAGCTGAGTCAACAAGGGGTAGACATGGTGGCAGAGGGAGAAGTAGTCAACCACGGCCAAGACCAGAATATGTTAAGTATGCGGATCCACAGAAGAATGGACTCATATACTGGGCTGGATATGATTGTCTTGCTAACATGGAAGTTGCACGCAAGATTGCTTAAGCAAAGAAGATGCAAGAGGAAGAGAATGAAAGGCTGAATCGCGAATGGGAGGAGAGGCAGCATAGGGATGACCCTGCTTGCTAAGCGAGCCTATGAAAAAAAGAAGAATGAGGAAGAAGAAAGGAAGAGGAAGATAGCTAAAGATGACAGGAGGAGAGTTGATGAAGAAGAGAGAAGAAGGAAGCAGCGAAGGCGTTGAAGATAGATGCGAACCCCTTCATGTATTTTACTTAGCTGTAAATACATAGCTGTAAGTTTTCCCTATAATTGCTCTGAGAATTTCCTTCTAATGTTCATTCTCCTTGTAACTTAGCTTAGATACACATTGTAGTGTTATACTTGTATAAATCTTTGTTATCTATTGTAAACAGCTTTGTAAAGGACAAGAATGCTATGATAAATAAAACTGATTATTCAAAAGCTTACATTCTTTGTTACTGCACTGCTTGTATTTGATGTTTACTTATTTTGTTTGTTTTAAGTTTTGGCATCATCAAAAAGGAGAAAATTGTTAGGAAATTTATTTATTAGATTTTGATGATACCATGTAAAACTTAGACTAGGAAGTTGGCACCCCATTTTCCTGTAATTCTATATTGTAATAGAAAGGACTGAAAGAGCTTAGTAAAGTCAGCCAAGTGAAGAATGCGAAAATTCAACGGCAGACTATAGTGAAGACTCTATTGTGTGTCAGCTGAGTATGGCCATGAAGGAAGACAAGGACTCGACTGAAAGAGAGTCAGCTGAGGAACAACTGTGTGAAGTGTCAGTCAAGTCAATGAAATGAGCCAAGTCTAACAGTTGAAGTGGTAGTTGAGTCAATCCTATGATTGGAGAAGACTCAAGTTACAAGGGGTAAAGACAACAATCAAGTTGAGACAACTGACAGTGATCCGTTGGAAGGAAGTCAAGAATATTACTCGATATAGTAATATGTCCAAGCTTCAGGTATTAAAGTGTTTGGCCCAGAAACATGCAAAAGGAATAAGCCAATGGGAAACACTGCAACTTGTGTCATAACCTTTAAAGACGCGAAGCCATTTAATACGATGAAGGGTCAACATCACAAGTGGTGCAGACCAAGAAAAGACAAGCCAACGAACAAGAAGTGTCATTTGAAATTAGCCTATCTCTTCAACGGGAAAATTTCAAAATAAGCACTATAAAAGGCTGAGGAAGCAATTGAGAAAAGGTTACCTTGCATACCTTAGAAATCGATCTTCAAGCAATATTCAAGCAAACATTAACCTGCAATATTCTCAAAGCTTATCAAGATGTTCCTCAAGCCTAAAACTCGAAGAAACTCAATCCAACACACGCTGTGAAGGAGAGACAACGTCTACCAGTTGAAAAGGAAACAATTGAAGAACAAAAAGGGGTCTACTCTCCAAGTTGAAGGAGTTGTAGAAATGTTCAACGTCGAACCAAGAGATTTAAGTTTGTTGGAGGGTTGTGTGAACAAATCCAAGGAGTTGAAAGTGAGTTGAAGTTGCAAGGCAGCTTCCTCGTGAAGAAGCTGAGTCGCAGGAGAAGTCTGCTATGTGATCAAGGTTGTCTCTAGATTGTTCACTGCTTTGTAACTTGATCTGCTACTTAGTGGATTCCTCCAGGAGTTGGAGAAGAGTAGGTTAGAGGAATTACCCCATCCTCGAACCACTATAAAAATTACTTGTGTCATTTTACTTTCAGCATATACATTCCTCCATATATTTCTATATCTGCTATTAACTAAATCTGCTATCCAACTAATAAATAACAAGTGCTAAAACAAGTGTTAAAAATAAGCTTTAATCAATCTAAAGGGTGTTAAGTCTTCCGTTGTTAAAAACCAAATCAACCAAAGTTAAGTGTTAGCTTAAGCAGCCGAGTTATAATATCGAGTATGTTGAGTGAGTAACTTAGCTGAATATAGTCAACCTAGTTGTCCCCCAAGGACACAGCTGAATATAGTCAACCTAGTTGTCCCTCAAGGACACAGCTGATTTGAGTCAACTCTATAGAAAATCTTAAAAAGATTAAAACTTAAAATTTGGTAAGGTTTATTTAACCCCCATCCCTTCTAAACCTTACACCACACCCATTGGTACCTACAGGAAATGTAAAAGGGATTAGGAGTTTCTTAGGGCATGTTGGTTTTTATCGTAAGTTTATTAAAGATTTTTCAAAAATAACCAAGCCCTTATATAATCTTCTTGAAAAAGATGTGCCTTTTTGTTTTAATGATCTTTGTTTGCAGGCTTTTGAGCACATTAAGAAGGCACTTATTTCTGCTCCCATTATGGTGGTACCAGATTGGACACAGCCCTTTGAGCTTATGTACGATGCTAGTGATTATGCAGTAGGGGTTGTGTTGGGGCAAAGACGAGATAAATTTTTCAAGGCCATCTATTATGCAAGCCAGACATTGGTTGACGCCCAGCAAAATTACACCACCACGGAAAAGGAGATGCTAGCAGTAGTGTTTGCATTTGACAAGTTATGGGATTACTTAGTGGGTACCAAGGTCATTGTCTATATTGATCATGCTTCTATTCGGTACCTCTTTGCAAAGAAAGATGCGGAACCACGAGTAATTATATGGATTCTCCTCCTTAAAGAATTTCATATTGAGATGCGGGATAAGAAGGGTAGTGAGAATCGGCTAGCCAACCACCGATCGAGGTTGGAACAGCCCAGAGAGCTGATTGAAGCTCCTATTCAGGAGTCCTTCCTGGATGAGCGTATTTTGGCAGTAGAAACTCATCTCCCATGGTATGTTGATTTCGTGAACTATCTGGCTGGTGGAGTCTTGCCTCCGAATTTGACTTCCCACTAGAAGAATAAATTTTTGCATGATGTTAAATCATATCTATGGGATGATCCGCTTTGTTCAAGAGGTGTGCATATTCAGTTATTCACCGGTGTGTGCCTCGAGAGGAAGTAGAGGAGATTCTACAGTATTGCCACTCTGCCCCCTATGGTGGTCATTTTGGGCCAACCCGCACGGCCGCTAAGGTATTACAATCTAGATTTTATTTGCCTTCTTTATTCAAAGATTGTTATACTTTTGTGCAGAGTTGGGATAGATGCCGAGTTGGCAACATCTCTCGATGTCATGAGTTGTCTCTCACTAACATGATGGAAGTAGAATTGTTTGATGTATAGGGGATTGACTTCATGGGTCCATTCTCCCTTCATTTGGACATGCCTATATCCTTCTTGCGGTTGATTATGTCTCTAAATGGGTGGAGGCAATTTCTACACCTACTAATGATGCCAAGGTAGTGTTGAATTTTTTACACAAACACATATTCACTCATTTTGGCACTCCTATGGATATTGTTAGTGATAAAGGTACTTATTTTTGCAATAAACTATTTAATAACCTTCTCAGTAATTTTGGTGTAAGGGACAAGGTTGCTTTCGGTTACCACCCGCAATTGAATGGACAGGCTGAATTTTCAAATTGCGAGGAGAAGCAAATCCTTGAGAAGACTGTGAGCTGTAATCGCAGGGACTGGGCTCATAAGTTAGATGATGCGCTTTGGGCATATCTAACGGCTTTTAAAATGCCTATTGGTATGTACCCATATCGCTTGCGGTGTTTGGGAAGGCATGTCACTTGCCAGTAGAGCTTGAGAATCGTGCGTATTGGGACATGAAGAAGCTGAATTTTGACTTAAAGGCAGTGGGTGAGAATAAGCTGTTGCAACTTGATGAGATAGAGGAATTCTAAAATGAGGCCTATGAGAATGCCAAAATATACAAGGAGAAGACCAAGAAATGGCATGATAAAATGATCTTGAGGCGCGAATTTCTCCCAGGCCAACAGGTATTATTATTCAATTCGCGGTTGAAATTATTCCCTGGCAAACTGAAATAAAGATGGTCTGGACTATTTGTCATCGAGCGTGTTTCGCCATTTGGTGCTATAGAGTTACGGAGTAAAGATGGCAGCACGTTTCAGGTTAATGGGCAGAGGCTAAAACACTATTTTGGTGATGAAGCCTGGAAAATCCTAAATCTTCCACTAAGAGATGCGGATTCGTGATGATCTGACAAAGTCTGGCTGAAGACTGTAAACTTAGCGTCTCTTGGGAGGCAACCCAAGCCCTTTTTATTGCTTTAGTAGTGTTAATATAGTTGAGTAGTTGTTTTTTGTTTTATTGCATCATAGTAGATTTTGGCATTTTTAGGATTCCCAATCCGTTGTTTTTACATGTGAGCGAAGCATTATGATGGAAAACTGGGCGGCAAGGGCCCCTAAATCCCTGCTGCAACGTGCAGAGTGAAAATTTGATTCGAACTTCGCCGGCCGCAGCCTGGCCTGCCTAGGGTGCCCGCAGTCGCGCCCAATTTGGTACAGGCCCATTTCTCTCTCAGAGTTGCAGCACTCACCCGTCCAGGGTACTTTAAAATGCCCCAGACCCTCATTTGTTTTAAAACAAAACACTCCCCCTCCTTGCTTGGAAATCGACAGGCAACACCAATTCACCACCAAAAACTCCCACAACTTCCATTTCTCTTCACAAAAGAAGCACTCTAGCACCAAACACCTCATCTTCATCTTCCCCACTCATTATTTGGTAAGTTTGGTACCTCCAAACCCTACTCCATGGTTTTCCCCTATTTCTGTATTTTGTGTGATTGGAGTGTAGTATGTTGGGAAAAATGTTGATGATATGTGGATTGTGGATTGAATTCTCATGCTAGAACTAGGTTTTGGTGTTGAAATTTTGAGATTGAATTGTACTATAATTGCATTTATCATCTTCTCCCACATTCAAATGTCCCAATGATATTTTCACATTGTTGAGTGCAATCTTGCATGCTTATGTTTGTCGTCTCGACATGACGCTACTTCATACACTTGGGTGCATTTTATAATTACCTTTATTGTTGCTTTTTCACCCCTCATCGAGTTTCATGTTTCCACGGGCTTTGTTTTGGTGCTTATTTTCCTAGGTGCTAAACATGGGAAGGAGCAAGAGCAAAGGCAAAGGCAAGCAAAAAGCGTCTACTTCTGAGGAATACAACACCGCGAGGTTTGTTAGCGAAGAGGCACAAAAATTCTATGGAAAATTAATGACTCACCGAATAAATCTTGAATGGGGGTTTCAACCTGGGCTATAAGACGGGCATCTCCAATGCATGATCCGTCAGTGACGTTGGAAAAAGTTGTGTGCCCCACCTCCACCATTCGCACTGGTGCTTGTTAAGGAATTCTATGCAAATGTTAGTGATCCCTCTGAGGACCCGACAGAGGTCTTCCTACACGGAGAGCGAGTCACTTGTACCCCCGAGGCTATTCGACAGTATTATTCCTTACTAGAGGTTGACCACCAGCCATACACAGAGTTAATTTCAGGACAACCGGATCCAGATGTTGGGAAATTTATTTGTAATATTTTAATGATACCATTTAAAACTTAGACTAGGAAGTTGGCACCCCATTTCTCTTGTAATTCTATGTTGAAATAGATAGGACTGAAATGGGCTGAAAGAGCTAAGTGGAGTCAGCTATGCCAAGGAATGCAAGACGTCAACTGCATACTAGAGTGAAGACTCCACTGTGTGTCAGCTGAGTATGGCCAAGATGGAAGATAAGGACTCGGCTGAAGAAGAGCCAACTCAGGAATAGCTATGTAAAGTATGAAGAAGTGTCAGTCAAGTCAATAAAAGGAGCCAAGTCTAACAGTTAAAGTGACAGTTGAGTCATTCCCATGATTGGAGCAGATTCAAGTCAAAGGGGTTAAGGCAGCAGTCAAGTCAAGATAACTGACATTGATCCGTTGGAAGAAAGTCAAGAATATTACTCGATATAGTAATAAGTCCAAGCTGCCAGGTCTTAAAATGTTTGGTCCGGAAACATGCAAAAAGAATAAACCAATGGGAAACACTAGAGCATGTGTCCGAACCTATAAAGCTGCAGAGCCATTTAATACGAGGAAGGGTCAACATCACAAATGTTGCAGACCAAGAAAAAACAAGCCAACGACCAAGAAGTATCATTTGAAAATAGCATATCTCTTCAATGGGCAAATTTTCAAATGAGCACTATAAAAGTCTGAGGATGCATTTGAGAAAAGGTTACCTGAACCAAGCACAAACGAATCAAGCAATATTCAAGCAAGCATAACCTGAAAAATTCTCAAAGCTTATCAAAGATTTTCTCAAGCCCAAAACTCGAAAGAACTCGATCCAACACACGCTATGAAGTAAAGAATACTTCATCCAGTTGAAGAGGAAAAGTTTAAGGAGCGAAAAAGTGGTCTACTCTTCAAGTTGAAGGATCTGTAGAGAGGTTAAAGGTTGAACCATAAGTTTCAAGTTTGTTGGAAGGCTGTGTGATCAATTCCAAAGACTTGAAGGGAGCTAAAGTAGCAAGGCAGCTGTCTTGTGAAGAAGTTGAGTCATAGGAGAAGCCAGCTGTGTGATCAAGGTTATCTCTAGACTGAGAACAGCTTTGTAACTTGATTTATTACTTAGTGGATTCCTCCAGGAGTTGGAGAAGAGTGGATTAGATGAATTACCCCATCCTCGAACCACTATAAATTTGCTTGTGTCATTTACTTTCAGCATTTACTTTCTTGCTTATATTTTTCATATCTACTGATAAGTTATATTGTTATCCAACTGATAATAACAAGTGCTAAAACAAGTGTTAAAAACGAGCTTAAAATTTACAAAGGGTGTTAAGCCTTCCGCTGTTAAAAACCAAATCACCTAAAAGTTAAGTGTTAACTGACGCAACTAAGTTATACTATCAACAGCTCAGTCGAGTCTGTTGAGTGGGTAACTTTTCTGAAGAAAGCCAACCTAGCTGTCCCCCAAGGACCCAGCTGATTTGAGTCAACTCTGTTGAAATTCTTAAAAAGACTAAAAGTGAAAATTTGGTAAGGTTTATTCAACCCCCCTTCTAAACCTTACACCACACCCCTTGGGACCTACAAGTGGTATCATAGTGGTTGGTTAATTGAGCCTTCCGCGCTGGTTACTGAACTAGATCTCAATCTTTTTCAAAAGGTTTAGCACTTGTGTTCTCAAAGTCTTTAATTTCAAAAAGCAACGTTATTATCATGGAAGCAAATCTATCTCTTATTCCTATGTTTACTGTGGAAGAGTTTGATGACTGGAAGATTCGTATGCAGGCTCACCTATCAGCTTTACACGATGAAATGTAGCTTGTGATAGAACATGGGCCACTCCAAATAATGAAGGTTAATACTGCTACAAGAAGAGCACCTCCAGCTGAAGGAGAGGATGTTGCACCAGCAAAGCCTCGACCTGCCATGATTGAAAAACATCACAGTGAATGGACTAATGAATATAGAAAGAGATATAATCTGGACAATGTGGCCAAGGATATTCTCTACAAGATGTTGGACAAGGCGATGTTCAATAAAGTCAAGTCAAGCAAATCAGCCAAAGAAGTCTGGGATAAGCTAACTCTGATTTGTGAAGGATCAGAACAGATTAAAGAGAATAAATTAAATGTTGTTCAAAAATTTGAAAATTTTAAAATGCTTGCAGGTGAAAGTCTGGATCAGCTGGATGCCAAATTCACAGAGATAACAAATGAGCTTTCAGCTCTTGGGAAAGAATACACTCAAAAAGTGATGTGCTTGAAGGTTTTAAGAGCCCTCCCAGCTGAATGGGAAATGAAGGTCATGGCCCTAAGACATTCAATGGACCTCTCAAAGACATCGAATCATGAGTTATTCTCAGATCTCAAAGCATATGAATTTGAGCTGAGAAGAAAAGAGCAAGAGGAGACAGTTGTACCCAAGACAGCTGCATTGTTGGCCAGTGAAGGGATGAAAGTTGAATCAATGGAAACCATTGACCAGGTAGAAATTGCCCTAATGGTAAAAAGATTCAACAAGTTCTTTAACAAGAACTATAAAATAAACAAGGGTGAAACCTCCAAGAGACATTCAGCACCTTCTAACCGAGGAAGGACAGACCGCCCAAGAGAGTTGAACATCAAAGAGTTGACTATCAGATATCTGATAATCAGAGAACCGAGAGAGTTGATCAGAGAGATGAAAACCTGTGTTGGAATTGCAGACAACCAGGACATTTTGTTGTTGACTATTCCTATCCACCAGTCAACAAATACAGAAATGAGGAAGAAAGAAGAGTTTTCAGGGAAAGAATACAAGAAAAGAAGAAAGCCATGTTGGTTGTTGAGACTGCTGAGCCAGCCTAGTGCAAAGAAGCAGCAGACTCGGATGGCAGTGAAGCTGACTATTCAAGTGATACTGAGGAAAAGGCTTTGATCTGCCTCATGGCTAAAGAACAAGATCAAGAAGATGAGGTACACTCTAACTCATCTCATTCTGATTCAAGTGAAAGTGACTGTGATACACACACTTCATCACCCACTGATCTTTATGATTCATTAGGCAAAATGATGAAAGATTTTGAGCACATTAAACCTCACACACACTTATGAATGAGGCGAACAGTCAGCTGAAAAGTCAAAACTCACAGCTGACAAAAGAGATGAGTACTCTAAGTCACATAGTTGATGAGAGCACTAAGCTGAAGGCTGAAAATGCCAAGATCTTAGCAGAGTTAGTTGCTACTGAGAAAAGAGAAAAAGACCTTAAAATGTGATTGTCTCATTTAGAAAATCATCAAAATCATTGGATGGACTTATCATGAGTCAAAAGGAGTGTGGAGATAAGACAGGCATATGATTCAATTCCTTTGTACATGGTCAAGCTCCCAGAGTGATTTTGGAGAAAGGATCCTCAAGTAATGAGGGAATCCAAAAACCCAAAACACCATATGTTGCACCAACATCCACACAAAAACACAATCACAATCATACTAGCCTTGGTTATAAAGGAAAAGGAAAGAAGCCAGTAGAGTATGTTGAAAGGATAGCTGCGAAGAAATTCGGACAAGTCCATCGTGAGACTCTAACGAGAAAATACTCTGTAAAAATCTAAATAGATCTACCAAAAGCCCCAGAGATATCATCAAATAAATACATATGATGGGAATGGTAGAAACTATCCAAACCAAGCTGATTGGAATAACCATGTGAAAATATCAGCAAAGACTTATGGGATACATGCCAAAATGCAAAGACCTCAACCTCAGCAAAGGTCATTCCCAAGGCAAAAGAGATATTATTAGCACACTCATGCACCCAAGCACTACACCCAGAAATTCCACAACTAACCCAAGAAAGCAGTTGCTAAAACAACCACACAGGCATACAGACAAAAGAGACAGTTGTATGATCCAAAACCCCCCCAAGCAATTTGCTAATGTACATTATGATTATGGTACTGATAGATGGAAACCTCTTAGAGTCAGATCATCTAGTTATAGGTTGGTTGGAGTATCTTATAGCACTAACCCCACAGGACCCAGACAAGTATGGGCACCCAAAAATTGATTTCCTTGATTGCGAGTTCAAGGAGCATGCCAAGAAACCTGGTACATGGATAGTGGTTGTTCCAGACATATGACAGGGAATAAAAGAAAACTGACAATATTCAAGAAGAACAAAGGTGCAAAAGTCATATTTGGAGCAAATGAAGCTCCAGGGGAGATCAAAGGCACATGATCCATCAAGAAGAATGGACTGGAGATCACAGATGTTGCATATGTTGAAGGCATCAACTTTAACCTGTTAAGAATCAGCCAACTCTGTGACAAAGGCTATAATGTGGGATTCAACATGGGGATATGTCAGATCAAGGATGCTGAATCTAATGAGATTGTGCTACAAGGAACAAGACAAAATAATATGTATGTAGTGGATTAGTCTACTGCTACACCAAGCACATGTATGCCAGCAAGGAGGACAGTCGAATCTAATTGGATGTGGCATAAGAAGCTGCGTCACCTAAATTTCAAGACAATCAACAAACTTGCAAGGAGTCATCTCGTGGTAGGATTGCCTGACTCAGTATACAAGAAAGAAAGTATATGTGATGCATGCCAGATGGGAAAGCAAATCAAATCATCATTCAAGGATAAGCCAAGTCCTTCTTCAACCAGGATATTACATCTGTTGCATATGGATTTATTTGGTCCTATTGAGCCAGCTAGCATCAGTGGAAAGAAATACACCTTAGTAGTGTTGGATTGATTATTCAAGATATACATAGACAATCTTCGTGTGTAAAAAGAAGAAAACACTGCAGAAGTTACCTTAGCTGATGAGAAGAGTTCAAAATGAGAAGAGTCAAACCATTATAAAGATAAGATCTGACAGAGGAACTGAGTTTGTCAATGGGATTATAACTCAGTATTGTGTTGAAAATGGTATTGCTCATGAGTTATTAGTAGCAACGACTCCAAAGCAGAATGGAGTAGCTGAAAGAAGGAACAGAACTCTCAAGGAAGCTGCAAGGACAATGTTAGTTGAAGTCAGATTGCCTAAGAGATTTTGGGTTGAAGCCCTAAATGAAGCATGTTATACTCAGAATAGATGCATGATAAACAGGCAATTAACCAAGACTCCCTATGTGATTTGGACAGGGAGAAAGCCAAATGTTGGATACTTCAAGATATTTGGATGTAAGTGCTTCATCCACAAGACTCCCTATGAAATATGGACAGGGAGAAAGCCAAATGTTGCATACTTTAGAATATTTGGATGTAAATGCTTCATCCACAACAATGGCAAGGATAATCTAAAGGCTTTTGATACTAAAGCGGATGAAGGTATCTTTTTGGGATACTCAGCTGGAAGCAAAGCCTACAGAGTGCTAAAAAAGAGGACTATGGTCACATAAGAGTCTATCCATGTGGTGTTTGATGAGCCAAATGTAAATGGAGAAGACATTGATGAATTAGCTAATAAGCAGAATCAGCCAACTATGCAGAAGAGTCCTTATGTTGAAGCAAAAGTGAGAGCACTCAACCCTGATGATGATGAGATAGTTGAATCTCAAAGACAATTGGAAGGTCTGCAGCTGAATGATGATGAAGAAGATGTTCAATACAACTTAGTTTGCAAGATGGTGAATCTATGAGACTTACTCCAACATAATGTGAGATGGCTGAGAGACCACCGACCTGAGTTAATTATTGGAAATGTTAGAGATGATATAAAAACCAGATCCAGAGCACAGCATGAAGAAATGTTTACTTGTTTTATTTCCCAAATAGAGCCTAAAGGTGTCTCAAGCATTGGAAGACACACATTGGATTCAGCCATGCAAGAAGAGTCGAATCGAGTTTGAGAGAAACAAAGTATGGGAATTAGTTCAAAGGCCAAACCACAAAAATGTATTGGTACTAAGTGGGTATTCAGAAACAAGATGAATGAGGAAGGATTTGTTGTCAGAAGCAAAGTAAGATTGGTAGCCAAAGGGTATTGCCAAGAAGAAGGTATAGATTTTGATGAAACCATTGCTCCTGTTGCCAGATTGGAAGCAATAAGGAAGTTTCTTGCTTATGTTGCACATAAAAACTTCATTGTATATTAAATGGACGTGAAAAGTGCATTTGAATGGATGGTAGAGAAAGAAGTCTATGTTGAACAACCTCCAGGTTTTGAGCAGAAAACTATTGGAGATAAAGTCTACAAGCTCAAGAAGGCATTGTATGGATTGAAACAAGTACAAAGAGCATGGTATGATACATTGTATCAGTTTCTAATTGACAATGGATTCACCAAAGACAAGGTTGACAGAACACTCTTCAGAATTCAAGATGAAGAGAGTATATTGCTTGTTCAAATATATGTGGATGATATCATCTTTGGATCCACAAACAAAGAGCTGTGTGACAAGTTATCAAACGTCATGCAAGGCAAATTTGAGATAAGCATGATGGGAGAGCTGACTTTCTTCTTAGGACTTCAAGTCAAGCAATTGAAGAATGGAACCTTCATAAGCCAAACCAAGTATACTAGAGATTTAATGAAGAAATTTGGTATCGAAGAGAAGTCGTCAGTGAAAATTCCTAAGAATACATCAGTCAAGATGGACATGGATGCAGATGGCAAAGATGTTGATCAAACTAGATATAGATCCCTCATTGGATCATTGCTCTATTTTAAAGCCGAGCGGACATCACCTTTGCGGTAGGTGTATGTGCTAGATTTCAATCGCACCAAAAGAGAGTCACATGATCGCACCTAAGAGAATCCTTAGATATTTGAAGGGATGCCAAGAAGTTGGCCTATGGTATCCAAAGGAAGGAGGATTCAAGCTGGTAGGATACTCAGACTCAGATTATGCTAGATGTAGAGTTGAAGAAGAGTACATCGGTATATGTCAAATGCTTGGAAACAGATTGGTTTCTTGGTTCAGCAAGAAATAAAATTCAATAATTGCATCCACAGCTGAAGCAGAGTACATAGCTGTGGGCAGCTGTTGTGCCCAAGTCTTATAGATGAAACAACAGTTGAGAGACTATGATATTGAAGAAAGAGAGATTCCAATTATGTGTAATAACACTAATGTTATTGCAAACACACAGAATCCAGTGTTTCACTCAAATTGATGTCAGATATCATTTTATAAGAGATCATGTTGAGAATAAATACATCATTTTGGAATATATCTCAACTGATAAGCAGTTAGCTGACATATTCACAAAGCCCTTATGTGAATCGAGATTTGAAGAGCTTAAGAATGAGCTAGGGTTAATTGAGCTAAGTCAGGATACTCAGAAGACTTAATCAGTAGAGACATAAGAAGAGAGAATGAAAAATGAGCAAGTTTCACATTTCAGTCAAATAAAATAGCCTAGACGGGAAATCAGCTGTATCGAGTTAGCTGACAGCTGAGTGATCTAATGTGAAGAGAGAAGCAGAGTTAAGTCACATTTAATGATAGCTGAGTTATTTATGAGCTAAGTGACAAAAACGCAGTCGTTTTATGAGAGCAGGAATGTTTTTAAGGATGACGGCAGTGTAATTATGATTGTCAGTACAAATGTTGCACGGTAAAACATATGATTGGATATAAATATTGTTGCATTTAATGCGGGAAAATTAATGCGGTTCTAAAGGTTAAATCCTGACCGTCAATTTTGATCAAGTTTTTCAAATTCCAAAAATCGTTCTTTCAAGTCCAATATAAGCCGAATACTTTTTCTCTCTCTTCACAAAAACTCTCTCATCTTCTACAAGCAAGAAAACTCTTTGCAAAAGTTCAAAAACCCTACTTTCAAAGATCAAGATTTTTACGCATTTTTCACCGGTTATTTTCTCTGAAAATGGAAGCAACTTATGATTTCGTTAAGTTATCTGAGAAGATCCATTCAGGATCAACAGTGGAGAATGGTGAAACAGGGTTCTGATGAAGCCCTGTGAAGAAGATCGCAGAGAAACTCGAGAAGTATGGTATGAAGGACTTTCTCACCATGGAGTTCTCTCACACGTATCTAGAGGAGGTCGCAATTTTCTATGCAAATGCGAAAGTGCACGATGATGAGATTCGCTCATCCGTTCACAGCAAAGCCATCAAGATCATCACGAGGACCTTGCTAAGCATTGCAAGTTTACTCTTGATGGGTCAAGGCAATCACTGAGAAATATGTCAACATTTTTGTGGCTTGGAAAGAGATAGCCAAGCCTGAGTCAGCTGCGAAGGTTGTCTATACAGTCAAGAAAGAGTTGATCAAGGAAGATTACCACAAACTGATGGACATCGTGTCCAAGTGCGTGGATATGAAATTTGGAAGCTTTAACCAGCTGTCTAGGACTAAGCTAGTGGTGATGGTTGTGATCATGGAAGAAAGGAAGATTAACTGGGTTGAGTTTATCTTGATGCGTCTCTGCCAAAACGTGATTAATAAGTCCGTGAAGGAGGATGGGACTTCCGGATGCTCATTGGGGTATGGGTGGTGATTGGCCATTTAATGGAAGTGAAAGGGATTGCCCTGCGCCATGGAAAGCCTTTTCATGTGAACAAGAAAATGTTCGAGGCAAACCTTTCTGCAGCTCAGAGGAAGGCGCATGCCAAGAAAGCTAACACGAGTGAGGGTGAGTCAGATGATCCTGTTGAAGACACTGCTGCGACCACTCCAGCTCTCTCCCCCAAGCCTATTCGGAAGAAGAGAGCAGGGCGGCTAAGCAAGCACCTACCCTGCGTGCCCAAGTTCAAGAAGGTTTACGCCCGCCCTTCACCAAGCCTCAAGCACCGCCCGCAGCCAAGTCCAAGAAGGCTCCTGCCCGCCTCGCAGCTCGAGCCTCAAGCACCGGCCCTTATAGATAAGTCCAAGAAGGCTCCACCCCTGCAGCTGAGCCTCAAGCACCTTTCCTAGCAGCCGATCCAGCAGCCCCTGCCCAAGTAGTCGAGACCAAGAAGGATTTGCATATGCCTTCTCCGGTTGTAAAGAAGAAGCGCACAGCCGCGTCTCCCAAGTCAGTTGTTGCGAAAAAGATAAAGATGGTGGAGCCAGAATCCACCAGTGAAGAAGTCGAAGAGGATGTTGTTCCTCTTGTTAGAACCAAGAGGAGAAGACTTTTTAAGAAGTCTGAGCTTGAAAAAGTTGAGTCCGCCACTCAGCCAGAAAAGCCCGCAGAGACTGCTGATGCTCAAGAAGAGCAGTCTCAAGAGAAAGTTGGTTGAAATGTAGCCACCACGGATGCCCCGAAGACTGCTGATGTCGATCAGCAGAGTATAGAAGACCAAGTTGCTCGAGAGACAGCTGTGGCGAGGAAAAGAGCTGAGACAACTGAGACTCTTGAGGAAAGAGTTGTCTCGTCCCCTCAGACCGATGTCAATATACCTGAGGAGGAGCAAGCTCCACTTGCTACAATTCCAGAAGATGGAGATGATGATTATGACATGATAATGTACTCTCTAGTCTACCCGGATATTCAGCAGATATTGAGGGACTGGAGACGATGGAAACTGGACTTCTCTCGACAGCAATTTGAGCACCCAGAGTACATCAAAGAAGAAGAGGAGCTTTTACACTTCCTAGGAAATATCTTTGTCCACTATGCCCTTAATGAAGAATTTTGTATGGACGCCCTTCATGCCATCAAAGAAGATGAAAAGGAGAAAGCTTTGGAGAAAGACAAAGCTCTTGAAAATTCAAAGATGTGCATGTTCACTGGAGATCATGAGCATGTCATGGAATCGACTAATAGCAGTGATCTAGAAGAGATTGATCCTGCTGAAGCAGTTGAGAAGGTCGAGTTCCAACAGGCCATCAAAGAATCAAGAGCCATGCATGAACAACAGTTGCAAGAGGGTCCGGAGAATCGTTTAAACTCTCTCCTAGCTCTAACCCTTTGGATGTGGCGCAGAAGATAGTTGTTGACATAGCTGTCACCACATCCCCCGTGCAATCTGAAAGTGGCTCTCAGGGGAATGATGATGAAGTTAGGGAATGAGATGTAGAGGGCACTCTAGCCAAGCCAACTCTTGAAGGTGTTGAGACACCTGCCCACACGGCTGCTTACTCAAAAAGACAAATAGTCGAGTCTTAGGAGCAGAGTAACCCCACAACCGTTAACTTAGTTGGTGCGCCAGCTGAGGGGGAAGCTCTCTCCACCATAGCTAGGTCGGAGGACATTGTGGGAGACCAAACTATGAAGTTAGGAGGCGAAGGTGAGAAATCAATGGATCAGCAGAGTGAAGTTGATGAAGCTCGGATGGTTGAGACTGTCTCAGTTGAAACTTCTTCTACACTAAAGGCCAATGACGCTGCAGATGCAGCTAAGGCAAAGGATGGAATGGAGGCCATGGGAGTTGAGACTCTTGGCCATGAAAGTGCAATCCAAGGAGTTAAGACTCCGACGGATGCCACCGGAGACCCCAAGGCAGCTGAGTCTTCCAAAGGGAAATCTGTCCAAGACCCTACTGCAGTTGAGACTGCACAAAAGGATGTTGAAGGCCCTACAACGGTTGAGACTGTTGGGGGTAATAAAGGCCTAAAGTAGGTTGAGACTTCCTTAGGTAAAAAAATTGAGAAAAAGATTCCTCATGTCGAGACGGCTGATGAAGCAGACAAAATCAGCGCTCTCAGTCATTCCTAGGAAAACATTGACACAGAATTTTTGGAATCCAACAATGAAGCCGAGTCCACACCCATTGATATATCTACCAAGGACAAGGTTGAGGATGCTCAAGACTCCGGAGTGATAAAACGGCTCGGATGAGGTTTGTATTCATGATGAGCCAACCCATAATGGCTACATCACATTCCAATGACACTCGATAAAACAGGTGAGGACCAGTCGACTCAAAAGAAAACACAAACTAATACCGAGGAAGCTGTTAAGATAGCTGAAGGTCATCAGTGGCTTGATCTAACACAACACAGATTGCTCAAGCTGGAAATCGGTCCGAGAGCAAGCTAAGATAGCCGCTCCCAGCGTCAAGCCGGTGAGAGGCAAGTCAAGATGACTCTACTCAATGGGAAAAGAGAAAGGCTCCACGAGTTGGACTTACTAGAATCTCTCTAGTCCCGAATAAAATGTTCAAGAAATATTCCACTTGACGAGTTGGCACCCTCTTGATACCGAGTCCAGCTAGAGAGCAAGCCAAGTACACTTTGGAAGAAGTAAGTCCCCGGTGAATCAACGATAGTGACTATAGGTTTGACTTCAATGTTGTTTGGCACGAGGAAGAGTCCGCTTCTCGACCAACTTTTGAAAAGCGTTTAAAGCCATTTGCGAAGAAATTGAGAAAATGGAACATGGCTTAGCATCGTTAGACTAAGGATGGACAAGCGTGATGCAAGTATCATCGGGGGATATTCGAGGTGTTGTCCTTCGAATCGAGGAACGGGTTGTTTAGACAACTGCTATGCGATTAGAGCAAGTCTATTACTTGAAGTCACTCTTTGCAGAGTTGCTTGTTTGGAGTGCGGACAATATACAATTTTAGCAGAGGCAAAAGGAGTACATGGTGAGAATCGAATAATCCCACAAGTCGGATATGAAGTTACTTAAGCTGCAACACAAGAGAGAAATTGCAAGGTTGGAGGCCAACATGAACCAACAGTTCAATGTTCTCCAGACTGAAATGAAATTAATGGCAGATGAGTCCAAGGTTACGCGATCGAATCGTGAAACGGCTTACCCAAAGCGGATGACAAACAAAATTCTACGAAAAGACGACTTGACTTCATTCTCAGTGGATTGTTCCTTGGCCTGGCCCTTTCATTTGGTGATGATGCCAAAAAGAGGGAAGATGAGGCCTTGAAGGAACTGAAGGAAACCAAAGGGAGTCATAAGGAGGAAAAGAAGGAAGTACAAGCTAAGGGGGAAGGAAGCTCAAAAAAAAAACATTTGAAGCTTATGTATGCCCAGACTCCTCAGCAAGGAGAGGTTAAAGCTTCATTTCTCAACATGCTACCAAAAGAGCTATCAGTGGAATAGAAAGCTGAGTTCGCAGTGAAACAATCAAGGAAAGCCATCGAAGCTTAGTTCGAAAAGGTGGCTGAGAAGCATTCTGTGCGGATTCAGAATATAAGGACGCAATATGATGGTCCTCCAGCAGGAAAGGATTTCCATGCGATCAAGCCCCCAAGAGACATTGTTATGCCTGATGTTGGGTCTGAGCCCAGATCCCTAGAGAAGTTTCAAACTCTAGAGGCAGAAGGCTATTTCAGATATATGACTCTACCGCAAGTTTCGGAATATGTCTTTGGGAGAAGGGTCTCGAAGTGTGTAACCTAGCTGAGGTGCATCAAAGTTTCAGTAGTCCTCAGTTGGAAAAGGTAAAGCACCAGTACAGCACACTCCCAGAGGAGCTGAATCGGGAAGATGAAGGGAAAGATCTAGTGGAAGTGGAAGAGGCAGAGGTTCTCGGCATGACTAAATCCTAAGATCATCAAGTATATTGATCCATGAAGAAAGGGATCACATACTCTGGATATGGTCATCTTGCAAATTTAGAAGTCCAGCAAGTTAAGAATGAAGAAGTTTGTGAGGAGACAAGAAGCTGAAAATGAACGAACGACGCGTGAATGGGAGGAAAGGCAGCGTAGGGATGACCCTGCTGCAAGGCGTGCGTATGAGAAGAAGAAGAAAGAAAGAGAAGGAGAGTTGTTGAGGACAGAAGAAGAAGCGAGAAGATTAAGAGAGAAAAGGAAGCGATCAAGGCGTTGAAGACAAACAATTGCAACCCTTTATGTATTTTACCCTGTAAATACACACCTGTAAGTTCTTTGTATATTAGTTGTTAGCTCTGATACCTTTTTTGTAAGTTTGCTCTGATACTTGTTGTATTTCAATAAATGTATATATTATTGTAAACAACTTTGTAAATGACAAGAATGCTATGATCAATAAAATTGATTATTTAAAGCACACATTCTTTGTTATTGCACTGCTTGTGTTTGTTGTTTATTTTATTTAAGTTTTGGCATCATCAAAAAGGGAGAAATTGTTGGGAAATTTATTTGTAAGATTTTGATGATACCATGTAAAACTTAGATTAGGAAGTTGGCACCCCATTTTTCTTGTAATTCTATGTTGAAATAGATAGGACTGAAAGGGACTGAAAGAGCTAAGTGGAGTCAACTATGTTAAAGAAAGCAAGAAGTCAACTGCAGATTAGAGTGAAGACTCCGATGTGTGTCAGCTGAGTATGGCCAAGATGGAAGATAAGGACTCGACTGAAGGAGAGCCACCGGAGGAACAAACGATTGTGTAAAGTATGAAGAAGTGTTAGTCAAGTCGATAAAAGGAGCAAAGTCTAACATTGAAGTGACAAGTTGAGTCATTCCCATGATTGGAGCAGATTCAAGTCAAAGGGGTAAAGGCAACAGTCAAGTCAAGATAACTGACATTGATCCATTGGAAGGAAGTCAAGAATATTACTCAATATACTAATAAGTCCAAGCTGTCAGGTTTTAAAGTGTTTGGCCCTTAAACATGCAAAAGGAATAAACCAACGGGAAACATGGAGCATGTGTCGACCGTAAAGTTGCGAGCCATTTAATACGAGGAAGGGTCAATATCACAAATGCTGCAGACCAAGAAAAGACAAGCCAACGAATAAGAAGTGTCATTTGAAAATAGACTATCTTTTCAACGGGCAAATTTTCAAATAAGCACTATAAAAGGCTGAGAAAGCATTTGAGAAAAGGTTATCTAAACCAAGCACAAACGAATCAAGCAATATTCAAGCAAGCATAACCTGAAAAATTCTCAAAGCTTATCAAAGAATTCCTCAAGCCCAAAACTCGAAGGAACTCGATCCAACACACGCTGTGAAGGAAAGAATACTTCATCCAGTTGAAGAGAAAAAGTTTAAAGAACGAAAAAGGGGTCTACTCTCCAATTTGAAGGAGTTGTAGAGAGGTTCAAGGTTGAACCAGAAGTTTCAAGTTTGTTGGAAGGTTGTGTGATCAATTCCAAAGACTTGAAGGGAGCTTAAGTAGCAAGACAGTTATCTTGTGAAGAAGTTGAGTCGCAGGAGAAGCCAGTTGTGTGATCAAGGTTGTCTCTAGACTGAGAACTGCTTTGTAACTTCATCTGTTACTTAGTGGATTCCTCCAGGAGTTGGAGAAAAGTGGATTAGAGGAATTACCCCATCCTCGAACCACTATAAATTTGCTTGTGTCATTTACTTTCAGCATTTACTTTCTTGTATATATTTTTCATATCTCACGATAAGTTATATTGTTATCCAAATGATAATAACAAGTGCTAAAATAAGTATTAAAAACGAGCTTAAAATTAACAAATGGTATTAAGTCTTCCGTTGTTAAAAACAAAATCACCTAAAAGTTAAGTGTTAGCTGACGCAGCTAAGTTATACTATCAACAGCTTAGTCGAGTCTGTTGAATGGGTAACTTTGCTGAAGAATGCCAACCTAGATGTCCCCAAGGACCCAGCTGATTTGAGTCAACTCTGTTGAAATTCTTAAAACGACTAAAAGTGAAAATTTGGTAAGGCTTATTCAACCCTCCCCCCTCCTTCTAAACCTTACACCATACCCCTTGGGACCTACACCAGATATGATCGTATAGGCCCTCTGTCGCCCAGGCACCAAATGGCACCCGCTTTTGGTGGTGCCTTAGTTTTCTCCCACACGACACTAAGTCGCTATGGCGTGCATGGTATCATTTTTATGCCATAATCTGATGCCGACCAGTCATCTTAGTGACATCACGCCAGCTCGAGCCCGTCTTTTCTATGTTTTTTATACACGGCATCCAGTTCGACCCAGCCGTGATTATCGCTGCTTCCATCTACCAGGTCGTTCGCCACCGTAATCGGGACCGTGCATGCATGCGTTGATCTATGGCTTGAGCTGCAGGTATTATTGGGGATGGATGAGCCGTTGAGCGCCCTAAGGCGCCAATTGATTCGGCCATCATTGTGGCGTATGAGATGTGGTCGACGGCATACTTGAGCCTCGGGAGAGGGATACATTATTGACACCGCCTTTCGCCCGCAGCCTACACCGGATGCACCAAAGACAACACATCATGATGAGGTTCCTTCTTCTTGGGTCAAGCGCCAGCCTCATCCTTCCGCATTCAGGTGATCTTATGCATGAATATTATCTCTGAGATGACGGGAGATGTAGTGGTCGCATCGTCGTTTAGCAATTGCATTTCGGGCCGAAAGCACACCATCGAGCTTATTTGACTGAAAAGTACGAGAATGAGCATGATAGGGTCCTAACTCGATTCATGGCCGATGTACCGCATTTCCTTTCCACCACCGCCGCCTCTCGGGGCGATCGTCTTCCTTACACGACATGACTCTAATGAAGAGCTTTAGATCCTCGGCTACTAGGAAAGTCCTTTTCTCACCTCTCCATTAGGGACAATGTCGTTATCAGTTTAGAGGGGTGTAGTCTGCTTTTTTGATCATTGAGTCGAGTCTTAAGTAAAAAAAAAAAAGAGACTAAAGTCGAGTCAATTTATTTATGTAATCGAAAAAAAGTGTATGACTAAGTGAATTTGTTGAATATGAGTTGAATCGGTGAAAAGAGCATGTGTTTGAGTTGTGATCCGCTCTTCTTCCCATTTATTTCATTTATGTGCTTAACTCGTTGATTTATTTGGAGATGGTTTGTGCGGTTGAATGTTTCTTGAATGATCCCACCGGACTCTAGAACTTGTCTGAACACTAGTCGAGGCAAAATCCTAGGTGAAGTAACATTAAGGAAGTGATTTAGGCCATCTTTGAATAACCTAGAGCCAAAAATACCTACATTTATATTATATATTTTCCCTAGTGTCCCCCTTGAGCCTTGTAAACTCGTTTTCTTTGGCGGCCAATCTAATACCCGAGCCTCGAGCCTTGTAAACCCGTTTCTTTGGCGGCCAATCTAATACCCATAGCCTACATGTGAAAATCCTAATTACCCTCACTCATACACACAAGTTATAGAAAAATATTGAAGGTTGATGAGGGTATAATGAACGGGGTATATGTTTAATTGCGTGAAATTGCCCGAGAAGTAAAAATATTAAACCCCATGTATAAAGTATGCAAAAGATTAAGTTTGGGGTTTGAAAAAAAAAAAAAGGAATAATTAGTGGGATTGAATGTTCATGAAGTGAGAACAATGGGAATATCAAAAAGTGAATGGTGGTTATTAGTTGGTGATTTGAAAGAGTTGATAATTGTGTGTTTGGGTGATTTGAGCCACATAATCCTATATTTTTCTATCTTACCCTAAGCCCACATTACAAGCTTTGAAGTCATATTGATCTTTGTGTTACATTAGCCTACATTAGTGGGGATTAGTGTGAAAAACAAACCTGGAGTCCCAGAAGCATCTCACCTTTACATTGTAAAGTGGATCATCTTGAAAACACTTGATTGCGTAAATCTATCGGGATAATGAAAATAGAGTTGGCATGAGCGAGTCCACACTCATGATCACATTGTTAAAGTGAGTGCTTGATTGATAATGAAACAAATTTTGAGACGAATGAGCTTGATTGTGAAGTTTTGCAGTTAGTATGTTTGAGTCAATGGTTGATATTTTTGTTCCCTTCGTGTCTTTTATTTTTCAAGAGTCTGTAATTGCTTGAGAACAAGCAAACGTGTAAGTTTGGGGGTACTTATTTAGTTGGTTTTATACCAGTATATTCAGTATTCTAGACTAGGATTTTGCATTGTTTTTGGGTATTTTAATGTCGTTTGAGTCCATTTTAGTTTATTAGTTGTTGTTAGGGAGTCAAAATAGATTATGGTGGCCGAAATTGATTGAAAACGATGAAAAACGTGTTTGGAAGGAGGAAATCGCATTTAAGGAAGAGAAAAGTGGGACAAAATATACAAGGCAGCAGCGGCAAAAGCAGTGATGGGGTCCAAAACGGTACATGCGTGATTTTTCTGGAGCACTGTAGCGCTCGTCTGGCGCCGCTGCCGGCCGATCGTGGCGTGGGCGACAATGTGCATCGGCGCTGCAGCGCTATTCTTGAGCGCCACAATGCGCGTCCGGGCGGAAGAGTTTATATTTTATTCTTTTGGGGCTTTTGAATTATTTTGGGACTACAAATACAATCAATGACGCACGGGACAGGGGTGGGATATTTTAGAGAGCACACGGGATGACTTTGAGCAAAGAGAAAGAGTTCGGGACGAGATTCGAAGGCATCTATCTTCTGGAAACAGAGATGATTCTTTCTTTGATTATTCTAAATCACTTTTCCATTATCTTTGTTGAACCCTTGCGATGTATAATTACTTTTTCATGAGTTTTTGTACATCCAATATGAGCTAAATCTATTTTTCTAGGGGATTGTTGTAACTTACGTTTGAACCTATGTTTTGATTTTCAGTTTATTAGATTCGCATGTTATTTAATTTATTTATGCTATTTGAAAATGCATCTGGATTATCTGATCAATAATTTTGATTGTTTGGTGTGTTTGGTTTGATGTTCGAGAGAGGTAATTGAACGTTTGGTCATAGAATAGCATAACTTAGGGTTTCATAGAACTGAGAGGTTTATGAATTCTTCGAAGTCGGTGATAGAGTATTCATTGAAACACATTAGGATTTAATTTATGATTTTTATAGAGATATCGAAATCAAGATTGGAACTTTAAATCACTTGGCACTCGAGAGAGGAAGTGATAACTGGTAGGAATATTGGGCTTATGGATTGATGGCATGTGATTAATAAACTGGATTGATAACATAGGGGATAACTAGGTGAATCAACCCTCTAGAATTCATTTTTAAGTATTTGATAATTTGTCTAAACGAACTTTTCAGGTTTAATTTTAGCTTTATTGTTAGTTTACTCAAAATATATCTCTTTTCGATTATCTAGATAGAATTAAGCTATTGTAATTACAACGATTTAGTTTAAAATTTGATATCAATCCATGTGGAGACGATAACTCTACTCTTTAATCTATATTAAAACTTGACATTGTACGTTTGCGGTAAGAATATCTCGATCACGTAGTAAGAACTTTATATGATTAATATTTTATGTAAATTAGAATTCCTCAATGTATCATATATTTATGATTAATTGATGAAGACTTCATAAAAATAACTCAACTGTTATTTGTTTCTTGTTGACACGATGTCACCTTGAATCTCATATTTGACTTTTATTAAGGCAAGTAAGAACTTTTCGTATGGTTGTCTCGTAGCTAAATAAAAAATATTATCAAATGTTACTTGTCTATAATAGAATTATTATTTCTAACTTCACAATTTACATGTCACTCTAGTTATTTGTTCCGGTCAACAACTCTACGTTTCAACATCTCTTTCAGTTGTGTGATACACATATTATAAGGTTGAATCTCTTAATGTTTTGTTTCAAAGAAAAATAAATAAGTGTTTTGCAATCTTTCAACAGTTTTTACCTAGATGAGAATAACAATTATCCACAAGTAAAAAAAAAACTTTTCTACAAGTCGTATTTTTATAAATTAAAATATTACCAATTTATCTATTATTTAATATATCGCTAAATTAATAGATTTTGTGATCCCAATATTATTAATTTATAGAAGTTTAATTTTAGTTGGTTTTGAACTCTTGCATCGTCATCATCAACTGTGCCCAACTTAATTTTCAAAAGAAAAACCTATGAACCACTTAATATTGAAAAAAATCAAAGAATAATGCAATTGATCTGCTCCTCATATTGACCTACAAGCTCTTGTATATTGATATGGTTTCCATGTGAATAATATTAAAAGAAAAAATGTATTATAATTTATACTAACAAATATTGCAACTCAAATTAGGATTTACATTTTATCATGTCTTCAATATATATTTACAAAGAATGATTTGATTCTGCAAAAATTGGGATTGGCTTTCTATAAAATAAAATTTGGTTTACATGTCAATCACCACAATTTCCTTTGCAATAACCAATCTGTAGGATTGATACGGACAGAGTTTGGATTCATAGTCTAAGTTAGAAGCCAGAGGCCCAGAGCAACTCCTTGAGTCCAAACTTTATTGGACCTTCTAGATCAACGTGGCCCGTTTCCTACATTTCCGACCCTTATAATTGTAATCGTGTTGGGGCCATTATGGCGATAAAATTACAAATAAAAATTTTGGGGAAATAAAATTATAAATAATATAACATTGTGCCCCTCGGATTTCTTATATGGCATGATGTTCATTCAATTTTCGTGTTTTTTCTAATAAGAAAATTCAAATGATTATTGATAAAGAAAATTGTCATCTTTTGCACACTCGCATAATTATTTATTGAGAATCAAATGATTATTAAGGTGTCAACTCTCCAAAACACTTTTCATCATTTTGGAAATAGAATAATGGCTATGAATCTTGTTATCTTCCACTACTCTATTCTGTCTTTGCCAACTGCTTAGGTTGTAAATGCTTGAGTTTTTTTGAAGAAGATATTTTTTCTTTGAGACTTTTATTGATTGTGATTTTTTTTCAAAACATATATTTTCACTTTTAAAAAAATATGTTCATATTCAAGTATCTTTATATAAGAAAAATATTATATCATCAAATTTGATCATTACAATTTTACCTTTATCTTGTGGACGCTAATCAACATCCCAATTCATTTTCAGAAAAACAAAAGAGAAAGAAATAAAGAAAAATTATATTTTTTAACTCACTTCCAAATATAATCCCAAAACCAGAGCTGTTAAAAAAGGGTTCGATGGACTGGCCAACCTGCAACCCGCCACAAACCACTGTTAGGTTGGGGAAGGGAGGGGGATAATTATTAACAAACAAATTATAACAAACAACTTGCGCACATAAAGTGACATATATCCATACGTGTAGTTGAATTTGAATCCAAAAATTTGGTAATTATCCAGTTGTATTAGGTGTATGGTACATATTGTGTATTTTTTTTAAGGGGTATATTTCTTGTATTGATAAAAGATAAATATTACATTTAAAATAAAATTGGACAGATTGATTATATGATGGATTGACTCTAACACTACAACAAAATTCCCATTCACCGACAAAATAATTTTGTTACTAAATTTTATACTTACCTACAAATAAAAAATATTATTCTTTTTCCAAACTACGTGACCAATTCGATGATTACCAACAATTGTTAAATTTAATGTGAATAAAATACTTTAGGTATTTACCAACAATTTTAGATTTTATTGGTAAATATTTATCTACAATGATTTCACAACAAAAATTTTACCTACAATTTATATTTATCTTAATACTTACGAATAGGGATGGCAACGGGGCGGGTCTGGGACGAGTTTGGCTAACCCGGAACCCGCCCGCTAAGGAAAAACAAGACTCTGAACCGACCCGCCTCAGACCCGACCCGCCCGTTTGGACCCGCAACCCGGCAGACCCGCCAGGATGTTAATTTTCACTTTGAAATGCCTAATTTTTCTCTAATGGCGAAAAACAATTGCTGAGGGCCCTGAAAAACACTGCACATTTCTAATTTAATGAAACAAATGATAATCCATATAAGAATTACTAGTAAACTTGTAAATTGTAGGTACACGAAACTTCTCACGACCTTCTTACTAATAATAACAAAAGTTAACTAGGAATCTAGGATGAAGGTCTAAACAATTTCTGGTAAATGAACCATTATTAGGCCAGAGCCCAAAACTTCCATCAGACACCACCTCAATCCCATGCTCTTCATGTTTTAACTCATTTTTTGTTCCCGAATTAATTTAACTTTTTTAATTTTTCTTTCCAGACACCAAGTATCGACCAGAATAAGGGTGAAAC
The DNA here is from genome assembly GCA_016081115.2 of Rehmannia glutinosa. Classification (NCBI taxonomy): domain Eukaryota; kingdom Viridiplantae; phylum Streptophyta; class Magnoliopsida; order Lamiales; family Orobanchaceae; genus Rehmannia; species Rehmannia glutinosa. Next base: position 46,680,853 of record CM071937.1, on the reverse strand, counting down.
ACTAATTTTACCTAGGAACACAGCCAGAAGAAGCGGACTCGCCGGCGAGAGAATGACTAAAATGTTTAAGTAATAATATTTTTTCAAATTAAATACATGTATGCGGGCGGAGTTCGGGCGGGTCTTGCCGGACCGTTACCCCGGACCCACATGGTTTTGAGAAACTGACCGGGACCACCTGGGACCCGCTAGACAGGTTCATTACGGGGTCGGAGTTTGAACCCTCCATCGCCATCTCCACTTACTTAACAGATTTTTCTAGGTGAAATTATTTTTTTAAGGTAAGGTAAGTGTATATATAACAGGTATAACGTCAAAATTAACTCATAGTTGTAAAGTTTTAAAACCTCTATCTTTACAGGCTAGGAACTCAAAAATTTAGGAATCTAGTTTACAAAGTCATATCCAAAAGTATAGTTCCAAAAACAAGTCATTGACACAACTACTTTGTTTGCGTACATTGGACTGTTGTGTGAAAGGGACGAAGATAGAGTTAGTCTCCATATAGTTAAAGGATTTCAAAATTTCTCGTTTTCCTTTTTGATTGGCATGTCCATTTATGATTTTTTTTTCCTGTACACTCTACAAAGTTTTGAAAACTATACAATTTGTCTTTGTCTTGCCTTTTCTCTTTCAGAAAAACAAAGAGGAAAAAATTGGCCACCCACCAACTATGACTAACAAAAACTAAGCTCAGATAGTGATTTGAGAGACAAACTTTGAGGTATTAAATTGGAATATTTGTATCTATAAATTATTGTTTATTAACTCTTGATTAGTCGATTGATTCATAACTGGAGGCAAAAAGCAAAATCTGTTAACTTAGGGGATGTGTCAAAAATTGGTCCCGTTCATTTTTAATTTTAACTTGGTCCTGTAAATTTTAAAATTTCTCAATTTGAGTCATTATCCCACCAAAATGTTGCAAAATCATAGGAAAATGACACGTGATCCCTAAATTGGGATCCCCTCCCGGAATATTTTTAGGTGACTCGCATCGAATACATTTTCCTCCAAACATGGATCGTGTGGATTAGTTCCAATGTCGCCCAAAACTAGCAGTAAATCAAAAAAAAAAAAATCTCAATTTTAGGGGGATCATGTGTGAACCACATCAATTTCCGGTGGTTTTGCAATATTCTTGTGGCGTTAGGTCTTACTTTGAGCAATTTTAAAACTCACATGACCAAATTAAAAAATTAAAAACTAATAGGACCAATTTTAACACAGTCATGCCCTAAATTTAAAAAAAAAAAATAAAATGGCTTACTACTCAATGACACTACCCATTTTGTAGTTTTGTGTTAAAAGGCAACATCCTTTTGTGTTCTCTATTCTGTTTATTAAACAAACTAAAGATACTTTTTTATGAGAAAAGCAACTTTTTGAGGGTCCTCCCTAGAATTCTATTGTCTTTTTTTGCATACTTGCTTTCTATTGGTTGAAGGGACCACTCACCACTGTCCCATATACCATCATAATATATCTCATCATTATTTCCATTATTTTCAAGTTGTCTATTGTTCAATTTGTCCATGTCGTTATTCTTTCATTTAATTTCATGATACTGGTCCCTTAAAGAAATATGGGAAAATAAGACAGTGATTGCTCATCAAGAACATACTTTTTTTTTCAATGAAAATATTTTGTTGTAGTTTTTTTCTAAAGAGATTTTATATACAATGTATATAATTTATTTTAGTTTTTGAAATATATATTTTTTTTCTAAAAGTATATCACATAATCATTAAGCTTGGTGATCCACATACTATACAAAACAAACTATCAACATGCATTCATCAAATATATATTTTTTAAAAACGTCATTAATTCTAATAATTATATTTTTATATATCGTCAATACATTCTTTAGAGTCATTCTCCATTTTTCAAAAAATTAGATAAAGTTTTGAGGAAAGAGGCGCCCATAATTAAATAAATGAGAATTATGATTATGATTTCCTTGGGGTATTAATATGAGTGTGCTCATTGTTGCTTGGAAATTACTGAAAATATGAATGCTAAAGATAAATATTTGGTGTGAATTTAAGGTGTTATTACACTTCCTTAAAGTGAATTTGCTACAATTTGAATGGAAGTATATTTTGAACACAACAAAAGTACTAAAGCCTGTCCCGAATCAATTTTAATAAATTTCTGAAGCGACTTTAGGAATTCTTTTTTTAGGTTTGATCGTATAGGATATTCCCATGTTTATTAAGTTCTCATAAGGCGGATTTACAAAAACAAAAGTTAAAAACGTAAAACAATTGCCCCCACTCTTGTAAACAATGACAACTTTTGACGCTTTTAGGTGATTTTTTTTCGACAAATTTATCTCGCCCTTTTATTGGACAAATTTACGCCCCACCAAATTTTCTGCAAACTTTACGTTATCGTTTCAAGATTATTTAAACATGTTTTAAATGTGTTTCTTCTAATAAAATTTTGAAAAGTAAATTTTGCCTCAGATTAAATAGTCCATTTTATAATCGAAATCTTATAAAAAAAATCAAGAAATATCTGCGTAAAACAACACATATTAAAACCAAACAAATTAAAAATATTATAGAAACAACGAATAAAAAACAAAATTCAATTTTGATCCAACGCATTTAAACATAAAAAAATTAAACAAAACAAAACTATAATTGAGACAAACCATAAACAATATAAAAATACCAAATGAGCAAAGATCGTAAAATTTGCAAAAATTATATTTAAACATTGAAAAACTACATTGAAAAACAAAGAAACATCGTAACAACACATAAATAATGTAAAAAATATTAAAAACACCACATGAATAAAAAAGAGCTTAAAAAGTAGGTAAAATTATATTTACACAATGAAAACTACATGGAAACAACAAAAATATTATTAGAACAACATTACAAATATTATAGAACAACACGAAAATAATAGAAACAATGTATAAAACAATACATGAATAAAAAGAAGCATAAAAAATAGGCAAAAGTTATTTCAAACATCAAAACAACAAAGAAACAAGATAAAAACAACAAAAGAAACAAATTCAAACAAAATTGAAATAACATATATAACATATAAAGAATAATGAAAAAGAAAAAATGTAAAAACGAAAAATAACCAAAAACTATGCAGGAGCGTAAAAAGGGGGATGAGTACAGGTTGATAGTGAGCGTATTTTGCTAAAACATTTTACCTAAAAATGGGTATTTTTGTAAATTCCCAACACAAAAAGTATGGATTTTTTTAATGATTAGGGCTTAGATTTGGGTTTGGGTGGCCTTTATTTAGAAATAAGATATCGTTTACATATGCTTTTTGCCTTTTTAATTAAAAATTACTCCAATGTGTAGGGAGATGAATTTTGGGATGAAAAATCATGATATTATTGTGCGCTTATACAGCATTACAATCACATTTTGTTTTCATTCCGTAAAAAGAATTTTTGTTCTCCTAAAATGGGAACGCATTTGACAAATTTCTCTCCAATTTTCACATTATTATAAATAGATATCATCTTCCTTTGTACATTAAAAATAGAAGATAGGCTTTTTTTTCAAAAGGCTATCAGAAGATTCAGAACACTGCTATCAGACAAAATCTACCAAACGAAGACATTCTAATATTATTTTGAGATTATATACATATATATATTATCATAGAGATATTTCTGATCCTATCGATTGAACATGCATCTCTTTAAATCGTGACTAACATGATAAGATTCAATTTAAATATGTAATCGAGATAAATCGTTTATATTCTTCTCGATGTGTGTAAAATATATGTGCATTTTATGGCTTAAAATGTTATATATTTGATGTATTTGCACGATATTTAGTATGTTTTTACTTTCGCTCTGCGCCAGCATTTATACTAAAACGCGAGCTTAAAACGAAGAAATTAGGATGGCACAATTTCTCCGAACCCGACGGAGGATTCGATACTCCGACTCCTAACGCGAGGAGGGTATGGAGGGTAGTTTGCACCCGATTAAATAAAATGGGTACGCTGGGATGATTATTTTGCAATGTACGGATGCTGGTTCAGACATCCTACTCATACCCTACCCGATACCGTATTAAATAATAATATTATATATATAATATATCTTACATATATATTTATTTATAATATTTTACATATATTTTTTTTTATTTATACAACTCTATTTATTTATATTTAAAGAAAAGATTTTTTCCAAGTCTCAAACTAAAATCTACAAACCCTAACACTTTTGTTTAACTTTTTAATATTTTGCTATATTTTTATAATATTTAGTTCGCTAATTCTTATTTGTATTCTTTTTCCTTATTTGCTTCCTTAAGAATTTAGTAAAATATCAATATCTTTATTTAAATAACTCAAATTTCTCTTTAAAAAAAATAACTTAAATTTAAAAAAAAATACAATTGTAAAGCTGCAAGAGGGTATGGGTAGTGAATGAATACCCGCCTTCATCCGATGGGTAATGGGACGGGTATGAAAATAATATCAATTCACGGGTACGGTAATGGTACGGGTACGCAGTATAATAAATGGGTACGGGACGAGGACATGTAATCCCACCCAATCCTACCCATTGCCATCCCTTAAGAAATATCACTTGGAATGTCCGTCTAAGATTGACGAATGCGAAGAGAAGATCAAAACGACGAAGAAAATGGACAAAAACACTTCACACAAATCACACGTGTCACACTGGCCTGATTCGCAGGTGGTGTCCACTACCGGTGAAAATACTTGTGAAACCACACAACGCGGTGAAGTCGGGCAAAAAACAGGATCAATTCGCGCTACCTACAGATCAGGTGATCCTGGGCCTGTGGGAAAGTGGTATCGAATCGCACGCTGTGTCGCAGGTGAGCTCACACAATCGTGTGGTAAAGTTAAGGATCAAGAATAAACCACACCTGGGTGGGACTCTATCACGACGCTGCTGGGAGAGTTCTCTTCACATTCCAACTCTACAAGTGATCTCTCCAAGCATCTATGGTGACCTGGGCTTGCACGAAATATATCACTTCATACCGCAGAAAAACACATCGAATAACACAGAATACAAGTTAATCGAAGATATTTCGAGAGAAGCCAGGTCGCCAAGAACACCACAAAGCTTTCGTGATCTACGAGAGCACAAGAGCTTTCAATGCTTAGAGGGAATCCATCCCGACAAGAAGGGGTCTTCTTTCTAGTGTCTAAGATCTCTTGTTTGGCGCTAAACGATGTCATAATATTGATTCAATTTGTCTATAAGTTTGTAATCAATGTTCGCATATCTTTCCTCGATCTTAGGGGCATAATCGAAATCATGGATTCATGTTAAGATGATTATTTATTTTTTTAATTAATTCATGCTTTTATTTTATGAATCTCTGGATGCTTATTCCTAATTGTTTTTTATCCTGATCAATAATTGTGATTGGCCATATTTGTTAGTGCAAAATCTCTAAGAGTGAGTTCTATCAAAGACGACAATTGAATTCAGACATAAACTGCATCGAGCCCGGGAGACCTACAACTATTCGTGGGGAGTCATTCAATTCATAGGATCTTTCGGGGAGTTATTAATAATTTATCGAAAGCAGTGGAGACCTACAATTGTTATTAATCATTGCTTATGCGATGCCCTGAGGAATAGACTAACTTAGGAATCGAACCCATGTAACTGCAAATTTAATCAAGCCTTTTAAAACTTTACTTGCATTTAATATTGAAGAAACGTGTTGAAATTATGTGCCCAAGGTTGCTCTTGTAGTTTTGGAAAATACTTGGGGCTCACACATTTATTTATTTATTTTTTGTTTTTAATTTTTATAAATACTCAATATTCCTCGTCAATAAAAATTAGAACGCGATGTTATTATAGCCTGTTTGTTTCAATATCAATCCTCGAGGAACACGATCTTTCTTGTCATTATCATATAAACTATAAACACTCATAGCCTGTATGATCAAAAATATTTTTCGCTTAACATCTCCCTTATATTATAAGTAGTAGAGATTATTATCTCTCCTACACTTAATATTAGAAATCTCTTTCCTACACCTCTCTCTATGTTTTTCCTTGAAAGCATCACCAAAGTTCTCCAAGGGTTTAAGGTGTGCACAACCAAGTAAAATAACTCTAGTAGTTATTTACACCAACGAGAAAGATGTTAAATGGTTCAAACCAATCTATCGGCCCGCTCTCATGTTCGCGGCTCAAACATTACTTATGATGCTTTATATGGGCTTGCAGTACGCACTCAACCTCGGCCACGGGATCGACGCTCCACCGCAAACAAATATACTCGATCTACTTTATATGTGCAAATATGCGATTTATGTTTTGACCCATATTTACTAACAAATATAAAATATTCCCCAAAACGAAACCAAAACTATTCCCAAAACCATTTTCCTTAAAACACAAATAAAAACAAATATTACCTAATGGTGTAGTTTATAGAATATGGTAAGCAAGGTCGTATCCACGGAGACTAATAAATTAGTGCGCTAAGTATTGAATTAAAATAGCCTTATTTTTATTTATAAGATCAAGATTAGACGATTGTTTCGAGATTAAAACAACTTGTGGACTACTAAACACAAGGTAAAGATAATGAGAATAATGAAAGTATCAAGAGAATAAAGCGGATTCCCTGGGTTATGGGTTTCGATTAATATCTCTCATGTCCCGATTTAATGAAAGCTGGGTTATTATCAATATTCCTATAAGACGATCACAACGGTATAATATTCTCCTCTCGAGATGTATATAAAAATGTGATTGAAATATCTATGCTAAAGATTCTACTCAACATAAGATACACAACTCCCAAAAGTACAAAAGATCAAATGTCCTCACAAATATTCACAAACCTCGATTCATGCAAATATTCATGTCAAGACTTCAAGATCTAATATCAACTCATCTCGAATTATGAATCAATATATCAAACATGCTAAATTATCGCAAAGTTGATAGAACAAGTTAATAAGCACAAAGTACTCAAATAGCTTCAAGACAATAACTTCAACTAAGATTAAAACATTCAACAAGAGTTCATTAATCTACTTCCAAAACCCTAAAATCACAATATGTTTATGCCATACACGATGTTCAAACAACTCATGTTGCATAAATTGTTCAATGTCATACTAAGCTCAAAATGAAAGACTAAGATACAATTAAGCAAGAAAAACTTAGATAGTCGACATAATCTCGCGATGTATCTTCGATCCTTAAGCTCCGATGCAACCCGATTCTTCCTTGATGCCTCCTCGAAAGAGTAAATTTTTGTCTCGTGTTGGTTCTAAGTCCAAGAATGAGAATATCCCCCGGCGCGCGCCCAAAAGTCCTTTTATACCTTTCTCAAAAGTCTAGTAAGGGTGTTGTTGTCGCCTTTGTGATTCCAAAAGACAGATGCACGTTACCCGTGCTCCATCCCTAGATATCAGACTGCCACTCAACAACGCACGGTCTGCCAGGTGGCCACGACGGTTACCCAGGCGTGGTGTCGTAGTGGCATATTCAATCCTTCAAGTGCATACCTGTCGTGCTCTAACGCACGGTGGCCCGGGCGCTGCACTCAGAGCCAGCCTTCTTTCCTAGTGTGGACGCACTGTCGTGTCCATGCACGCGCCCGCCTGCGTGCCTGCTTTTGCCTATTTTGTCCAATTTCTTCTAATCTCGCTTCTAACCCCATATGTTCACTCGGGACTTAGTGTTTCACTTCGCGATGCCTCACAGATTTGTCACCAAATTGCTTCAAATATCATTAAATTCCTACAAAACGAGCAAAACGTAATATCTTTCCACACAAAGAGTGAATATAAACCATTTTATACTAGTTATCGCATGTCTAAACACAATTTTAGTATAAATATGCCGCAGAAAATACATGCAAAATTCATATCTATGGACAATCAAATAAAGAGTAACTTATGCATGAATTCACTATGCAAGAGAAATTAATCTACCTAAGAAAAACAACCTTACCACAATGTCATCACCTCTCGCATCCGGGGCAAGAGACATTGTCATCCAAACAGTTCTTCCAAATCTATGTATCGACTTCACATTTTAGCCACGCCCTGCATAATGTCAACACCTTTATTCTTCAACTTATAGATTGGAATGTTTTTACTTTTTAATGGTAAAATTGATTTTCATATATAATATATAATTATCACTGCGAAGTCTATAAGATAAGTAAATAAAAGTGCCCAAAAATCAAGGGATAAACAAAATTACCGATATACAAATTGTATTGTCAGCTTACAAAAGTAACTCGTTTTTTTTTTCTCTCTGACTTAATAGTAAATTTGATTCTCGTGATATAACTAATTAAAGGGCACTTTCCTACCTAACCCACATTATTTTGTAAAATAAAGACCAATCATGATTTTGATATCGTGGTCAATCAAGAAAACCATCATAATTATAAATATCCCAAACTAATATTCGAGTAAAGTTTTAATAGCACGATAATATTAAGCCCTTTAGATAACATATTATCATTTAAATTTCAAAGAAAGTAATTTCACTTATTGTTTGTTTTGTCACGATTATAACTAAAAGAGTCAAGGTCAAACACGCTCCCATATCGTTTATAACTACCAAGACCGATATTCAGCCATGTTCAACTTTTGTGGCCATATCGAGAGTTAAAAATGTAAAAGTTTGAAAATTCTTTCATAGGTAAAAAGATGGTACAGCTGGAAATAAAAATGTGTACAGACGACTGGAGATTACCGAAATCAACCGATATCCCACTCGAAAGATCTCCGAACCGAAAATATCCTTCGATTTTGACTTTCAACTGCATCAGCATCGAAAATTTTATGGTACTGGCTCGAGATTTTTCAAATACCCGCTCCGAGAACCGTACTCAAACCACTCCCAACCGAGGACCCGAAGCTGTAATCCGATTTTAAAAATTTTATATAAATACATACGCATTATTTTTATGTTGTTTTTATTTTGATATTGAATTAACTACAAATTATTTGAAATTAAATTGAATATAAAACATATTTCGGGAAAAAAAACCATAATATCGCAACTATTATGAATTTTAAAAACTTTGATATTAATAATAGAGTAAATAATTTGAAATTAAAATTAGTTAAATGATTAGTAAAATTGCACTTAAAAGAGAAACAAGTAATAGTATCATATTATAACAATATAAAAAAATCATATTTTAATTCTTTTTACTGACATCACATAAATTATAAATATAATTTTATTGATTATGTTAAGTTGTTAAGTATGAGACATCGAGATTATAAATTTATACAAGTTTTTATTTCATTTTAATTTATGAAAACCATCGCTTAATTATATATGTTCTATGTCAAGCAGTAATCCATACAATTGCCCAAATAATATATCATTATTGTATTATAGAGGTTATTAAGTTTAGAATTTTGACTGGTTACCTATTATAGTTTTAGTTTTTATTTCGAGACTACGCAAAAAGATACTGTACTCTGTAAGATATCCGTTTCGTGATTTTTATATTGATTTTTTCTTTTTTTTTCTCCAAATTTGTATGCTTGACGGCGGCTAATCTCCGACCTCCGTCCCGAACCGAACTGCAGACTCATCCTGGCCTCCCATTAGAACTGACCTGTCTTTCAACCGTCCCGAACTTTCAGACGGGGTTCTGGATGGAGATTTTTTCTATGGTTGGGCCTCGAGATTTATTTTCGCATCTTCTGACACCGTGACGGTTTCCGAGATTTCCAAATCTCCGAACCGTCCCGCACTGCACACCTCCCTAGTTGGAAATATAAACAAATAATGTATTTTATTTTTCCATAATTTGAAGTAACTATTTGTAAGATATTTGTTTAAGTTTGAATTTTCTTTTGTTTTATAATTAGTATTTTCAAGCGATATCTTCTAACTATTTCAAATAAATTTTGGATACTAAAATTTATTTTTTGATAAATCCATGTAACGTGTTGTTCTAGTAATAAATAATATAATAGGTATGTTTATAATTCCTTCATGATTTTCTGCTTGAAACGTGCCCCCCGAGACTAGGGAAATTTCCAAGAAATACTAATGAAACATTATCTAAATTTATTTTTCTAGAGAAGTAGAATAGAATGATACCCTTCTGCAACCGTATCATTTTTGGTACAGTACAATTACTCCCTTAATGGCAATAATGTACAAATAGTCCAATTTCACACAATATTTTTATCAGTGTTGCACATGTCATGGTTGACTTGAGAGTCTAATAACAATGGGACCCCTTTTTGTGATCTATGAATCAGTGCATCAATTAATTCCATCAAAAATATTTTTCAACTTAAGCCCACCAAAATTACTTTTCATTACTCAGCAAATTAAATTTACCTTTTTCTAATTAACTTTTTCACATAATGATAGATACTTACAATATTTGTACGTGTAGGTGAGATCGAGAAAGTAGAAATAATTACAACATGTGTAACTTATTAGAAGAGGATATAATGTCTCGTAGATGTTATAATGTATATATATATATATATATATACTTAAATACTTGTTCTAATTCCATCATTAAAGTTCCTTATTTTTAATAAAACCAAAATGGAACATTTGTCCTTCGTTCAAACACTTGATGTTGCATGCTTTTTACCATATGTCTATTTTGACTAAATCGTAATAATATAATGACATGATAAATCATAAATATAAATTCCACAAAAAGGTCAAAATATTTCTATGTCAATGTCCTATTTGACTAAAGGTGGAAAGAATAGAATCTTTTGATTCAATTAGGTATTCAAATTCGTATATTAACATTCAAATTCAAAAAATATTATTGAAATTCGCATATTATGTTAATACGAATATTAATATAATTATATTTGATTCAACGTCGAAAGAGTATTCGCCAATAAATTTTATATATATTTATATTTGTATAAATTACTCGTATATAATCCAAATATATAAATATATATTTATTTATGTGAATCATTAATAAAATAATAAAAACATGTTGGAAATAAACTTGATTTGATCCATTAATATAGACTTGAAGAATATTTTTTGAGTAGAAAATAAAAAAGAGTCCGTTAAATATTAGAGCCCACAGTTTCAATTTTAAAAATTCTTTAAAAATGTCTTGAGAAAATATTTTAGATTCTATAGAAAGAAAGTTGTAGATTATTTCATTAATATATATCTTGTTAGACTGTTTCTAGTTGATAAATTGTATTAGATACGTAGCCATTTGTTAGAGTAACTATCTTAGTATAAATAAGAGTTGATCATTTGTTACCAAGCCAAAATTGAGAAGAATCAAGAAACCTCGCCTTCCCTACTAAGAAATCAAGAAAACACACCGCTAACACTAAGAAAACATCTCTTATTCCAAATATATATTTTATATATAATCAATTAATATAGATATATTAGAATTTTGAATATGAATATTTGAATTGATTCATATAAATTCAATATATTTTTAAATAAGAAGAAGAATTAATTTTTGTATTTGAATATTCAAATAATTCAAATAAGAATATTATCTACAATTTGTTTCTAATACGAATATAATACATTTTAATATTCGATTCGATTTGATTTGTTTAGACCTTTATATTTGAACATAAATGACTAAAAATGAGACACTTGCGAAAATGACTAAGAAAATAGTAAATCTGTTGCTGAGCAAATAAAAATAGGGAAGTATCTCTACAGAAGCCAATCATATGGCTTTTTCTTCTTATATTCTAGAGTAACATGCCATGCTATAATGTGTGACATGTGGGTGCATGCATGTATGTACTCAAAAATATATGAACATTTAACCAATCTGTCATGTTATACCATGTTCTTTAGCAAGAAGAAAAATCTCTCAAAAATATGTCATTATTATCAAATTAATAAAAATAAATCTATATATATATATATATATAAGTGTGTAAACAACCATAAAATGAAATACAATATTTTCCCCTCGGTGAGTGATCTGGCATTAGCCCATTGGCCAACAATTTAATTATTCAATTGTTGTGAGGTCATTTGTCCAAACCAAAAAAAGTTTTGCCATGTCCAATCTCAAAATTTCTCAGGTTTGTTGAGACTTCCACACATGGTGACAAACTATTTTCAATGATATATACTTAGAAACTATTTGATCAAATTCTCACATTCTCTTGTTTCTCCATTATCAAGTTTCTCAATTAGAGAAAGATGGAAAAAAATAAAACAGCCCTGAATTTTTCTCCACTTTATTTTTATTATCATGTTTTATAGCAGAGATGAGTGCAAAGAAGCAAATTGAAGCTCTTTCTCGTATTTACAAAGAGAAGCTGAAAACAATGGAGACATTGATAAAAGTCATTTCAATGCAAGCTACGATCATTTTCATGGGGCAAAATTAGTTCATCCACAAGGTGAAGGGCTTAAAGAGAATGACAGAATAGAGAGATTGCCTGGACAACCACAAGTTAAATTCAAGCAGTATGGTGGTTATGTTACTGTGAACCGAAAGGCCGGTCGAGCGTTTTATTATTATTTTGTTGAGGCTCATACGTTCTGATCACAACTCACTACCTCTTCTCTGGCTTAATGGAGTGTGTATGTGTGTGTGTTTTTTTTTTAATTTTTTAGATGTGTTAGTGTTTAAAATTATATTGGGTGAATCTTTATTTTCATGTCAATTTTTTAGCATCTCTTTACCTTTTCTGACTTTTTTGCAAGAAGGGGCATCTTTTTGGATGGTGATGTTTTCATGTGTAAAGGAAATTATATCCCCACTTAAATTTCAATACTTGTGGCTGTTTTATTTGAATTCTCGATCATTTTTAATGTTTTTTTAAACTTTCAGATAAAACACCTAATATGAAAAAGAGAATGGTCACTTGTCTTTTAAGATGCCAAGACAGTAATAAGATGTCAGTGTATTTGAAAAGTCTGCTTCTGTTTTTTTCAATCTATTTGGCATTAGAATAATGAGTTATAGTATTAGTAGTATTTTTATTTTTCTGGGAAACCCCACTAGTTGACCTATCCCCTGGCATGTTGCACCAACTCCTCTTTTTTTCTAAATACTTAAAGCACTTTTCCTTCTAGAAAGAACAAATATTATTATTATTATTATTATTATTATTATTATTATTATTATTATTATTATTATTATTATTTTGAAAACAAGTGAGAGTTAAATATTGAATTATTTGATCATTGGTTGTCTTAATTGCTGTTTGATCCCGACATGTTACTCTGATCTATAGCTGGTATGCAGTGATTCATATTTGTATTAGTCCCACATTTTAGAATTCCCTTTGTTGTAATACTTAAGTGTCACATTGACTTGTGATGAGTTTTCTCAACTTTCACTAACTAAACAAATTATTTGATATTGATGCTTAATATCTGCAATTATTGGATTTTCAATAGGCCTGGATGTTCTTTCTCTTGCCTATGGAGCAATGCAGGAGCTCGGGCCGTTTCGGGTTCACAGTGATGGCAAAACACTCTCTACAAAAACAAATTTGCTTGGAACCATGGTCAGTCAGAAGAATAACAGTTCAAAATAAGATTAAATTACAAAAATTACCATAGGTTGTAGTCTATTCAGAATAAACTCTAGTTACTTTTCGAATAGGTAATTACAAAAACTACTCCCGTTGTTTGGTTAATTGAAAAAAAAAAAAAAAAATATTGATTTTTGAAAATTACAAAAACACTTGTGAAGCTTGATTTTGTATCACACTTTAATTTACTGCCTTCATAAGCAAATACATTCCGAACACCCTTTACATTTGTAAAAATATTCTGAATTACTCATGCATTTAACACAGTATCAAACTCTATGAGTTTCAGGGATAGTTTTGTAATTATTCCTTTTTCAAGATAACAAAAAGGTGTTTAAGGGATTACAAACATCATTTTCAGATTTATATATACTTAACAAATACCTCCTCTTGAGGTACAATTTGTAAACTAGCTCCTTCAAATAATTATGTAGTGACTATCCTAATTAATTACTTGAGTTCTCAAATTTTTATTTAGTTTTTTTGCCTTTTCAGCTGCAAATGTGTTGTTTTTGGAATCTCCAGCTGGGGTAGGGTTCTCATATTCAAACACAACGGCTGATTTTATGAACGGTGGAGATAAAAGAACAGCTATTGACAATTATGCATTTTTATTAAACTGGTTAGAGAGATTTCAGAGTATAAAACAGGGATTTCTATATTTCTGGTGAGAGTTATGCTGGTCATTATGTACCCCAGTTGGCACACACTATTCTCCATCACAATAACGCCAATAAGACTATTATCAATCTCAAAGGGATCATTGTAAGTTCCCTTTACATCTTTTTTTTTTTTTATGCACTTTGCAAATTTTTGTACCACTTTGATTAATGAGTGGGAATTTTTTCTGCTTTTTTCTGAACATGGAGAAATTATTTGGTGGGGAAGTTATTAGTCCTTTACTAATCATAAAGACTACAATGTTTTGGCCAAAACCTCAATTATTCTCATGGGCCCTTTTTTTTTTTTTTTTTTCTGTTTCATGTATGGATAGCTAGTAATTTCACAGCGTTCATTTTCTTGCATATGTGTTTGATGTTAAAAAAATGCACTCTCAAATTATGTTGTTTTTCAGAGTTAATTACAAAACTACCATCAAGATTTAGCCTAATTACAAAGTCGCAGTTTATCTTTTAAAAATTACTGATACCCCTTCACATTTGCATCTATTTTACAAATTGCATCTTTTAATTGGGGTATTTGTTAGGTCAATACATACCTCAAGACGTGTTTATATGACATTAAGACGGTATTTGTAATTTCAAAGATAATCGGGAGTTTTGCAATTAGATTAAACTATAGAGGTGTAGTTTTTGTAATTATCCTTATTTTTATTTGGGATTATTTTGTTCCAGCTGTTGTTTCTTTACTAGTCGTTGCATATTCTAGATAGAAAGATGACAAATTTTAATTATTTTTATTCAGAAAATGAAGAGAATGTACCATTTTGAAACTAAGATAATTTTGGTAAGTATTCAAACATTGTCATCATATATATTCCTTAGAACATGGAAGTAATGTGGTACATGATACAATTTGTATTCTAGTATAAAACCATTAAACATATTTCTCCTTGGGTTGTTGCCTGGTCTATTCCACCAATGTGCACCAAACAGGGTACCCCATTCAAAATTTCAAACCTCACCCACTTTGTGTGGAGCAACTCACGTCTTGCCTTTACATGTTTTTATGTGAGTTAGTGCTATTAGACATTTTGGTTTATAATTGAGGATAATTACAAAAACACCCTTCAGGGTTTTACATCAGAGAAATTTTAAATTACAAAAACCTCTTCAGTGTTTGATCTATTACATTTTACCCCAATCGTTAGTCAACTGACAGAATTTGGTTAAGGACATCAACAATATTATGCTGGTAAATATACATGACATGATGTGTATGTTTGTTGATACAATGCAGATTGAAATGCTGTGATCAATGATGAGACTGACATGAAAGGGATGTACGAATATTTTGGAAGCCATGCTCTGATTTCAGATGATAATGCTGAGCAAATTATGAAATACTGTGATTTCTCTCCCAATGCCACTAAACAATCAGATAAATGCAAATGAAGCTGCTAATGAAGCTGATAGAAATGTGGATATTATTGATATTTATAACATTTATGCTCCCTTGTGCTCTAATTCCAGCCTCACAGAGAAGCCCAAGAAGACATCAGGGTGAGTAATTAATGTGTCCTACTATTTTTATTATACATAATTCTGGATTTTATTATATTAGTAATAGGGTAAATTGCAATTTTAGTCAGGTTCGCAATAA
Source organism: Rehmannia glutinosa (assembly GCA_016081115.2). Lineage (NCBI taxonomy): Eukaryota > Viridiplantae > Streptophyta > Magnoliopsida > Lamiales > Orobanchaceae > Rehmannia > Rehmannia glutinosa. The sequence continues at coordinate 46,665,046 of CM071937.1, read as the reverse complement.
TAGTCCTCAGAAAATTCATGATTTACGGAAAAGTCCCATAACTCTTTGATCGCTGAAAGTTGAAAATTTGCCAAATGATCAACATGCCCATATTTTTCGTCCAAACCGCAGAAGCGGAAATCAATTTTACTTATGTGAACATCCTCTGACAATTTTCTCCCCTTAGTTTTCTTCTAATTAACATGCAAATTCCTTGAAGGATATTTACATATATATGGGAATTAGTTTCACATCACAAGTTTGGCCTACTTAAAATGGACATGGGATTTAAAATTTCCCAACTTCCGCACCCAAAGGACTGATCGAGAGTTTTTTTTTCAAAGTTATGGGACTTTTGCAAATCACTGTTTTTGTAGAAATATTATTGTCAAGCCCTTTATAGTTACTGCAATTTGCCCTTGGTATTAATTTGAACATCATTAATATTATTCAAATCGATGATGCAGGCATTGAGTCTTGATCCTTGCAGTGACTATTATGTGTATGCATACCTGAATAGGCCTGAAGTTCAAGAGGCACTCCATGCCAATGTCACCAACATTCCATATGAATGGCAACCTTGCAGGTAATTATAAATTATCTTTATAACTATGCTCCTATATATATTTGCTGTATATTAAATTCAATTTCGAGAAAAAATGATCAATCTTACTTTAGCCAGACAAAATGTTGGGGCTATTTGTACTCTTTTTTTTTGTAAATTAAGGATGCAATTGTAATATATATGATGTCTGCAAATTTCATTAAATTAATTAACGGTTAAAATGCATGTGAGACGTAATTAAACAAGGAGTTTCTATATTTTGAAGCTTCTCTATTTTTTTAATTATCTATTAAATTTATGGTTTCTCATTACTTTAACATGCTCACCAATTAACTAACTGTAAGTACTTCTCTTTGAAAATTGTAGCAATGTCCTCAAGAAATGGCAAGATAGCCCATCAACTGTCATTCCTCTTCTCAAAGAGTTTATGGATAATGGGCTTTCGAGTTTGATATTTAGTAATTAACCACAAATCCCTCATAATTTTCATTATTATAAACAGAATCTCTTTGTAATCTGAAAACTTTACTCGCATATGGTTTAATCGAACAAAAGTTACAAAACTAAATCATAGGATAAATTTAATTACATTTGCCTTGTAATTAATTATTCTGTTGACAAAGCCATTTGTTGTGTAATGCAGTGGGGATATAGATGGAAGGATACCAGTTACGTCAACACAGCAATCCATCAAAAAGATGAAACTTCCCATTAGGATTTCCTTGGCACCCTTGGTACCTTTTGGAGAGGTAACTAGTGTTTGACATAAAATTTGAGGGTTATATTTTAGAGATAATTACAAAACTACCTTTGAGGTTTAGCCTAATTACAAAAGCCACGGGTTATCTTTCAAAATTACGGTTACAAGACTCTCTTGTCGATTTACCTAATAAATACCTCATTTGAGTGTGCAATTTATAAGATATAAGCAAAATGTCAAGGGCTTATTTGTAATTGAAAAATAACTGGGTCTATTTGTAATTAGATTAAACCTTCAAGGGTAGTTTTGTAATTATCCCTATAATTTGTTTACTTCATTTTATATTTTCCTTTAAATATCTACAGTTATACCACCTGGGAAAACAAAAGTTATATTTTCTGCTAATATTAAAAAATGGGGTTAAAAATTGAGTAAACTTTCTGATTGTATATTTTATTTTAATATTTTTGCATCAGGTTGGTGGGTATACACAAGTGTGTATGAAGGCAACCTAACATTTGCTACAGTTAGAGGGGCAGGACATCAAGTGCCAAGTTACCAACTGCTAGAGCACTTTCCTTATTATGCATTTTCTTGCTTGACAGAGCTTCCTAATTCATCAAGAAATTAAAACACTCTTATAATTCCTCTCATTATTAATATTTTTGCACAGGCTAAGGTCAATGGAGAAATTAAATTTCAGCAAGCTTTTTCTTTTTTTTTTATTAATTGATTATTATTTTTTATCCAATTCTTTTTAATGATATTAAACGAGCACGTGTTATGTTTCCTAGATGACATAACAACAGGTCATGGACTAAGGCCAGCGGTCTCCATCGCCAACCCTAACATTGTTTGGTATGCTTTAACTTTTAACCTAATCTTCTAGTTTTATTGCGCCATGAAGTTAGGGCTCTCGACTTGTATTTGGAAATCGAATATGATTAGATTTCGTAAGGTTGCATTATATTTGAGTATAAAAAATTGTGGATTTATTTAATAAAGCTCTTAAAATTGCTCATATAACACATATAAATGAAATCCACCATATCGACTCAAGAAATAGTTCGTAGTAGGAGCTTTATGTCGGACCTGGCTGATAAATCGGGCCAAGGACCGATTTCACCAATTATTTGCCGCGCTCATTTATTCGATGATGAAATAAATGAGATAAACGTCATCTACGCTACGGTAGATGAGTTTAGCATTTTGAATTTCTCAAAACCAATGTCAGTGAATGATAAATAAATGCAAGTCGTACCACTTAAAACGTTTTTATATACTATATAAAAAAGTGCTGAATAAGGAAGCTATATCCCACATAGGAAACACATTAAATGTTCGGACTGGGGCAATGACAAAGAGTTTCACCACTAATAAGGAGACCGCGTGGAACTCCTTATGATACAATTTACGCGACTGTCAATTTCACCAGCCTTCAAGCAAAATTACAAGGTACCAAGGATCAAGATGGTTAATAATCCACCTGAGTCGAGTACTGGGGCTCCTGCCGCAGAGATGTTGCATATATACGTATCGCTTAGAAAGGCAGACTGGCTTGCATATACGAGACGCTGCCGACGCGGCAGGCGCCCCGTGGTAGCTGATTTCCGCAAAATCGCCCGAAGCTACAGACGCGGATACCATCGATGCGCGGCCTCGCTCGCTTAATTCGGGGCACTATGATCGACAATTTTTACCGCTCGCAAAGCAGGTGTAAAGCCCAAAGGATGCTGGCCCTTCAATGTGGCTAACAAGCACCAATGTATTAAGAACACCGAAAGCAATACGTAACCGAAACGGGGCGCATATC
>CM071937.1:46530814-46661889 GCA_016081115.2 Rehmannia glutinosa | reverse complement strand
CATGTTGTACTTCGTTCAATTTACTGTTGCTATTTGGTGATGATGCCAAAAAGGGAAGAATGAGGCCTTAAGGAATTTGAAAAGAGGAAAGGGATAAATAAGGAGGAGAAGAGAGGTGACATGGTGAGGGGAAAGGAAGTTCAAAAAATCTTCCTTTGAAACTCATGTTCTTTGAAACCCATAGCAAGGAGATATCTTGCTTCAGTCTCGGCCAAGTTCACAGAAAGGGAACAATGTTGAGCAAAACTAAGATGGCAATGAAAGGTAAAGAACATCGATTGGTGAATTAAAGAGAAGTTAGGCGAAGAAGCGTCTGCGTGCATCCAAGATATTAGGAAATAGTATGATGGTCCTTGATAGGAAAGTTACCCATTATAAAGCCCCAAAAATAATTTGTTATGCTGATGACGATCTCGAGCCCCGGATCTCTACATAATTCCGCATCTGTTGGAAGGTTAATTTAAACATATGACTCTACCTCAAGCATGGGATCCTCGTGGGAGAAAGGAATTGAGCTATGCAAGACTACTGGGCAGTCGCGGTAAGTTCAGTCACTGCGACCCTACCGAAAGTCAAAAGCTCTCTAGTAAAATATATTCCCAGAGGAAGGGAAGCGAGTCAACAAGGGAGGTATTACGGCGGCAGAGGAGAAGTAGTCAACCACGCGCACTGGGAATATGTTAAGTATGCGGGATCCACGTAAGAATGGAGACCATATACTGGCCGATATGATTGTCTTGCTAACATGGAAGCTTGCACGCAAGATTGCTGCTAAAGAAGATCAAAGAGGAAGAGAATGAAAAAGGTCGAATCGCGAATGGGAGGCCATAGGGATGACCCCGCTTGCTAAGCGAGCCTATGAAAAAAAGAAGAATGAGGAAGAAGAAAGGAAGAGGAAGATAGCTAAAGATGACGGAGGAGAGTTGATGAAGAGAGAAAGAAGGAAGTTAAATAAGGCGTTGAAGATAGATGCGAACCCCGCATGTATTTTACTTAGTTTGTAAATACATAGGCCCTAAGTTTTCCTATAATTGCTCCTGAGAATTTCCTTCTAATGTTCATTCTCCTTGTAACTTAGCTTAGATACACATTGTAGTGTTATACTTGTATAAATCTTTGTTATCTATTATGCATGACTTTGTAAAGGACAAGAATGCTATGATAAATAAACTGATTATTCAAAAGCTTACATTCTTTGTTCTTTGACCGCTTGTATTTGATGTTTACTTATTTTGTTTGTTTTAAGTTTTGCATCATCAAAAGGAGAAAATTGTTAGGAAATTTATTTATTAGATTTTGATGATACCATGTAAAACTTAGACTAGGAAGTTGGCACCCCATTTTCCTGTAATTCTATATTGTAATAGAAAGAATCGAAAGAGCTAGTAAAAGTCACCCAAGTGAAGAATGCGAAAATTCAACGGCGACTATAGTGAAGACTCTATTGGTGTGTCACCGAGTACGGCCATGAAGGAAGACAAGGACTCGATCAAAGAGAGTCACCAGGAACAATCGTGTGAAGTGTCGATCGAGTCAATGAAATGAGCCAAGTCCTATGCTTGAAGTAAATAGTTAGTCAATCCTATGATTGGAAGACTCGAGTTACAAGGGGTAAAGACAACAATCAAGTTGAGACAACGTCGGGATCCGTTGGAAGGAAGTCAAGAATATTACTCGATATAGTAATATGTCCAAGCTTGGTATTAAAGTGTTTGGCCCGAAACATGCAAAAGGAATAAGCGAATGGGAAACACCGCAACTTGTGTCATAACTAAAGACGCGAAGCCATTTAATACGATGAAGGGTCAACATCACAAGTGGTGCGATTAGAAAAGACAAGCCAATCGAACAAGAAGTGTCATTTGAAAATTAACTCTCTTCAACGGGAAAATTTCAAAATAAGCACTATAAAAAGGCCGATAATAATTGAGAAAAGGTTACCTTGCATACCTAGAATCGATCTTCAAGCAATATTCAAAAGCAAACATTAACCTTGCAATATTCTCAAAAGCTTATCAAGATGTTCCTCAAGCCTAAAACTCAAGAAACTCAATCCAACACACGCTGAAGGAGAGACAACGTCTACCACTTGAAAGAAACAATTGAAGAACAAAAAGGGGTCTACTCTCAGTTGAAGGAGTTGTAGAAATGTTCAACGTCGAACCAAGAGATTTAAGTTTGTTGGAGGGTTGTGTGAACAAATCCAAGGAGTTGAAAGTGAGTTGAAGTTAGCGCTGACTTCCTGCGTGAAGAAAAATTTGAGTCACAGAGAAGTCCTGCTATGTGATCAAGGTTGTCTCCTGGATTGTTCACTTTGCTTTGAACTGATCCGCTACTTAGTGGATTCCTCAGAGTTGGAGAAGAGTAGGTTAGAGGAATTACCCCATCCTCGAACCACTATAAAATTACTTGTGTCATTTACTTTCAAGATATACATTCCCTCCATATATTTCTATATCCTATTAACTAAATCTGCTATCCAACTAATAAATAACAAGTGCTAAAAACAAGTGTTAAAAATAATTTAATCAATCTAAAGGGTGTTAAGTCTTTCACAATGTTAAAACCAAATCAACTAAAGTTAAGTGTCAGCTTAACGACCGAGATTATAATATCAACATGTTGAGTGAGTAATCTTAGTGAATATAGTCAACCTAGTTGTCCCAACTGCCTCCACAAATTGAATATAGTTTACCTGTTGTCCCTCAAGACACAAATTGATTTAATTTGGTCAACTCTATAGAAAATCTTAAAAACCCCCTTAAAACTTAAAATTTGGGGAAGGTTTATTTAACCCCCCATCCCTTCTAAACCTTACACCACACCCATTGGTACCTAAGATCAAATGTAAAAGGGATTAGGAGTTTCTTAGGGCATGTTGGTTTTTATCGTAAGTTTATTAAAGATTTTTCAAAAATAACAAGCACTTATATAATCTTCTTGAAAAAATGATGCCTTTTGTTTTAATGATCTTTGTTTACAAAGCTTTTGAGCACATTAAAAGGTGAATTATTTCTCGCTCCCATTATGGTGGTACAGATTGGACACAAACCTTTGAGCTTATGTGAATGCTGTGATTATGCAAAGGGGTTGTGTTGGGCAAAGACGAGATAAATTTTTCAAGGCCATCTATTATGCAAGCACATTGGTTGACGCCAAAAAAATTACACCACCACGGAAAAGGAGATGCTAACCGAAAGTGTTTGCATTTGACAAGTTATGGATTACTTAAATGGGTACCAAGGTCATTGTCTATATTGATCATGCTTCTATTCGGTGACCTCTTTGCAAAGAAAGATGCGGAACCACGAGTAATTATATGGATTCTCCTCCTTAAAGAATTTCATATTGAGATGCGGGATAAGAAGGGTAGTGAGAATCGGCTAGCCAACCACCGATCGAGGTTGGAAAGTGATGGACCTCAAAGCCATTCAAGCTCCTATTCAAAGTCCTTCCTGGATGAGCGTATTTTCAAAAACTCATCTCCCATGGTATGTTGATTTCGTGAACTATCTGGGTCGGTGGAGTCTTGCCTCCGAATTTGACTTCCCACTAGAAGAATAAATTTTTGCATGATGTTAAATCATATCTATGGGATGATCCGCTTTGTTCAAGAGGTGTGCATATTCGATTATTCACCTGTGTGCCTCGAGAGAAGAGAGGAGATTCTTCAAGATGTGCCACTCTACCCCTATGGTGGTCATTTTGGGCCAACCAACGATTCCGCTAAGGTATTACAATCTAGATTTTATTTGCCTTCTTTATTCAAAGATTGTTATACTTTTGTGCGAGTTAAGATAGATGCAGTAAGTTGACAACATCTCTCGATGTCACGACGTTGTCTCTCACTAACATGATGGAAGTAGAATTGTTTTGATGTATAGGGGATTGACTTCATGGGTCCATTCTCCCTTCATTTGGACATGCCTATATCCTTCTTTGCGGTTGATTATGTCTCTAAATGGGTGGAGGCAATTTCTACACCTACTAATGATGCCAAGGTAGTGTTGAATTTTTACACAAACACATATTCACTCATTTTGGCACTCTATGGATATTGTTAGTGATAAAGGTACTTATTTTTGCAATAAACTATTTAATAACCTTCTCATAATTTTGGTGTAAGGGACAAGGTTGCTTTCCGGTTACCACCCGCAATTGAATGGACAGCAATTTTCAAATTGCGAGGAGAAGCAAATCCTCGAGAAGATGACCAGTGGAGTCGAATCGGTGGATCGCTCATAAGTTAGATGATGCGCTTTGGGCATATCTAACGCTTTTAAAATGCCTATTGGTATGTACCCATATCGCCCTTTGTCCTTGGGAAGGCATGTCACTTGCCAAAAGAGCTTGAGAATCGTGCGTATTGGGCCATGAAGAAGGTCAATTTTGACTTAAAGGCGGTGGGTGAGAATAAGTTTTGCAACTTGATGAGATAGAGGAATTCTAAAATGAGGCCTATGAGAATGCCAAAATATACAAGGAAAGACCAAGAAATGGCATGATAAAATGATCTTGAGGCGCGAATTTCTCCCGTGCCAACAGTATTATTATTCAATTCGCGGTTGAAATTATTCCCTCGCAAACTCGAAATAAAGATGGTCCTGACTATTTGTCATCGAGCGTGTTTCGCCATTTGGTGCTATAGAGTTACGGAGTAAAGATGGCAGACGTTTTTGTTAATGGGCAGAGGCTAAAACACTATTTTGGTGATTTAAGCCCGGAAAATCCTAAATCTTCCACTAAGAGATCGGATTCGTGATGATCGACAAAGTCCGGGAAGACTCAAACTTAGCGTCTCTTGGGAGGCAACCCAAGCCCTTTTATCGCTTTAGTAGTGTTAATATAGTTGAGTAGTTGTTTTTGTTTTATTGCATCATAGTAGATTTTGGCATTTTTAGGATTCCCAATCAGTTGTTTTTACATGTGAGCGAAGCATTATGATGGAAAATCATGCGGCAAGGGCCCTAAATCCTACACGCAACGTGCAGAGTGAAAATTTGATTCAGGCTGCCAGTTTTGCCGCAAAAATAGCCTACTACAAGTGCCTTATAGGGTAATAGTGTGTTTTGGTACAGGCCCATTTCTCTCTCGGAGTTGCGAAGACTCACCCGTCCAGTAAAGTACTTTAAAACGCCCTGGACCTCATTTTGTTTTAAAACAAAACACTCCCCTCCTTGCTTGGAAATCGACAGTAACACCAATTCACCACCAAAAACTCCCACAACTTCCATTTCTCTTCACAAAAAGAAGCACTCTAGCACCAAACACCTCATCTTCATCTTCCCCACTCATTATTTGGTAAGTTTGGTACCTCCAAACCCTACTCCATGGTTTTCCCCCTATTTCTCGTATTTTGTGTGATTGGAGTGTAGTATGTTGTTTAAAAAAATGTTGATGATATGTGGATTGTGGATTGAATTCTCATCTAGAACTAGGTTTTGGTGTTGAAATTTTGAGATTGAATTGTCTATAATTGCATTTATCATCTTCTCCCACATTCAAATGTCCCAATGATATTTTCACATTGTTGAGTGCAATCTTGCATGCTTATGTTTGTCGTCTCGACATGACGCTACTTCATACACTTGGTGCATTTTATAATTACCTTTATTGTTGCTTTTTCACCCCTCATCGAGTTTCATGTTTCCACGGGCTTTGTTTTGGTGCTTATTTTCCTAGGTGCTAAACATGGGAAGGAAGAGCAAAGGCAAAGGCAAGCAAAAAGCGTCTACTTACGAGGAATACAACACCGCGAGGTTTGTTAGCGAAGAGGCACAAAAATTCTATGGAAAATTAATGACTCACCGAATAAATCTTGAATGGGGTTTCAACTTGGCTATAAGACGGGCATCTCCAATGCATGATCCGTCGGCGACGTTGGAAAAAGTTGTGTGCCCCACCTCCACCATTCGTGACCGGTGCTTGTTAAGGAATTCTATGCAAATGTTAGTGATCCTCCTCGAGGACCCGACAGAGGTCTTCCTACGGAAAGCGAGTCACTTGTACCCCGAGGCTATTCGACAAGATTATTCCTTACTGAGGTTGACCACCGCCATACACGAGTTAATTTCAGACAACCGGATCCGGATGTTGGGAAATTTATTTGTAATATTTTAATGATACCATTTAAAACTTAGACTAGGAAGTTGGCACCCCATTTCTCTTGTAATTCTATGTTGAAATAGATAGAATAAATGGGTGAAAGAGCTAAGTGGAGTCACTATGCCAAGGAATGCAAGACGTCAATCGCATACTGGGAGTGAAGACTCCACCTTGTGTGTCACCGAGTATGGCCAAGATGGAAGATAAGGACTCGGTGAAGAAGAGCCAACTCGGGAATAGCTATGTAAAGTATGAAGAAGTGTCATCAAGTCAATAAAAGGAGCCAAGTCTAACGATTAAAGTGACAGGTTGAGTCATTCCCATGATTGGAAGCGATTCAAGTCAAAGGGTTAAAGCAGGCGATCAAGTCAAGATAATCGACATTGATCCGTTGGAAGAAAGTCAAGAATATTACTCGATATAGTAATAAGTCAAAGTTGCCAGTGTCTTAAAATGTTTGGTCCTAAACATGCAAAAAGAATAAACCAATGGAAACACTAGAGCATGTGTCCGAACCTATAAAGGCTGCGAGCCATTTAATACGAGGAAGGGTCAACATCACAAATGTTGCAGACCAAGAAAAAACAAGCCAACGACCAAGAAGTATCATTTGAAAATAGCATATCTCTTCAATGGGCAAATTTTCAAATGAGCACTATAAAAGTCTGAGGATGCATTTGAGAAAAGGTTACCTGAACCAAGCACAAACGAATCAAGCAATATTCAAGCAAGCATAACCTGAAAAATTCTCAAAGCTTATCAAAGATTTTCTCAAGCCCAAAACTCGAAAGAACTCGATCCAACACACGCTATGAAGTAAAGAATACTTCATCCAGTTGAAGAGGAAAAGTTTAAGGAGCGAAAAAGTGGTCTACTCTCCAAGTTGAAGGATCTGTAGAGAGGTTAAAGGTTGAACCATAAGTTTCAAGTTTGTTGGAAGGCTGTGTGATCAATTCCAAAGACTTGAAGGGAGCTAAAGTAGCAAGGCAGCTGTCTTGTGAAGAAGTTGAGTCATAGGAGAAGCCAGCTGTGTGATCAAGGTTATCTCTAGACTGAGAACAGCTTTGTAACTTGATTTATTACTTAGTGGATTCCTCCAGGAGTTGGAGAAGAGTGGATTAGATGAATTACCCCATCCTCGAACCACTATAAATTTGCTTGTGTCATTTACTTTCGGATTTACTTTCTTGCTTATATTTTCATATCTACTTGATAAGTTATATTGTTATCCAACCCATAATAACAAGTTTAAAACAAGTGTTAAAAACGAGCTTAAAATTTACAAAGGGTGTTAAGCCTTCCCGATTTGTTAAAAACCAAATCACCTAAAAGTTAAGTGTTAATCGACGCAACTAAGTTATACTATCAACAGCTCGAAAGTGCATTTGAGTGGGTAACTTTTTCCAAGAAAGAACCTATTTGTCCCCAAGGACCCGGTGATTTGAGTCAACTCGTTGAAATTCTTAAAAAAGACTAAAAGTGAAAATTTGGTAAGGTTTATTCAACCCCCTTCTAAACCTTACACCACACCCCTTGGGACCTACAAGTGGTATCATAGTGGTTGGTTAATTGAGCCTTCCGCTCTGGTTACTGAACTAGATCTCAATCTTTTTCAAAAGGTTTAGCACTTGTGTTCTCAAAGTCTTTAATTTCAAAAAGCAACGTTATTATCATGGAAGCAAATCTATCTCTTATTCCTATGTTTCTTGTGGAAGAGTTTGATGACCGGAAGATTCGTATGCAGGCTCACCTATCAGCTTTACACGATGAAATGTAGCTTGTGATAGAACATGGGCCACTCCAAATAATGAAGGTTAATCTTCAAGCTACAAGAAGAGCACCTCCAAAATGAAGGAGAGGATGTTGCACCAGAAAAGCCTCGACCCTGCCCATGATTGAAAAACATCACATGAATGGACTAATGAATATAGAAAGAGATATAATCTGGACAATGTGGCCAAGGATATTCTCTACAAGATGTTGGACAAGGCGATGTTCAATAAAGTCAAGTCAAGCAAATCAGCCAAAGAAGTCTGGGATAAGCTAACTCGATTTGTGAAGGATCAGAACAGATTAAAGAGAATAAATTAAATGTTGTTCAAAAATTTGAAAATTTTAAAATGCTTGCAGGTGAAAGTCTGGATCAGCTGGATGCCAAATTCACAGAGATAACAAATGAGCTTTCAGCTCTTGGGAAAGAATACACTCAAAAAGTGATGTGCTTGAAGGTTTTAAGAGCCCTCCCAGCTGAATGGGAAATGAAGGTCATGGCCCTAAGACATTCAATGGACCTCTCAAAGACATCGAATCATGAGTTATTCTCAGATCTCAAAGCATATGAATTTGAGCTGAGAAGAAAAGAGCAAGAGGAGACAGTTGTACCCAAGACAGCTGCATTGTTGGCCAGTGAAGGGATGAAAGTTGAATCAATGGAAACCATTGACCAGGTAGAAATTGCCCTAATGGTAAAAAGATTCAACAAGTTCTTTAACAAGAACTATAAAATAAACAAAGGTGAAACCTCCAAGAGACATTCAAAGACCTTCTAACCAGGAAGGACAGACCAAGAAGAGTTGAACATCAAAGAGTTGACTATCAGATATCTGATAATCAGAGAACCGAGAGAGTTGATCAGAGAGATGAAAACCTGTGTTGGAATTGCAGACAACCAGGACATTTTGTTGTTGACTATTCCTATCCACCAGTCAACAAATACAGAAATGAGGAAGAAAGAAGAGTTTTCAGGGAAAGAATACAAGAAAAGAAGAAAGCCATGTTGGTTGTTGAGATCAGCTTGACCACTAGTCTGCAAAAAGCGTGACTCGGATGGCAGTGAAGCTGACTATTCAAGTGATACTGAGGAAAAGGCTTTGATCTGCCTCATGGCTAAAGAACAAGATCAAGAAGATGAGGTACACTCTAACTCATCTCATTCTGATTCAAGTGAAAGTGACTGTGATACACACACTTCATCACCCACAGATCTTTATGATTCATTAGGCAAAATGATGAAAGATTTTGAGCACATTAAACCTCACACACACTTATGAATGAGGCGAACAGTCAGCTGAAAAGTCAAAACTCACAGCTGACAAAAGAGATGAGTACTCTAAGTCACATAGTTGATGAGAGCACTAAGCTGAAGGCTGAAAATGCCAAGATCTTAGCAGAGTTAGTTGCTACTGAGAAAAGAGAAAAAGACCTTAAAATGTGATTGTCTCATTTAGAAAATCATCAAAATCATTGGATGGACTTATCATGAGTCAAAAGGAGTGTGGAGATAAGACAGGCATATGATTCAATTCCTTTGTACATGGTCAAGCTCCCAGAGTGATTTTGGAGAAAGGATCCTCAAGTAATGAGGGAATCCAAAAACCCAAAACACCATATGTTGCACCAACATCCACACAAAAACACAATCACAATCATACTAGCCTTGGTTATAAAGGAAAAGGAAAGAAGCCAGTAGAGTATGTTGAAAGGATAGCTGCGAAGAAATTCAGACAAGTCCATCAGCAGACTCCTAACAGAAAATACTCTGTAAAAATCTAAATAGATCTACCAAAAGCCCCAGAGATATCATCAAATAAATACATATGATGGGAATGGTAGAAACTATCCAAACCAAGCTGATTGGAATAACCATGTGAAAATATCAGCAAAGACTTATGGGATACATGCCAAAATGCAAAGACCTCAACCTCAGCAAAGGTCATTCCCAAGGCAAAAGAGATATTATTAGCACACTCATGCACCCAAGCACTACACCCAGAAATTCCACAACTAACCCAAGAAAGCAGTTGCTAAAACAACCACACAGGCATACAGACAAAAGAGACAGTTGTATGATCCAAAACCCCCCCAAGCAATTTGCTAATGTACATTATGATTATGGTACTGATAGATGGAAACCTCTTAGAGTCAGATCATCTAGTTATAGGTTGGTTGGAGTATCTTATAGCACTAACCCCACAGGACCCAGACAAGTATGGGCACCCAAAAATTGATTTCCTTGATTGCAGGTTCAAGGAACAACTGATGCCAAGAAACCTGGTACATGGATAGTGGTTGTTCCAGACATATGACAGGGAATAAAAGAAAACTGACAATATTCAAGAAGAACAAAGGTGCAAAAGTCATATTTGGAGCAAATGAAGCTCCAGGGGAGATCAAAGGCACATGATCCATCAAGAAGAATGGACTGGAGATCACAGATGTTGCATATGTTGAAGGCATCAACTTTAACCTGTTAAGAATCAGCCAACTCTGTGACAAAGGCTATAATGTGGGATTCAACATGGGGATATGTCAGATCAAGGATGCTGAATCTAATGAGATTGTGCTACAAGGAACAAGACAAAATAATATGTATGTAGTGGATTAGTCTACTGCTACACCAAGCACATGTATGCCAGCAAGGAGGACAGTCGAATCTAATTGGATGTGGCATAAGAAGCTGCGTCACCTAAATTTCAAGACAATCAACAAACTTGCAAGGAGTCATCTCGTGGTAGGATTGCCTGACTCGGTATACAAGAAAGAAAGTATATGTGATGCATGCCAGATGGGAAAGCAAATCAAATCATCATTCAAGGATAAGCCAAGTCCTTCTTCAACCAGGATATTACATCTGTTGCATATGGATTTATTTGGTCCTATTGAGCGAGCTAGCATCAGTGGAAAGAAATACACCTTAGTAGTGTTGGATTGATTATTCAAGATATACATAGACAATCTTCGTGTGTAAAAAGAAGAAAACACTGCAGAAGTTACCTTAGCTGATGAGAAGAGTTCAAAATGAGAAAAGTCAAACCATTATAAAGATAAGATCTCGAGGAAGGCGAGTTTGTCAATGGGATTATAACTTCGGTATTGTGTTGAAAATGGTATTGCTCATGAGTTATTAGTAGCAACGACTCAAAGCGAGAATGGAGTAAATGAAAGAAGGAAATGAACTCTCAAGGAAGGCTGCAAGGACAATGTTAGTTGAAGTCGAGTTACTAAGAGATTTTGGGTTGAAGCCCTAAATGAAGCATGTTATACTCGAGAATAGATGCATGATAAACGAGGCAATTAACCAAGACTCCCTATGTGATTTGGACAGGAGAAAGCCAAATGTTGGATACTTCAAGATATTTGGATGTAAGTGCTTCATCCACAAGACTCCCTATGAAATATGGACAGGAGAAAGCCAAATGTTGCATACTTTAGAATATTTGGATGTAAATGCTTCATCCACAACAATGGCAAGGATAATCTAAAAGCTTTTGATACTAAAGCGGATGAAGGTATCTTTTTTGGATACTAACCGAAGCAAAGCCTCTGAGTGCTAAAAAGAGGACTATGGTCACATAAGAGTCTATCCATGTGGTGTTTGATGAGCCAAATGTAAATGGAGAAGACATTGATGAATTAGCTAATAAGCAGAATCAGCCAACTATGCAGAAGAGTCCTTATGTTGAAGCAAAAGTGAGAGCACTCAACCCTGATGATGATGAGATAGTTGAATCTCAAAGACAACTGGAAGGTCTGCAGCTGAATGATGATGAAGAAGATGTTCAATACAACTTAGCTGCAAGATGGCTGAATCTAGCAGACTTACTCCAACATAATGTGAGATGGCTGAGAGACCACCGACCTGAGTTAATTATTGGAAATGTTAGAGATGATATAAAAACCAGATCCAGAGCACAGCATGAAGAAATGTTTACTTGTTTTATTTCCCAAATAGAGCCTAAAGGTGTCTCAAGCATTGGAAGACACACATTGGATTCAGGCCATGCAAGAAGAGCTGAATCAGTTTGAGAGAAACAAAGTATGGGAATTAGTTCAAAGGCCAAACCACAAAAATGTATTGGTACTAAGTGGGTATTCAGAAACAAGATGAATGAGGAAGGATTTGTTGTCAGAAGCAAAGTAAGATTGGTAGCCAAAGGGTATTGCCAAGATGAAGGTATAGATTTTGATGAAACCATTGCTCCTGTTGCCAGATTGGAAGCAATAAGGAAGTTTCTTGCTTATGTTGCACATAAAAACTTCATTGTATATTAAATGGACGTGAAAAGTGCATTTCTGAATGGACTGTTAGAGAAAGAAGTCTATGTTGAACAACCTCCAGGTTTTGAGCAGAAAACTATTGGAGATAAAGTCTACAAGCTCAAGAAGGCATTGTATGGATTGAAACAAGTACAAAGAGCATGGTATGATACATTGTATCAGTTTCTAATTGACAATGGATTCACCAAAGACAAGGTTGACAGAACACTCTTCAGAATTCAAGATGGAGAGAGTATACTGCTTGTTCAAATATATGTGGATGATATCATCTTTGGATCCACAAACAAAGAGCTGTGTGACAAGTTATCAAACGTCATGCAAGGCAAATTTGAGATAAGCATGATGGGAGAGCTGACTTTCTTCTTAGGACTTCAAGTCAAGCAATTGAAGAATGGAACCTTCATAAGCCAAACCAAGTATACTAGAGATTTAATGAAGAAATTTGGTATCGAAGATAAGTCGTCAGTGAAAATTCCTAAGAATACATCAGTCAAGATGGACATGGATGCAGATGGCAAAGATGTTGATCAAACTAGATATAGAGCCCTCATTGGATCATTGCTCTATTTAACAGCAAGCAGGCCAGACATCACCTTTGCAGTAGGTGTATGTGCTAGATTTCAATCTGCACCAAAAGAGAGTCACATGACTGCACCTAAGAGAATCCTTAGATATTTGAAGGGATGCCAAGAAGTTGGCCTATGGTATCCAAAGGAAGGAGGATTCAAGCTGGTAGGATACTCAGACTCAGATTATGCTAGATGTAGAGTTGACAGGAAGAGTACATCAGGTATATGTCAAATGCTTGGAAACAGATTGGTTTCTTGGTTCAGCAAGAAATAAAATTCAATAATTGCATCCACAGCTGAAGCAGAGTACATAGCTGTGGCAGCGAGTCATTGGGCAGCTGTTGTGCCCAAGTCTTATAGATGAAACAACAGTTGAGAGACTATGATATTGAAGAAAGAGAGATTCCAATTATGTGTAATAACACTAATGTTATTGCAAACACACAGAATCCAGTGTTTCACTCAAATTGATGTCAGATATCATTTTATAAGAGATCATGTTGAGAATAAATACATCATTTTGGAATATATCTCAACTGATAAGCAGTTAGCTGACATATTCACAAAGCCCTTATGTGAATCGAGATTTGAAGAGCTTAAGAATGAGGTAGGGTTAATTGAGCTAAGTCAGGATACTCAGAAGACTTAATCAGTAGAGACATGAGAAGAGAGAATGAAAAATGAGCAAGTTTCACATTTCAAATAAATAAAATAGCCTAGACGGAAATCACCAGACGTGCTCGAGTTAGGTTGAAATTGAGTGATCTAATGTGAAGAGAGAAGCAGAGTTAAGTCACATTTAATGATAGCTGAGTTATTTATGAGCTAAGTGACAAAAACGCAGTCGTTTTATGAGAGCGGGAATGTTTTTAAGGATGACGGCAGTGTAATTATGATTGTCAGTACAAATGTTGCACGGTAAAACATATGATTGGATATAAATATTGTTGCATTTAATGCGGGAAAATTAATGCGGTTCTAAAGGTTAAATCCTGACCGTCAATTTTGATCAAGTTTTTCAAATTCCAAAAATCGTTCTTTCAAGTCCAATATAAGCCGAATACTTTTTCTCTCTCTTCACAAAAACTCTCTCATCTTCTACAAGCAAGAAAACTCTTTGCAAAAGTTCAAAAACCCTACTTTCAAAGATCAAGATTTTTACGCATTTTTCTCCTGTTATTTTCTCTGAAAATGGAAGCAACTTATGATTTCGTTAAGTTATCTGAGAAGATCCATTCAGGATCAACAGTGGAGAATGGTGAAACAGGGTTCTGATGAAGCCCTGTGAAGAAGATCGCAGAGAAACTCGAGAAGTATGGTATGAAGGACTTTCTCACCATGGAGTTCTCTCACACGTATCTAGAGGAGGTCGCAATTTTCTATGTAAATGCGAAAGTGCACGATGATGAGATTCGCTCATCCGTTCACAGCAAAGCCATCAAGATCACTGCTGAGGACCTTGCTAAGCATTGCAAGTTTGCCTACTGATGGGCTGAAGGCAATCACTGAGAAATATGTCAACATTTTTGTGGCTTGGAAAGAGATAGCCAAGCCTGAGTCAGCTGCGAAGGTTGTCTATACAGTCAAGAAAGAGTTGATCAAGGAAGATTACCACAAACTGATGGACATCGTGTCCAAGTGCGTGGATATGAAATTTGGAAGCTTTAACCAGCTGTCTAGGACTAAGCTAGTGGTGATGGTTGTGATCATGGAAGAAAGGAAGATTAACTGGGTTGAGTTTATCTTCAGTCGTCTCTGCCAAAACGTGATTAATAAGTCCGTGAAGGAGGATGGGACTTTCGGATGCTCATTGGGGTATGGGCTGGTGATTGGCCATTTAATGGAAGTGAAAGGGATTGCCCTGCGCCATGGAAAGCCTTTTCATGTGAACAAGAAAATGTTCGAGGCAAACCTTTCTGCAGCTCAGAGGAAGGCGCATGCCAAGAAAGCTAACACGAGTGAGGGTGAGTCAGATGATCCTGTTGAAGACACTGCTGCGACCACTCCAGCTCTCTCCCCCAAGCCTATTCAGAAGAAGAGAGCTGCGGCAGCTAAGCAAGCACCTACCCCTGCAGCCAAGTTCAAGAAGGTTTCGCCCCTCAGCCAAGCCTCAAGCACCTGCCCCTGCAGCCAAGTCCAAGAAGGCTCCTGCCCCTGCAGCCGAGCCTCAAGCACCGGCCCTTATAGATAAGTCCAAGAAGGCTCCACCCCTGCAGCTGAGCCTCAAGCACCTTTCCTAGCAGCCGATCCAGCAGCCCCTGCCCAAGTAGTCGAGACCAAGAAGGATTTGCATATGCCTTCTCCGGTTGTAAAGAAGAAGCGCACAGCCGCGTCTCCCAAGTCAGTTGTTGCGAAAAAGATAAAGATGGTGGAGCCAGAATCCACCAGTGAAGAAGTCGAAGAGGATGTTGTTCCTCTTGTTAGAACCAAGAGGAGAAGACTTTTTAAGAAGTCTGAGCTTGAAAAAGTTGAGTCCGCCACTCAGCCAGAAAAGCCCGCAGAGACTGCTGATGCTCAAGAAGAGCAGTCTCAAGAGAAAGTTGGTTGAAATGTAGCCACCACGGATGCCCCGAAGACTGCTGATGTCGATCAGCAGAGTATAGAAGACCAAGTTGCTCGAGAGACAGCTGTGGCGAGGAAAAGAGCTGAGACAACTGAGACTCTTGAGGAAAGAGTTGTCTCGTCTCCTCAGACCGATGTCAATATACCTGAGGAGGAGCAAGCTCCACTTGCTACAATTCCAGAAGATGGAGATGATGATTATGACATGATAATGTACTCTCTAGTCTACCCTGGATATTCAACAGATATTGAGGGACCGAGACGATGGAAACGGACTTCTCTCGACAACAATTTGAGCACCCAGTACATCAAAGAAGAAGAGGAGCTTTTACACTTCCTAGGAAATATCTTTGTCCACTATGCCCTTAATGAAGAATTTTGTATGGACGCCCTTCATGCCATCAAAGAAGATGAAAAGGAGAAAGCTTTGGAGAAAGACAAAGCTCTTGAAAATTCAAAGATGTGCATGTTCACTGGAGATCATGAGCATGTCATGGAATCGACTAATAGCAGTGATCTAGAAGAGATTGATCCTGCTGAAGCAGTTGAGAAGGCCGAGTTCCAACAGGCCATCAAAGAATCAAGAGCCATGCATGAACAACAGTTGCAAGAGGGTCCGGGAGAATCGTTTAAACTCTCTCCTAGCTCTAACCCTTTGGATGTGGCGCAGAAGATAGTTGTTGACATAGCTGTCACCACATCCCCCGTGCAATCTGAAAGTGGCTCTCAGGGGAATGATGATGAAGCTAGGGAATGAGATGTAGAGGGCACTCTAGCCAAGCCAACTCTTGAAGGTGTTGAGACACCTGCCCACACGGCTGCTTACTCGAAAAGACAAATAGTCGAGTCTTAGGAGCAGAGTAACCCCACAACCGTTAACTTAGTTGGTGCGCCAGCTGAGGGGGAAGCTCTCTCCACCATAGCTAGGTCGGAGGACATTGTGGGAGACCAAACTATGAAGTTAGGAGGCGAAGGTGAGAAATCAATGGATCAGCAGAGTGAAGTTGATGAAGCTCGGATGGTTGAGACTGTCTCAGTTGAAACTTCTTCTACACTAAAGGCCAATGACGCTGCAGATGCAGCTAAGGCAAAGGATGGAATGGAGGCCATGGGAGTTGAGACTCTTGGCCATGAAAGTGCAATCCAAGGAGTTAAGACTCCGACGGATGCCACCGGAGACCCCAAGGCAGCTGAGTCTTCCAAAGGGAAATCTGTCCAAGACCCTACTGCAGTTGAGACTGCACAAAAGGATGTTGAAGGCCCTACAACGGTTGAGACTGTTGGGGGTAATAAAGGCCTAAAGTAGGTTGAGACTTCCTTAGGTAAAAAAATTGAGAAAAAGATTCCTCATGTCGAGACGGCTGATGAAGCAGACAAAATCAGCGCTCTCAGTCATTCCTAGGAAAACATTGACACAGAATTTTTGGAATCCAACAATGAAGCCGAGTCCACACCCATTGATATATCTACCAAGGACAAGGTTGAGGATGCTCAAGACTCTCGGAGTGATAAAACAGCTCGGATGAGGTTTGTATTCACTGATGAGCCAACCATAATGGCTACATCACATTCCAATGACACTGATAAAACAGCTGAGGACCAGTCGACTCAAAAGAAAACACAAACTAATACCGAGGAAGCTGTTAAGATAGTGAAGGTTGATCACCGAGCAGTCTAACAACACATTGCTCAAGCTGAAATCGGTCACCGAGCAAGCTAAGATAGCCGCTCCCACTGCTTTGTCCGGTTTGGTGCAAAATGAGGCAAGTCAAGATGACTCTACTCAATGGGAAAAGAGAAAGGCTCCACAGGTTGGACTTACTAGAATCTCTCTAGTCCCGAATAAAATGTTCGAAGAAATATTCCACTTCGAAGCAGAGTTGGCACCTCTTGATACCGAGTCTGCTAGAGAGCAAGCCAAGTACACTGTGGAAGTAGAGTCTGGTGTCCCAACTGAATCAACGATAGTGACTATAGGTTTTGACTTCAATGTTGTTTGGCCTGAGGAAGAGTCCGCTTCTACAGCCAACTTTTGAAAGGCGTTTAAAGCCATTTGCGAAGAAATTGAGAAAATGGAACATGGCTTAGCATCGTTAGACCTAAGGATGGACAACTGTGATGCAAGTATCATCGGGGATATTCGAGGTGTTGTCCTTCGAATCAGGGAACGGGTTGTTTAGACAACTGCTATGCGATTAGAGCAAGTCTGTTACTTGAAGTCACTCTTTGCAGAGTTGCTTGTTTGGAGTGCGGACAATATACAATTTTAGCAGAGGCAAAAGGAGTACATGGTGAGAATCGAATAATCCCACAAGTCGGATATGAAGTTACTTAAGCTGCAACACAAGAGAGAAATTGCAAGGTTGGAGGCCAACATGAACCAACAGTTCAATGTTCTCCAGACTGAAATGAAATTAATGGCAGATGAGTCCAAGGTTACGCGATCAGAATTCAGAACAGCCTACTCCAAAGCAGATGACAAACAAAATTCTACGAACAGACGACTTGACTTCATTCTCAGTGGATTGTTCCTTGGCCTGGCCCTTTCATTTGGTGATGATGCCAAAAAGAGGGAAGATGAGGCCTTGAAGGAACTGAAGGAAACCAAAGGGAGTCATAAGGAGGAAAAGAAGGAAGTACAAGCTAAGGGGGAAGGAAGCTCAAAAAAAAAACATTTGAAGCTTATGTATGCCCAGACTCCTCAGCAAGGAGAGGTTAAAGCTTCATTTCTCAACATGCTACCAAAAGAGCTATCAGTGGAATAGAAAGCTGAGTTCGCAGTGAAACAATCAAGGAAAGCCATCGAAGCTTAGTTCGAAAAGGTGGCTGAGAAGCATTCTCAGGATTCGAATATAAGGGCCTTGCATATGATGGTCCTCCGGCGGAAAGGATTTCCATGCGATCAAGCCCCCAAGAGACATTGTTATGCCTGATGTTGGGTCTGAGCCCAGATCCCTAGAGAAGTTTCAAACTCTAGAGGCAGAAGGCTATTTCAGATATATGACTCTACCGCAAGCCTGGAATATGTACTGGGAGAAGGGTCTCGAAGTGTGTAACCTAGCTGAGGTGCATCAAAGTTTCAGTAGTCCTCAGTTGGAAAAGGTAAAGCACCAGTACAGCACACTCCCAGAGGAGCTGAATCGGGAAGATGAAGGGAAAGATCTAGTGGAAGTGGAAGAGGCAGAGGTTCTCGGCCGCAGCTAAATCCTAAGATCATCAAGTATATTGATCCGCAGAAGAAAGGGATCACATACTCGGCTGGATATGGTCATCTTGCAAATTTAGAAGTCCAGCGCAAGAATGAAGAAGCTGTGAGGAGACAAGAAGCTGAAAATGAACGAACGACGCGTGAATGGGAGGAAAGGCAGCGTAGGGATGACCCTGCTGCAAGGCGTGCGTATGAGAAGAAGAAGAAAGAAAGAGAAGGAGAGTTGTTGAGGACAGAAGAAGAGCAGAAGATGAAGAGAGAAAAAGGAAGCAGTCAAGGCGTTGAAGACAGCTGCAACCCCTTTATGTATTTTACCCTGTAAATACACACCTGTAAGTTCTTTGTATATTAGTTGTTAGCTCGATACCTTTTTTGTAAGTTTGCTCTGATACTTGTTGTATTTCAATAAATGTATATATTATTGTAAACAACTTTGTAAATGACAAGAATGCTATGATCAATAAAATTGATTATTTAAAGCACACATTCTTTGTTATTGCACTGCTTGTGTTTGTTGTTTATTTTATTTAAGTTTTGGCATCATCAAAAAGGGAGAAATTGTTGGGAAATTTATTTGTAAGATTTTGATGATACCATGTAAAACTTAGATTAGGAAGTTGGCACCCCATTTTTCTTGTAATTCTATGTTGAAATAGATAGGACTGAAAGGGACTGAAAGAGCTAAGTGGAGTCAACTATGTTAAAGAAAGCAAGAAGTCAACTTTAGATTAGAGTGAAGACTCCGATGTGTGTCAGGTGAGTATGGCCAATATGGAAGATAAGGACTCGACTGAAGGAGAGCCAGCTGAGGAACAGTTGTGTAAAGTATGAAGAAGTGTTAGTCAAGTCAGTAAAAGGAGCAAAGTCTAACAGTTGAAGTGACAGTTGAGTCATTCCCATGATTGGAGCAGATTCAAGTCAAAGGGGTAAAGGCAACAGTCAAGTCAAGATAACTGACATTGATCCATTGGAAGGAAGTCAAGAATATTACTCAATATACTAATAAGTCCAAGCTGTCAGGTTTTAAAGTGTTTGGCCCAGAAACATGCAAAAGGAATAAACCAATGGGAAACACTGGAGCATGTGTCAGACCCTGTAAAGTTGCAGAGCCATTTAATACGAGGAAGGGTCAATATCACAAATGCTGCAGACCAAGAAAAGACAAGCCAACGAATAAGAAGTGTCATTTGAAAATAGACTATCTTTTCAACGGGCAAATTTTCAAATAAGCACTATAAAAGGCTGAGAAAGCATTTGAGAAAAGGTTATCTAAACCAAGCACAAACGAATCAAGCAATATTCAAGCAAGCATAACCTGAAAAATTCTCAAAGCTTATCAAAGAATTCCTCAAGCCCAAAACTCGAAGGAACTCGATCCAACACACGCTGTGAAGGAAAGAATACTTCATCCAGTTGAAGAGAAAAAGTTTAAAGAACGAAAAAGGGGTCTACTCTCCAATTTGAAGGAGTTGTAGAGAGGTTCAAGGTTGAACCAGAAGTTTCAAGTTTGTTGGAAGGTTGTGTGATCAATTCCAAAGACTTGAAGGGAGCTTAAGTAGCAAGACAGTTATCTTGTGAAGAAGTTGAGTCGCAGGAGAAGCCAGTTGTGTGATCAAGGTTGTCTCTAGACTGAGAACTGCTTTGTAACTTCATCTGTTACTTAGTGGATTCCTCCAGGAGTTGGAGAAAAGTGGATTAGAGGAATTACCCCATCCTCGAACCACTATAAATTTGCTTGTGTCATTTACTTTCAGCATTTACTTTCTTGTATATATTTTTCATATCTGCTGATAAGTTATATTGTTATCCAACTGATAATAACAAGTGCTAAAATAAGTATTAAAAACGAGCTTAAAATTAACAAATGGTATTAAGTCTTCCGTTGTTAAAAACAAAATCACCTAAAAGTTAAGTGTTAGCTGATGCAGCTAAGTTATACTATCAACAGCTTAGTCGAGTCTGTTGAATGGGTAACTTTGCTGAAGAATGCCAACCTAGATGTCCCCAAGGACCCAGCTGATTTGAGTCAACTCTGTTGAAATTCTTAAAACGACTAAAAGTGAAAATTTGGTAAGGCTTATTCAACCCTCCCCCCTCCTTCTAAACCTTACACCATACCCCTTGGGACCTACACCAGATATGATCGTATAGGCCCTCTGTCGCCCAGGCACCGAATGGCACCCTGCTCGAGCTGGTGGTGCCTTAGTTTTCTCCCACACGACACTAAGTCGCTATGGCCGTGCATGGTATCATTTTTTATGCCATAATCTGATGCCGACCAGTCATCTTAGTGACATAACGCCAGCTCGAGCCCGTCTTTTCTATGTTTTTTATACACGGCATCGATTCGACCAGTAGTGATTATCGCCCCCATCTACCAGGTCGTTCGCCACCGTAGTACTGGGGGACTCTGCATGCCAGCGTTGATCTATGGCTTGAGCCAAGCAGAGGGTATTACTTGGGGATGGATGAGCCGTTGGAGCGCCTTAAGGCGCCAATTGATTCGGCCATCATTGTGGCGTATGAGGATGTGGTCGACGGCATACTTGAGCCTCGGGGAGAGGGATACATTATTGACACCGCTCGCGCCCGCCTTTCCCCTACACCGGATGCACCAAAGCCACGCTCACATCATGATGAGGTTCCTTCTTCTTTGGTCAAGCGCATCTCATCCTTCCGCATTCCAGTGATCTTATGCATGAATATTATCTACGATGCGGGAGATGTAGTGGTCGTCATCGTCGTTTAGCAATTGCATTTCGGTCGAAGACCATCGAAGCCATTTGAAAAATACGAGAATGAGCATGATAGGGTCCTAACTCGATTCATGGCGAGATGTACCCGCAGTTTCCCTTTCCACCACCGCCGCCTCTGGGGCGAGTCGTCTTCCTTACACGACATGACTCTAATGAAGAGCTTTAGCTCCTCGGCTACTAGGAAAGTCCTTTTCTCACCTCTCCATTAGGGACAATGTCGTTATCAGTTTAGAGGGGTGTAGTCTGCTTTTTTGATCATTGAGTCGAGTCTTAAGTAAAAAAAAAAGAGACTAAAGTCGAGTCAATTTATTTATGTAACTGTAAAAGTGTATGACTAAGTGAATTTGTTGAATATGAGTTGAACGGTGAAAAGAGCATGTGTTTGAGTTGTGATCTGCTCTTCTTCCCATTTATTTCATTTATGTGCTTAACTCTGTTGATTTATTTGGAGATGGTTTGTGCGGTTGAATGTTTACTGAATGATCCCACCGGACTCTAGAACTTGTCTGAACACTAGTCGAGGCAAAATCCTAGGTGAAGTAACATTAAGGAAGTGATTTAGGCCATCTTTGAATAACCTAGAGCCAAAAATACCTACATTTATATTATATATTTTCCCTAGTGTCCCCCTTTGAGCCTTGTAAACTCGTTTCTTTGGCAGCCAATCTAATACCCAGAGCCTTGAGCCTTGTAAACCCGTTTCTTTGGCAGCCAATCTAATACCCATAGCCTACATGTGAAAATCCCAATTACCCCTCACTCATACACACAAGTTATAGAAAAATATTGAAGGTTAATGAGGGTATAATGAACGGGGTATATGTTTAATTGCGTGAAATTGCCCGAGAAGTAAAAATATTAAACCCCATGTATAAAGTATGCAAAAGATTAAGTTTGGGGGTTTCGAAAAAAAAAGGAATAATTAGTGGGACTGAATGTTCATGAAGTGAGAACAATGGGAATATCAAAAAGTGAATGGTGGTTATTAGTTGGTGATTTGAAAGAGTTGATAATTGTGTGTTTGGGTGATTTGAGCCACATAATCCTATATTTTTCTATCTTACCCTAAGCCCACATTACAAGCTTTGAAGTCATATTGATCTTTGTGTTACATTAGCCTACATTAGTGGGGATTAGTGTGAAAAACAAACCTATGGAGTCCGGTAAGCATCTCACCTTTACATTCAGAAAGTGGATCATCTTGAAAACACTTGATTGCGTAAATCTATCGGGATAATGAAAATAGAGTTGGCATGAACAGTCCACACTCATGATCACATTGTTAAAGTGAGTGCTTGATTGATAATGAAACAAATTTTGAGACGAATGAGCTTGATTGTGAAGTTTTGCAGTTAGTATGTTTGAGTCAATGGTTGATATTTTTGTTCCCTTCGTGTCTTTTATTTTTCAAGAGTCTGTAATTGCTTGAGAACAAGCAAACGTGTAAGTTTGGGGGTACTTATTTAGTTGGTTTTATACCAGTATATTCAGTATTCTAGACTAGGATTTTGCATTGTTTTTGGGTATTTTAATGTCGTTTGAGTCCATTTTAGTTTATTAGTTGTTGTTAGGGAGTCAAAATAGATTATGGTGGCCGAAATTGATTGAAAACGATGAAAAACGTGTTTGGAAGGAGGAAATCGCATTTAAGGAAGAGAAAAGTGGGACAAAATATACAAGGCAGCAGAGCCGCAGTGCGGGGGTCCAAAACGGTACATGCGTGATTTTTCTGGAGCACTGTAGCGCTCGTCCTTGGGCGCCGAAGCGCGCGACCGTGGCGTGGGCGACAATGTGCATCGGCGCTGCAGCGCTATTCTTGAGCGCCACAATGCGCGTCCGGGCGGAAGAGTTTATATTTTATTCTTTTGGGGCTTTTGAATTATTTTGGGACTACAAATACAATCAATGACGCACGGGACGACGGTGGGATATTTTAGAGAGCACACGGGATGACTTTGAGCAAAGAGAAAGAGTTCGGGGCGAGATTCAAGGCATCTATCTTCCGGAAACAGAGATGATTCTTTCTTTGATTATTCTAAATCACTTTTCCATTATCTTTGTTGAACCCTTGCGATGTATAATTACTTTTTCATGAGTTTTTGTACATCCAATATGAGCTAAATCTATTTTTCTAGGGGATTGTTGTAACTTACGTTTGAACCTATGTTTTGATTTTCAGTTTATTAGATTCGCATGTTATTTAATTTATTTATGCTATTTGAAAATGCATCTGGATTATCTGATCAATAATTTTGATTGTTTGGTGTGTTTGGTTTGATGCTCGAGAGAGGTAATTGAACGTTTGGTCATAGAATAGCATAACTTAGGGTTTCATAGAACTGAGAGGTTTATGAATTCTTCGAAGTCGGTGATAGAGTATTCATTGAAACACATTAGGATTTAATTTATGATTTTTATAGAGATATCGAAATCAAGATTGGAACCTTAAATCACTTGGCACTCGAGAGAGGAAGTGATAACCTGGTAGGAATATTGGGCTTATGGATTGATGGCATGTGATTAATAAACTGGATTGATAACATAGGGGATAACTAGGTGAATCAACCCTCTAGAATTCATTTTTTAAGTATTTGATAATTTGTCTAAACGAACTTTTCAGTTTAATTTTAGCTTTA
Source organism: Rehmannia glutinosa (assembly GCA_016081115.2). Taxonomy (NCBI): domain Eukaryota; kingdom Viridiplantae; phylum Streptophyta; class Magnoliopsida; order Lamiales; family Orobanchaceae; genus Rehmannia; species Rehmannia glutinosa. The sequence goes on along the minus strand of CM071937.1, from coordinate 46,637,996 downwards.
TTGTTAGTTTACTCAAAATATATCTCTTTTCGATTATCTAGATAGAATTAAGCTATTGTAATTACAGTACTTAGTTTAAAATTTGATATCAATCCATGTGGAGACGATAACTCTACTCTTTAATCTATATTAAAACTTGACATTGTACGTTTGCGGTAAGAATATCTCGATCACGTAGTAAGAACTTTATATGATTAATATTTTATGTAAATTAGGAATTCCTCAATGTATCATATATTTATGATTAATTGATGAAGACTTCATAAAAATAACTCAACTGTTATTTGTTTCTTGTTGACACTGATGTCACCTTGAATCTCATATTTGACTTTTATTAAGGCAGTAAGAACTTTTCGTATGGTTGTCTCGTAGCTAAATAAAAAAATATTATCAAATGTTACTGTCTATAATAGAATTATTATTTCTAACTTCACAATTTACATGTCACTCTAGTTATTTGTTCGTCGGTCAACAACTCTACAGTTTCAACATCTCTTTGCAGTTGTGTGATACACATATTATAAGGTTGAATCTCTTAATGTTTTGTTGGCAGCAAGAAAAATAAATAAGTGTTTTGCAATCTTTCAACAGTTTTTACCTAGATGAGAATAACAATTATCCACAAGTAAAAAAAACTTTTCTACAAGTCGTATTTTTATAAATTAAAATATTACCAATTTATCTATTATTTAATATATCGCTAAATTAATAGATTTTGACAGTCCCAATATTATTAATTTATAGAAGTTTAATTTTAGTTGGTTTTGAACTCTTGCATCGTCATCATCAACTGTGCCCAACTTAATTTTCAAAAAGAAAAAACCTATGAACCACTTAATATTGAAAAAAAATCAAAGAATAATGCAATTCGATCTGCTCCTCATATTGACCTACAAGCTCTTGTATATTGATATGGTTTCCATGTGAATAATATTAAAAGAAAAAAATGTATTATAATTTATACTAACAAATATTGCAACTCAAATTAGGATTTACATTTTATCATGTCTTCAATATATATTTACAAAGAATGATTTGATTCTGCAAAAATTGGGATTGGCTTTCTATAAAATAAAATTTGGTTTACATGTCAATCACCACAATTTCCTTTGCAATAACCAATCTGTAGGATTGATACGGACAGAGTTTGGATTCATAGTCTAAGTTAGAAGCCAGAGGCCCAGAGCAACTCCTTGAGTCCAAACTTTATTGGACCTTCTAGATCAACGTGGCCCGTTTCCTACATTTCCGACCCTTATAATTGTAATCGTGTTGGGGCCATTATGGCGATAAAATTACAAATAAAAATTTTGGGGAAATAAAATTATAAATAATATAACATTGTGCCCCTCGGATTTCTTATATGGCATGATGTTCATTCAATTTTCGTGTTTTTTCTAATAAGAAAATTCAAATGATTATTGATAAAGAAAATTGTCATCTTTTGCACACTCGCATAATTATTTATTGAGAATCAAATGATTATTAAGGTGTCAACTCTCCAAAACACTTTTCATCATTTTGGAAATAGAATAATGGCTATGAATCTTGTTATCTTCCACTACTCTATTCTGTCTTTGCCAACTGCTTAGGTTGTAAATGCTTGAGTTTTTTTTGAAGAAGATATTTTTTTCTTTGAGACTTTTATTGATTGTGATTTTTTTTCAAAACATATATTTTCACTTTTAAAAAAATATGTTCATATTCAAGTATCTTTATATAAGAAAAATATTATATCATCAAATTTGATCATTACAATTTTACCTTTATCTTGTGGACGCTAATCAACATCCCAATTCATTTTCAGAAAAACAAAAGAGAAAGAAATAAAGAAAAATTATATTTTTTTAACTCACTTCCAAATATAATCCCAAAACCAGAGCTGTTAAAAAAGGGTTCGATGGACTGGCCAACCTGCAACCCGCCACAAACCACTGTTAGGTTGGGGAAGGGAGGGGGATAATTATTAACAAACAAATTATAACAAACAACTTGCGCACATAAAGTGACATATATCCATACGTGTAGTTGAATTTGAATCCAAAAATTTGGTAATTATCCAGTTGTATTAGGTGTATGGTACATATTGTGTATTTTTTTTAAGGGGTATATTTCTTGTATTGATAAAAGATAAATATTACATTTAAAATAAAATTGGACAGATTGATTATATGATGGATTGACTCTAACACTACAACAAAATTCCCATTCACCGACAAAATAATTTTGTTACTAAATTTTATACTTACCTACAAATAAAAAATATTATTCTTTTTCCAAACTATGCTGACCAATTACTGACAGATTACCAACAATTGTTAAATTTACCGACAGAAATACTTTAGGTATTTACCAACAATTTTAGATTTTATTGGTAAATATTTATCTACAATGATTTCACAACAAAAATTTTACCTACAATTTATATTTATCTTAATACTTACGAATAGGGATGGCAACGGGGCGGGTCTGGGACGAGTTTGGCTAACCCGGAACCCGCCCGCTAAGGAAAAACAAGACTCTGAACCGACCCGCCTCAAGACCCGACCCGCCCCGTTTTGGACCCGCAACCCGGCAGACCCGCCAGGATGTTAATTTTCACTTTGAAATGCCTAATTTTTCTCTAATGGCGAAAAACAATTGCTGAGGGCCCTGAAAAACACTGCACATTTCTAATTTAATGAAACAAATGATAATCCATATAAGAATTACTAGTAAACTTGTAAATTGTAGGTACACGAAACTTCTCACGACCTTCTTACTAATAATAACAAAAGTTAACTAGGAATCTAGGATGAAGGTCTAAACAATTTCTGGTAAATGAACCATTATTAGGCCAGAGCCCAAAACTTCCATCAGACACCACCTCAATCCCATGCTCTTCATGTTTTAACTCATTTTTTGTTCCCGAATTAATTTAACTTTTTTAATTTTTCTTTCCAGACACCAAGTATCGACCAGAATAAGGGTGAAACACTAATTTTACCTAGGAACACAGCCAGAGAAGCGGACTCGCCGGCGAGAGAATGACTAAAATGTTTAAGTAATAATATTTTTTTCAAATTAAATACATGTATGCGGGGCGGGTTCGGGGGCGGGTCTTGCCGGACCCGTTACCCACCCCGGACCCACATGGTTTTGAGAAACTGGACCCGGGACCACCCTGGGACCCGCTAGACCGGGTTCATTACGGGGTCGGGTTTGAACCCTCTCCATTGCCATCTCCACTTACGAACAGATTTTTCTCTAGGTAAATTATTTTTTTCTTGTAAGGTAAGTGTATATATAACAGGTATAACGTCAAAATTAACTCATAGTTGTAAAGTTTTAAAACCTCTATCTTTACAGGCTAGGAACTCAAAAAATTTAGGAATCTAGTTTACAAAGTCATATCCAAAAGTATAGTTCCAAAAACAAGTCATTGACACAACTACTTTGTTTGCGTACATTGGACTGTTGTGTGAAAGGGACGAAGATAGAGTTAGTCTCCATATAGTTAAAGGATTTCAAAATTTCTCGTTTTCCTTTTTTGATTGGCATGTCCATTTATGATTTTTTTTTCCTGTACACTCTACAAAGTTTTTGAAAACTATACAATTTGTCTTTGTCTTGCCTTTTCTCTTTCAGAAAAACAAAGAGGAAAAAATTGGCCACCCACCAACTATGACTAACAAAAACTAAGCTCAGATAGTGATTTGAGAGACAAACTTTGAGGTATTAAATTGGAATATTTGTATCTATAAATTATTGTTTATTAACTCTTGATTAGTCGATTGATTCATAACTGGAGGCAAAAAAGCAAAATCTGTTAACTTAGGGGATGTGTCAAAATTGGTCCCGTTCATTTTTAATTTTAACTTGGTCCTGTAAATTTTAAAATTTCTCAATTTGAGTCATTATCCCACCAAAATGTTGCAAAATCATAGGAAAATGACACGTGATCCCTAAAATTGGGATCCCCTCCCCGGAATATTTTTAGGTGACTCGCACTGGAATACATTTTCCCTCCAAAATGGATCATGTGGATTAGTATCTGCAATGTCGCCCAAAACTAGCAGGAAATCAAAAAAAAATCTCAATTTTAGGGGGATCATGTGTGAACCACATCAATTTCCGGTGGTTTTGCAATATTCTTGTGGCGTTAGGTCTTACTTTGAGCAATTTTAAAACTCACATGACCAAATTAAAAAATTAAAAACTAATAGGACCAATTTTAACACAGTCATGCCCTAAATTTAAAAAAAAAAAAAAAAAAAATGGCTTACTACTCAATGACACTACCCATTTTGTAGTTTTGTGTTAAAAGGCAACATCCTTTTGTGTTCTCTATTCTGTTTATTAAACAAACTAAAGATACTTTTTTATGAGAAAAGCAACTTTTTGAGGGTCCTCCCTAGAATTCTATTGTCTTTTTTTGCACACTTGCTTTCTATTGGTTGAAGGGACCACTGTCCCATATACCATCATAATATATCTCATCATTATTTCCATTATTTTCAAGTTGTCTATTGTTCAATTTGTCCATGTCGTTATTCTTTCATTTAATTTCATGATACTGGTCCCTTAAAGAAATATGGGAAAATAAGACAGTGATTGCTCATCAAGAACATACTTTTTTTTTCAATGAAAATATTTTGTTGTAGTTTTTTTCTAAAGAGATTTTATATACAATGTATATAATTTATTTTAGTTTTTGAAATATATATTTTTTTTCTAAAAGTATATCACATAATCATTAAGCTTGGTGATCCACATACTATACAAAACAAACTATCAACATGCATTCATCAAATATATATTTTTTAAAAAACGTCATTAATTCTAATAATTATATTTTTATATATCGTCAATACATTCTTTAGAGTCATTCTCCATTTTTCAAAAAATTAGATAAAGTTTTGAGGAAAGAGGCGCCCATAATTAAATAAATGAGAATTATGATTATGATTTCCTTGGGGTATTAATGTGAGTGTGCTCATTGTTGCTTGGAAATTACTGAAAATATGAATGCTAAAGATAAATATTTGGTGTGAATTTAAGGTGTTATTACACTTCCTTAAAGTGAATTTGCTACAATTTGAATGGAAGTATATTTTGAACACAACAAAATTACCAAAGCCTGTCGAATCAATTTTAATAAATTTCCTAGAGCGCTTTAGGAATTCTTTTTTGGGTTTGATCTCATATGAGATGGTCCCATGCATTTATTAAGTTCATAAGACGGATTCTACAAAACACAAAAGAAAAATGTAAACAATTGCCCCCACTCTTCAGAAACAATGACAACTTTTGACGCTTTTCGGTATTTTTTTGGACAAATTTATGCTCCCGTCCTTTTATTGGACAAATTTACGCTCCCACCAAATTTTCCAGACCCTTTTACGTTATTGTTTCAAGATTATTTCGAACATGTTTTAAATGTGTTTCTTCTAATAAAATTTCAGTGAAAAGTAAATTTTGCCTCCGTTAAATAGTCCATTTTATAATCGAAATCTTATAAAAAAAATCAAGAAATATACACATAAAACAACACATATTAAAACCAAACAAATTAAAAATATTATAGAAACAACAGAATAAAAAACAAAATTCAATTTTTGATCCAATGCATGAAACATAAAAAAACATGGAAACAACCAAGAAACTATATGGAGACAAACCATAAACAATATAGAAAATACCAAATGAGCAAAAAGATCGTAAAATTTGGTAAAAATTATATTTAAACATTGAAAAACTACATTGAAACAACAAAGAAACATCAGAACAACACATAAATAATGTAAAAAATATTAAAAACACCACATGAATAAAAAGAGCTTAAAAGTAGGTAAAATTATATTTACACAATGAAAACTACATGGAAACAACAAAAATATTATTAGAACAACATTACAAATATTATAGAACAACACAGAAATAATAGAAACAATGTATAAAACAATACATGAATAAAAAGAAAGCATAAAAAATAGGCAAAAGTTATTTTGAAACATCAAAACAACAAAGAAACAGCATAAAAACAACAAAGAAACAAATTCAAACAAAATTGAAATAACATATATAACATATAAAGTAATACGGGAAAAGAAAAATGTAAAAAAACGTAAAAATAACCAAAAACTATGCAGGAGCGTAAAAAAGGGGGGATGAGTACAGAAGTGATAGGAGCGTATTTTGTGGCATTTTTACTGGAAAATGGGTATTTTTTGTAAATTCCCCAACACAAAAAGTATGGATTTTTTTAATGGATTAGGGTTTAGATTTGGGTTTGGGTGGCCTTTTATTTAGAAATAAGATATCGTTTCATATAAGTTTTTGTCTTTTTTAATTAAAAATTACTCGAATGTGTAGGGAGATGAATTTTGGGATGAAAAATCATGATATTATTGTGCGCTTATACAGAATACAATCACATTTTTGTTTTCATTCCGTAAAAAGAATTTTTGTTCTCCTAAAATGGGAACGCATTTGACAAATTTCTCTCCAATTTTCACATTATTATAAATAGATATCATCTTCCTTTGTACATTAAAAATAGAAGATAGGCTTTTTTTCAAAAAGGCTATCAGAAGATTCAGAACACTGCTATCAGACAAAATCTTACCAAACGAAGACATTCAATATTATTTGAGATTATATACATATATATATTATCATAGGAAAGATATTTGGGATCCTATTGATTAGCATGCATCTTGGAAATTGCACCTAATATGATAAGATTCAATTTAAATAGGAATTGAGATAAATCGTTTATATTCTCTTCTGATGTGTGTAAAATATATGTGCATTTTATGGCTTAAAATGTTATATATTTGATGTATTTGCACGCATATTTAGTATGTTTTTACTTGGTTTCCTTAAAAGGGCATGATACTAAATGGAGCTTAAAACGAAGAAATTAGGGATGGCAATTTCCTCCGAACCCGACGGAGGATTCGATACCCGACCCTAACGGAGGAGGGTATGGAGGGTAGTTTTGTACCCGATTAAATAAATGGGTACGTGGGTATGGGTATTTTCGGGTATGGGTATGGATGTGGGTCTAGGTACATCCTACTCATACCCTACCCGATACCCGATTAAATAATAATATTATATATATAATATATCTACATATATATTTATTTATAATATTTTACATATATTTTTTTTTATTTATACAACTCTATTTATTTATATTTAAAGAAAAAGATTTTTTCCCCAAGTCTCAACCAAAATCTACAAACCCACTAACACTTTTGTTTAATCCTTTTTAATATTTTGCTATATTTTTATAATATTTAGTTCGCTAATTCTTATTTGTATTCTTTTTTCCTTATTGTTTCCTTAAGAATTTAGTAAATATCAATATCTTTATTTAAATAACTCAAATTTCTCTTTAAAAAAAGAAATAACTTAAATTTGAAAAAAATACAATTGTAAGTGGTAAGAGGGTATGGGTAGGGAATGAATACCCGCTCATCCGATGGGTATGGGGATGGGTATGAAAACAGAATACCCGATGGGTATGGGTATGGGTATGGGTATGAGTATAATAAATGGGTATGGGGATGGAGGATATAGAATCCTACCCGAATCCTACCCATTGCCATCCCTAGAAGAAATATCAGTTGGAATGTCCATCTAAGATTGACGAATGCGAAGAGAAGATCAAAACGACGAAGAAAATGGACAAAAACACTTCACACAACCGTGTGGTGTCACACGGTCGGACCGTGTGGTGTCCACGGCCGTGTGAAAATACCGGTGTGAAACCACACAACCGTGTGAAGTTGGGCAAAACAGGGGACTGAACCAGGGCCACACGGCAGGACCGTGTGATCCCACACGGGCGTGTGGGAAAGGGTATCGAATCGCACGGCCAGGTCGTGTGAGCTCACACAATCGTGTGAAGAAGGACTGAAGAACAAACCACACGGCTGTGTGGGACTCTATCACGACGCGTTTTTCGGAGTTCTCTTCACATTCCAACTCTACAAGTGATCTCTCCAAGCATCTATAAAAGGGACCCAAGGCTTGCACGAAAATATATCACTTCATACAGAGAAAACACATCGAATAACACAGGAACACAAGAATCGAAGATATTTTGAGAGAAGAAGGCTAGGTCGCGAAGAACACCACAAAGCTTTCGCATCTACGGGAGCACAAGAGCTTCGAAGGCTTAGGAGGGGAATCCATCCTGACAAGAAGGGGTCTTCTTTCTATGTCTAAGATCTCTTGTTTGTGTTTAAACGATGTCATAATATTGATTCGAATTTGTCTATAAGTTTGTAATCAATGTTTGGCATATCTTTCTGATCTTAGGGGCATAATCGAAACTGTGGATTCATGTTAAGTATGATTATTTATTTTTTAATTAATTCATGCTTTTTATTTTATGAATTCGGATGCTTATTCCTAATTGTTTTTTATCTGATCAATAATTAGTATGTCATATTTGTTAGTGCAAAATTCGGAAGAGGAGTTCTATCAAAGACGACAATTGAATTCAGACATAAACGGGTGTATCGAGTCGGGAGACCTACAACTATTTGTGGGGAGTCATTCAATTCATAGATCTTTTGGGAGTTAATAATAATTGTATCGAGTAGGGAGACCTACAATTGTTATTAATCTGCTGTTTATGCGATGCCCGGGAGGGGGAATAGACTAACTTAGGAATTGAACCCATAGAATTGCATGAATTGGTTTTTAAAACTTTACTTGCATTTAATATTGAAGAAACGTGTTGAAATTATGTGCCTAAGGTTGCTCTTGTAGTTTTGGAAAATACTTGTGGGGCTCACACATTTATTTATTTATTTTTTGTTTTTAATTTTTATAAATACTCAATATTCGGTCGCTTCAATAAAATTAGAATGCGATGTTATTATAGCCTAAGTGTTTCGAATATCAATCCTTGAGGAATACGATCTTTCTTGTCATTATCATATAAACTATAAACACTTGCAGTTGTATGATCAAAAATATTTTTGGCGAACATCTCCCTATATTATAAGTAGTAGAGATTATTATCTCTCTCCTACACGGAATATTAGAAATCTCTTTCCTACAATTTCTCTCTATGTTTTTTCTTGGAGCATCACCAAAGTTCTCCAAGGGTTTAAGGTGTGCACAACCAAGTAAATAACTCTAGTAGTTATTTACACCAACGAGAAAGATGTTAATGGTTCAACCAATCTATCGGGTTCGTTCGTTGTTCGCGGTTCAAACATGAGGATGCTTATAGATGGCTTGTAGACAGACTCAATCCTGGCTACGTGGATCGACAGTTCTACTGCAAATAAATATACTCGATCTACTTTATATGTGCAAATATGCGATTTATGTTTTGACCCATATTTACTAACAAATATAAAAATATCTCCCCAAAACGAAACCAAAAACTATTCCCAAAACCATTTTCCTTAAAACACAAATAAAACAAATATTACCTAATGGTGTAGTTTATAGAATATGGTAAGCAAGGTCGTATCCACGGAGACTAATAAATTAGTGCGCTAAGTATTGAATTAAAATAGCCTTATTTTTATTTATAAGATCAAGATTAGATGATTGTTTCGAGATTAAAACAACTTAGACTACTAAACACAAGGTAAAGATAATGAGAATAATGAAAGTATCAAGAGAATAAAGCGGATTCCCGGGTTATGGTTTCGATTAATATCTCTCTTGTTGTCCGATTTAATGAAAGCCGAAGTTATTATCAATATTCCTATAAGACGATCACAATGGTATATTATTCTCCCTCTCGAGATGTATATAAAATGTAGATTGAAATATCTATGCTAGCATCTCTACTCAACATAAGATACACAACTCCCAAAAGTACAAAAGATCAAATGTCCTCACAAATATTCACAAACCTCTTGATTCATGCAAATATTCATGTCAAGTACTCAAGATCTAATATTGAAACTCATCTCTTGAATTATGAATCAATATATCAAACATGCTAAATTACTGGCCAAGTGATAGAACAAGAATAAGCACAAAGTACTCAAATAGGCTTCAAGACAATAACTTCAACTAAGATTAAAACATTCAACAAGAGTTCATTAATCTACTTCCAAAACCCGGAAATCACAATATGTTTAGCTACACATGATGTTCAAACAACTCATAGACAAATTGTTCAATGTCATACTAAGCTCAAAATGAAAGACTAAGATACAAGAGAAGCAAGAAAAACTTAGGATAGTCGATAATCTCGCGATGTATCTTCGATCCTTAAGCTCCGATGCAACCCGATTCTTCCCTTGATGCCTCCTTGAAAGAGTAGTCTTTTGTCTTGTGTTCTAAGTCCAAGAATATGAGAATATCCCCTGGTGCGCGCCCCCAAAAGTCCTTTTATACCTTTTCAAAAGTCTAGGGCAAAGTGTTGTCAGCTTGTGACATTCCAGCACAGATGCACGGGTTACCCGTGCTCCATCCCGTAGACATTGCACTGCTTTTCACCAACAACGCACGGGTCGTGCGTGCCACGCACGGGTTACCCGTGCGTGGTGTCGTAGGGCATATTCAAATCCTTCAAGTGCACACGGGTCGTGCTCTAACGCACGGGTGGCCCGTGCGCCGTACCGTAAGCTCAGCCTTCTTTTCCTAGGGACGCACGGGTCGTGTCCATGCACGCGCCCTGCCCGTGCGTGCCCTGTTTTTGCCTATTTTGTCCAATTTCTTCTAATCTTGGCTTCTAACCTCATATGTTCACTCGATTCTTAGTGTTTTGACTTCGCGATGCTCGTATTTGTCACCAAATTGCTTCAAATATCATTAAATTCCTACAAAACGAGCAAAACGTAATATCTTTCCCACAAAGAGTGAATATAAACCATTTTATATGAGTTATTGCATGTCTAAACACAATTTTAGTCATAAATATGCCGCAAAATACATGCAAAATTCATATCTATCAGACAATCAAATAAAGAGTAACTTATGCATGAATTCACGGTGCAAGAGAAATTAATCTACCTAAGAAAAACAACCTTACCACATGTCATCACCTCTGCAATTCAGTAGACATGTCATCCAGTGTTCTTCCAAATCTATGTATCGACTTCACATTTTAGCCACGTCTCAGACAATGTCAACACCTTATTCTTCAACTTATAGATTGGAATGTTTTTACTTTTAATGGTAAAATTGGATTTTCATATATATTATATAATTATCAATAGGAAGTCTATAAGATAAGTAAATTAAAAGGCCCGAAAATCAAGGATAAACAAATTACTGATATACAAATTGTATTACAGTTACAAAAGTAATTTCCGTTTTTTTTTCTGTTGACTTCTAATAGTAAATTTGATTCTCGTATATAACTAGAATTAAAGGGCACTTTCCTACCTAACCCACATTATTTTGTAAAATAGCACCAATCATGATTTTGATATCGTTTGACAATAGGAAAACCATCACAATTATAAATATCCGAAACTAATATTCGGAGTAAAGTTTTAATAGCACGTATAATATTAAGCCCTTTAGATAACATATTATCATTTAAATTTCAAAGAAAGCAATTTCCACTTATTGTTTGTTTTGTCACGATTATAACTAAAAGAGTCAAGGTCAAACACGCTCCCATATTGGTTTATAACTACCAAGACCGATATTCAGTCATGTTCAACTTTTGTGGCCATATCGAGAGTTAAAAACAGAAAAGTTTGAAAATTCTTTGTTGTGTAAAGATGGTACAGTTGGAAATAGGGCTGTGCACGGGACTTGGAGATTACCGAAACTGAACCGATATCCGGACCGAAAGATCTCCGAACCGAAAATATCCTTTGACTTTTTGACTTTCCCCGAACCGTACCGTACCGAAAATATTTATGGTACGGTTCTGGAGATTTTTCAAATACCCGTTCCGAGAACCGTACCAAACCACTCCGAACCGAGGACCCGAAGCTAGAACCGATTTTAAAAATTTTATATAAATACATATGCATTATTTTTATGTTGTTTTTATTTTGATATTGAATTAACTACAAATTATTTGAAATTAAATTGAATATAAAACATATTTCTGGGAAAAAACCATAATACTGCAACTATTATGAATTTTTAAAAAACTTTGATATTAATAATAGAGTAAATAATTTGAAATTAAAATTAGTTAAATGATTAGTAAATTGCACTTAAAAGAGAAACAAGTAATAGTATCATATTATAACAATATAAAAAATCATATTTTAATTCTTTTTACCACATCACATAAATTATAAATATAATTTTATTGATTATGTTAAGTTGTTAAGTATGAGACATTGAGATTATAAATTTATACAAGTTTTTATTTCATTTTAATTTATGAAAACTATCAGTTAATTATATATGTTCTATGTCAGTAGAACGACAATTGCCCAAATAATATATCATTATTGTATTATAGAGGTTATTAAGTTTAGAATTTTGGATTGTGTTACCTATTATAGTTTTAGTTTTTATTTTGAGACTACGCTAAAAAGATACTAGAACTCTAGAAGTATATCCGTTTGGTGATTTTTATATTGATTTTTTTCTTTTTTTTCTCCAAATTTGTATGCTTTATTTATGGCTAATCTCCGAATCTCCGTCCCGAACCGAACCGTACCATCCCGTCCCATTAGAACCGAATCTCTGTCCCGAACCGTCCCGAACTTTCGGTACGGTTCGGGATGGAGATTTTTTCTATGGTTCAGTTCTGGAGATTTATTTTCAGAATCTCCGAACTTTGGGACGGTTCTGGAGATTTCCAAATCTCCGAACCGTCCCGTACCGTGCACACCCCTAGTTGGAAATATAACAAATAATGTATTTTATTTTTCCATAATTTGAAGTAACTATTTGTAAGATATTTGTTTAAGTTTGAATTTTCTTTTTTGTTTTTATAATTAGTATTTTCGATATCTTCTAACTATTTCAAATAAATTTTGGATACTAAAATTTATTTTTTGGATAAATCCATGTAACGTGTTGTTCTAGTAATAAATAATATAATAGGTATGTTTATAATTCCTTCATGATTTTCTGCTTGAAACGTGCCCCCCGAGACTAGGGAAATTTCCAAGAAATACTAATGAAACATTATCTAAATTTATTTTTCTAGAGAAGTAGAATAGAATGATACCCTTCTGCAACCGTATCATTTTTGGTACAGTACAATTACTCCTTAATGGCAATAATGTACAAATAGTCCAATTTCACACAATATTTTTATCAGTGTTGCACATGTCATGGTTGACTTGAGAGTCTAATAACAATGGGACCCCTTTTTTGTGATCTATGAATCAGTGTGCATCAATTAATTCCATCAAAATATTTTTCAACTTAAGCCCACCAAAATTACTTTTCATTACTCAGCAAATTAAATTTACCTTTTTTCTAATTAACTTTTTCACATAATGATAGATACTTACAATATTTGTACGTGTAGGTGAGATCGAGAAAGTAGAAATAATTACAACATGTGTAACTTATTAGAAGAGGATATAATGTCTCGTAGATGTTATAATGTATATATATATATATATATATACTTAATACTTGTTCTAATTCCATCATTAAAGTTCCTTATTTTTAATAAAACCAAAATGGAACATTTGTCCTTCGTTCAAACACTTGATGTTGCATGCTTTTTACCATATGTCTATTTTGACTAAATCGTAATATAATGACATGATAAATCATAAATATAAATTCCACAAAAAGGTCAAAATATTTCTATGTCAATGTCCTATTTGACTAGGGGTGTGAAAGAATAGAATCTTTTTGATTCAATTAGGTATTCAAATTCGTATATTAACATTCAAATTCAAAAAAAATATTATTGAAATTCGCATATTATGTGAATACGAATATTAATATAATTATATTTGATTCGAACGTTCGAAAGAGTATTCGAATAAATTTTATATATATTTATATTTGTATAAATTACTCGTATATAATCCAAATATATAAATATATATTTATTTATGTGAATCATTAATAAATAATAAACATGTTGGAAATAAACTTGATTTGATCCGACTAATATAGGACTTGAAGAATATTTTTGAGTAGAAAATAAAAAAAGAGTCCGTTAAATATTAGAGCCCAAGAAGCTCAATTTTTAAAAATTCTTTAAAAATGTCTTGAGAAAATATTTAGATTCTATAGAAAGAAAAGTTGTAGATTATCGATTAATATATATCTTGTTAGACTGTTCTAGTTGATAAATTGTATTAGATACGTAGCCATTTGTTAGAGTAACTATCTTAGTATAAATAAGAGTTGATCATTTGTTACTGCCAAAATTGAGAAGAATCAAGAAACCTCGTCTTCCCTACTAAGAAATCAAGAAAACACACCTGCTACTAAAAAACATCTCTTATTCCAAATATATATTTTATATATAATCAATTAATATAGATATATTAGAATTTTGAATATGAATATTTGAATTGATTCATATAAATTCGAATATATTTTTAAATAAGAAGAAGAATTAATTTTTGTATTTGAATATTCAAATAATTCAAATAAGAATATTATCTACAATGAGCCGAATACGAATATAATATTTTAATATTCGATTCGATTTGATTTGTTTAGACCCTATATTTGAACATAAATGACTAAAATGAGACACTTGCGAAAATGACTAAGAAATAGTAAATCTGTTGCTGAGTAAATAAAAATAGGGAAGTATCTCTACAGAAGCCAATCATATGGCTTTTTCTTCTTATATTCTAGAGTAACATGCCATGCTATAATGTGTGACATGTGGGTGCATGCATGTATGTACTCAAAAATATATGAACATTTAACCAATCTGTCATGTTATACCATGTTCTTTAGCAAGAAGAAAAATCTCTCAAAATATGCTCATTATTATCAAATTAATAAAAAAAATAAATCTATATATATATATATATAAGTGTGTAACAACCATACAAAATGAAATACAATATTTTCCCTCGGTGAGTGATCTGGCATTAGCCCATTGGCCAACAATTTAATTATTCAATTAAGTTGTGAGGTCATTTTTGTCCAAACCAAAAAAAAGTTTTGCCATGTCCAATCTCAAAATTTCTCAGGTTTGTTGAGACTTCCACACATGGTGACAAACTATTTTCAATGATATATACTTAGAAACTATTTGATCAAATTCTCACATTCTCTTGTTTCTCCATTATCAAGTTTCTCAATTAGGAGAAAGATGGAAAAAAATAAAACAGCCCTGAATTTTTTCTCCACTTTATTTTTATTATCATGTTTTATAGCAGAGATGAGTGCAAAGAAGCAAATTGAAGCTCTTTCTCGTATTTACAAAGAGAAGCTGAAAAACAATGGAGACATTGATAAAAGTCATTTCAATGCAAGCTACGATCATTTTCATGGGGCAAAATTAGTTCATCCACAAGGTGAAGGGCTTAAAGAGAATGACAGAATAGAGAGATTGCCTGGACAACCACAAGTTAAATTCAAGCAGTATGGTGGTTATGTTACTGTGAACCGAAAGGCCGGTCGAGCGTTTTATTATTATTTTGTTGAGGCTCAGCGTTCTGATCACAACTCACTACCTCTTCTTCTCTGGCTTAATGGAGGTGTGTATGTGTGTGTGTGTTTTTTTTTTTTAATTTTTAGATGTGTTAGTGTTTAAAATTATATTGGGTGAATCTTTATTTTCATGTCAATTTTTTAGCATCTCTTTTACCTTTTTCTGACTTTTTTGCAAGAAGGGGCATCTTTTTTGGATGGTGATGTTTTCATGTGTAAAGGAAATTATATCCCACTTAAATTTCAATACTTGTGGCTGTTTTATTTGAATTCTCGATCATTTTTAATGTTTTTTTTAAACTTTCAGATAAAACACCTAATATGAAAAAGAGAATGGTCACTTGTCTTTTAAGATGCCAAGACAGTAATAAGATGTCAGTGTATTTGAAAAGTCTGCTTCTGTTTTTTTCAATCTATTTGGCATTAGAATAATGAGTTATAGTATTAGTAGTATTTTTATTTTCTGGGAAACCCCACTAGTTGACCCCTATCCCTGGCATGTTGCACCAACTCCCTCTTTTTTTCTAAATACTTAAAGCACTTTTCCTTCTAGAAAGAACAAATATTATTATTATTATTATTATTATTATTATTATTATTATTTTATTAAAAAAACAAGTGAGAGTTAAATATTGAATTATTTGATCATTGGTTGTCTTAATTGCTGTTTGATCCCGACATGTTACTCTGATCTATAGCTGGTATGCAGTGATTCATATTTGTATTAGTCCCACATTTTAGAATTCCCTTTGTTGTAATACTTAAGTGTCACATTGACTTGTGATGAGTTTTCTCAACTTTCACTAACTAAACAAATTATTTGATATTGATGCTTAATATCTGCAATTATTGGATTTTCAACAGGGCCTGGATGTTCTTCTCTTGCCTATGGAGCAATGCAGGAGCTCGGGCCGTTTCGGGTTCACAGTGATGGCAAAACACTCTACAAAAACAAATTTGCTTGGAACCATGGTCAGTCAGAAGAATAACAGTTCAAAATAAGATTAAATTACAAAAATTACCATAGGTTGTAGTCTATTCAGAATAAACTCTAGTTACTTTTCGAATAGGTAATTACAAAAACTACTCCCGTTGTTTGGTTAATTGAAAAAAAAAAAATATTGATTTTTGAAAATTACAAAAACACTTGTGAAGCTTGATTTTGTATCACACTTTAATTTACTGCCTTCATAAGCAAATACATTCCGAACACCCCTTTACATTTGTAAAAATATTGCAATTACTCCCATGCATTTAACACAGTATCAAACTCTACGAGTTTCAGGGATAGTTTTGTAATTATTCCTTTTTCAAGATAACAAAAAGGTGTTTAAGGGATTACAAACATCATTTTCAGATTTATATATACTTAACAAATACCTCCTCTTGAGGTACAATTTGTAAACTAGCCCTTCAAATAATTATGTAGTGACTATCCTAATTAATTACTTGAGTTCTCAAATTTTTATTTAGTTTTTTTGCCTTTTCAGCTGCAAATGTGTTGTTTTTGGAATCTCCAGCTGGGGTAGGGTTCTCATATTCAAACACAACGGCTGATTTTATGAACGGTGGAGATAAAAGAACAGCTATTGACAATTATGCATTTTTATTAAACTGGTTAGAGAGATTTCCAGAGTATAAAAACAGGGATTTCTATATTTCTGGTGAGAGTTATGCTGGTCATTATGTACCCCAGTTGGCACACACTATTCTCCATCACAATAACGCCAATAAGACTATTATCAATCTCAAAGGGATCATTGTAAGTTCCCTTTACATCTTTTTTTTTTTTTTTTTTTTATGCACTTTGCAAATTTTTTTGTACCACTTTGATTAATGAGTGGGAATTTTCTGCTTTTTTCTGAACATGGAGAAATTATTTGGTGGGGAAGTTATTAGTCCCTTTACTAATCATAAAAGACCACAATGTTTTGGCCAAAACCTCAATTATTCTCATGGGCCCTTTTTTTTTTTTCTGTTTCATGTATGGATAGCTAGTAATTTCACAGCGTTCATTTTCTTGCATATGTGTTTGATGTTAAAAAAAATGCACTCTCAAATTATGTTGTTTTTCAGAGTTAATTACAAAACTACCATCAAGATTTAGCCTAATTACAAAAAGTCGCAGTTTATCTTTTAAAATTACTGATACCCCTTCACATTTGTATCTATTTTACAAATTGCATCTTTAATTGGGGTATTTGTTAGGTCAATACATACCTCAAGACGTGTTTATATGACATTAAGACGGTATTTGTAATTTTGAAAGATAATTGGAGTTTTGCAATTAGATTAAACTATAGAGGTAGTTTTTGTAATTATCCTTATTTTTATTTGGGATTATTTTGTTCCAGCTGTTGTTTTCTTACTAGTCGTTGCATATTCTAGATAGAAAGATGACAAATTTTAATTATTTTTTATTCAGAAAATGAAGAGAATGTACCATTTGAAACTAAGATAATTTTGTAAGTATTCAAACATTGTCATCATATATATTCCTTAGAACATGGAAGTAATGTGGTACATGATACAATTTGTATTCTAGTATAAAACCATTAAACATATTTTCTCCTTGGGTTGTTGCCTGGTCTATTCCACCAATGTGCACCAACAGGGTACCCCATTCAAAATTTCAAACCTCACCCACTTTGTGTGGAGCAACTCACGTCTTGCCTTTACATGTTTTTATGTGAGTTAGTGCTATTAGACATTTTGGTTTATAATTGAGGGATAATTACAAAAACACCCTTCAGGTTTTACACTAGAGAAATTTTAAATTACAAAAACCTCTTCATGTTTGATTTCGTATTACATTTTTACCCCAATTGTTAGTTGAACTGACAGAATTTGCTAAGGACATCAACAATATTATGCTGGTAAACATACATGACATGATGTGTATGTTTGTTGGATACAATGCAGATTGGAAATGCTGTGATCAATGATGAGACTGACATGAAAGGGATGTACGAATATTTTGGAAGCCATGCTCTGATTTCAGATGATAATGCTGAGCAAATTATGAAATACTGTGATTTCTCTCCCAATGCCACCAAACAATCAGATAAATGCAATGAAGCTGCTAATGAAGCTGATAGAAATGTGATATTATTGATATTTATAACATTTATGCTCCCTTGTGCTCTAATTCCAGCCTCACAGAGAAGCCCAAGAAGACATCAGTGAGTAATTAATGTGTCCTACTATTTTTATTATACATAATTCTGGATTTTATTATATTAGTAATAAAGGTAAATTGCAATTTTAGTCAGGTTCGCAATAATAGTCCTGTAAAATTCATGATTTACGGAAAAGTCCCATAACTCTTTGATCGCCGAAAGTTGGAAAATTTGCCAAATGATCAACATGCCCATATTTTCGTCCAAACCGCAGAAGCGGAAATCAATTTTACTTATGTGAACATCCTCTAAGTGACAATTTTCTCCCTTAGTTTTCTTCTAATTAACATGCAAATTCCCTTGAAGGATATTTACATATATAAGTGGAATTAGTTTCCACATCAGCAAGTTTGGCCGAAAATATGGACACATGGATTTCTCAGAAAATTTCCCAACTTCCGGCACCCAAAGGACTGATCGAGAGTTTTTTTTTTCAAAGTTATGGGACTTTTTTGCAAATCACTGTTTTTGTAGAAATATTATTGTCAAGCCCTTATAGTTACTGCAATTTGCCCTTGGTATTAATTTGAACATCATTAATATTATTCAAATCGATGATGCAGGCATTGAGTCTTGATCCTTGCAGTGACTATTATGTGTATGCATACCTGAATAGGCCTGAAGTTCAAGAGGCACTCCATGCCAATGTCACCAACATTCCATATGAATGGCAACCTTGCAGGTAATTATAAATTATCTTTATAACTATACTCCTATATATATTTGTTGTATATTAACTAAT
Source organism: Rehmannia glutinosa (assembly GCA_016081115.2). NCBI lineage: Eukaryota > Viridiplantae > Streptophyta > Magnoliopsida > Lamiales > Orobanchaceae > Rehmannia > Rehmannia glutinosa. Next base: position 46,618,541 of record CM071937.1, on the reverse strand, counting down.
TTCGAGAAAAAATGATCAATCTTACTTTAGCCAGACAAAATGTTGGGGCTATTTGTAATTTTTTTGTAAATTAAGGATGCAATTGTAATATATATGATGTCTGCAAATTTCATTAAATTAATTAACGGTTGGGGCAAAATGCATGTGAGACGTAATTAAACAAGGGAGTTTCTATATTTTTGAAGCTTCTCTATTTTTTTTAATTATCTATTAAATTTATGGTTTCTATTACTTTAACATGCTCACCAATTAACTAACTGTAAGTACTTCTCTTTGAAAATTGTAGCAATGTCCTCAAGAAATGGCAAGATAGCCCATCAACTGTCATTCCTCTTCTCAAAGAGTTTATGGATAATGGGCTTCGAGTTTGGATATTTAGGTAATTAACCACAAATCCTCATAATTTTCATTATTATAAATAGAATCTCTTGTAATCTGAAAACTTTACTCGCATATGGTTTAATCGAACAAAAGTTACAAAACTAAATCATAGGATAAATTTAATTACATTTGCCTTGTAATTAATTATTCTGTTGACAAAGCCATTTGTTGTGTAATGCAGTGGGGATATAGATGGAAGGATACCAGTTACGTCAACACAGCAATCCATCAAAAAGATGAAACTTCCCATTAGGATTTCCTGGCACCCTTGGTACCTTTTTGGAGAGGTAACTAGTGTTTGACATAAAAATTTGAGGGTTATATTTTAGAGATAATTACAAAACTACCCTTGAGGTTTAGCCTAATTACAAAAAGCTACGGTTATCTTTCAAAATTACAAGGTGTTACAAGCACTCTCTTGAGGTTCGTATTTACCTAATAAATACCTCGCTCGTGAGGGTGCAATTTATAAGATATAAGCAAATGTCAAGGGCTTATTTGTAATTGAAAATAACTGGGTCTATTTGTAATTAGATTAAACCTTCAAGGGTAGTTTTGTAATTATCCCTATAATTTGTTTACTTCATTTTATATTTTCCCTTTAAATATCTACAGTTTATACCACCTGGGAAAACAAAAGTTATATTTTCTGCTAATATTAAAAAATGGGGTTAAAAATTGAGTAAACTTTCTGATTGTATATTTTATTTTAATATTTTTGCATCAGGTTGGTGGGTATACACAAGTGTATGAAGGCAACCTAACATTTGCTACAGTTAGAGGGGCAGGACATCAAGTGCCAAGTTACCAACCTGCTAGAGCACTTTCCCTTATTATGCATTTTCTTGCTGGGACAGAGCTTCCTAATTCATCAAGAAATTAAAACACTCTTATAATTCCTCTCATTATTAATATTTTTTGCACAGGCTAAGGTCAATGGAGAAATTAAATTTCAGCAAGCTTTTTCTTGTTTTTTTTTTTATTAATTGATTATTATTTTTATCCAATTCTTTTAATGATATTAAACGAGCACGTGTTATGTTTCCTAGATGACATAACAATAGGTCATGGACCATACAAGGGTTCCATCGCCAACCCTAACATTGTTTGGTGGCGGCTTTTAACTTTTAACCTAACTTTAGTTTTTATTGCGCCATGAAGTTAGGGCTCTCAATTGTATTTGGAAATCGAATATGATTAGATTTCGTAAGGTTGCATTATATTTGGTATAAAAAATTGTGGATTTAAGGAATAGGTTTCAAATGGCTTCATATAACACATATAAATGTGAAATCCACCATATTGACTCAAGAAATAGTTCGTAGTAGGAGTTTATGTTGGAATTGGTTTTTGATAAATTGGGTTGTGACCCGATTTTGACCAATTATTTAAGTGGGTTCATTTATTCGATGTATGAAATAAATGAGATAAACGTCATCTACGCCGCGGGTAGATGAGTTTAGCATTTTGAATTTCTCAAAACCAATGTCGGGTGAATGAGAAATAAATGCATTAAGTTGGCCACTTAAAATGTTTTTATATATGGAATATAAAAGGGTGGGAATATGGAAAGCTATATCCCACATAGGAAACACATTAAATGTTTGACTAGTTAATAAAGAGTTTCACCACTAATAAGGAGTAATCATGTGGAACTCCTTATGATACACACTAGTGGACCAAGTCAATTTTGACTAGCCTTTGGCTAGCTCAAAAGGCACCAAGGACGGTGCGGAGCACCATCCGACCCGGAGCTGGAGTTGGGCCCGCGCATGTTGTACATAGTCGCATTGGGCGCTTTAGAGGCGCACTTTGCACTTCGCACATACGCATCGTCGACGTGGCAGGGCAGCTCAGGTGGTAGTGACTTGGCAAAATCGTCCGAGTGGCGGCACGTGGCGCTGATTGGATGCGTCTGTTCGCTAACGGGGCACCATGACTGGACACGGCTGTTCAGTGTGCAGAGGTGTAAGCCAAAGGATGTGTCCCTTCGAAAGCAATCAAGACCATCGGATGGCATTTGTTAACTACGGGTAGCGATCTAACGGTCAAAGATCGATCGGACCAGGGGTTGCACCCAGTCTAAAGAGGCATCAGAAGCTCTATAATCAAGCAGCCCCCAGTATTCATTTCAACACATCAGGAAATTCGAATTTCTTGCTTCATATTCATTCTGCATAAATCCATAAAAGAGAGTTAAAAAAACATCAAAGTGTTCGTTGTCTTTGCGATTTGTAGTCTGACTATCGCAAGTTGTTTGTCGTTGTATCTTGGGAGATAATTGCACATACCGTGCGCCCGTGAGCGGGGCAATCTTGTCTTAAAGAGAAAGTCTAACTCTTGCCTTGACATCTGTTTTTGTATCGAAACTCGCTTTCGAATTTTCACCCCGTTCGATTACACCACCAATTTTTCCAACAATTTAAGACAAGATTTTCGTGTGTATCAAATGGCATCGACATCATTAGTTCCACTTCAAGAAAAACTGATGGTTCGAACAAAATGGCAACAAAAATATTGTTCTATCTTACGACTCTGAACCTTGCTCGTTTCCTGACGGAGGATGCCCCAACTGTGGGGGAAGAAGAGACTGATAAAGAGAAGAGAATGGCGTTTGATGCTTGGAGTCAAAGTGACTTCCTAAGCATGAATGACATTCTCAACGAACTGGACAACACATTGTATAATGTGTATTGTTCGGTAAAGACTGCTAAAGAGATGTGGAGTTCTTTAGAGAAAAAGTATTAAACGGAAGATGCTGGCACAAAGAAATTTATTGTCGGCAAATTTCTTGAGTTTAAGATGGTTGACACCAAGACGGTGATCAGCCAGGTTCAAGAGATCTAGCTAATTCTGCATGATATAATTGCAGAAGGAATGGTTGTGAGTGAATCCTTTCAAGTAGATGCTATAATCTAGAATCTACCGCCTCTGTGGAAGGATTTTAAAAATTACCTGAAGCATAAACGGAAGAAGATGGGGTTGAAGACTTAATTGTCAGATTGCGAATTGAAGAAGACAATCACAAGTCTGAGATTAAGTCTGGCAAGCTTCCAATGGAGACAAAGGCAAACTTGGTGGAGCCCAAAACTAGCAAGAAGAGAAAGCGCTCGGGGAATAATCAGAAACAGGGGAAGGATAAAAAGTTCAAAGGGAACTGCTTCAACTGTGGAAAGCCGAATCACAATGCTAAAGATTGTCGTCCTCCTAAGAAAGTCAATTGGAATCAGGTGCATGTGACCGAGGACAAATCAGTACCAATTGATATGTCCGAGCTTAATCTCTTGGTTGTTGTGTTTGAAGCCAACAGGTGCTACATGGTGGATAACCTGAGAGAATGATGGGTGGACACAGGTGCTACATGCCACATATGCTCCGACAAAGACATGTTCTCAACATATACTCCTATCAACGGAAGGAAGTTATACATGGGGAATCATGCAACTTCTGAAATTGTCGGTCTTGGCAAGGTGTTCTTTGAAAATGACCTCGGGCGAGGCGACCCTCGTTGATGTCCTTCATGTTCTAGACATTCGGAAGAATTTAGTGTCAGGATCGTTGTTGGTCAAGGCAGGGTTTAGATTAGTATTTGAGGCTCAAAAGTTTGTACTAATGAAAAATGGACAGTTCATAGGGAATGGTACTTAGATAATGGATAGTTCAAGATGAATGTAATAAATGTACTCCGAAACTTTGAAAGTAATAAAATTAATGCTTCTTCTTATTTACTTGAGTGTTCAAATTTATGGCATGTTAGATTAGGACATGTGAATTTTAACACTTTGAAAAGGTTAGTAAACATGGAATTACTACCTAACTTTAAAATAGATTCACATCACAAGTGTGAAATCTGTGTTGAGGCAAAAATGTCCAAACACCATTCCACTCGGTGGAAAGAGAAACATAACCTCTAGAGTTAATTCACGAAAGTGATATATGTGATTAAAAGTTTGTACAAACTAGAGGCGGAAAAAGTATTTTATTACTTTTATTGATGATTGCACAAGATCTTGCTATATATATTTTTTGAGAAGTAAAGATGAGGCCTTAGAAGTTTTTAAAAGCTATAAGAATGAGGTTGAAAATCAACTTAGCATATGAATTAAGATAATTCGAAGCGGTAGGGGTGGAGAATATGGAACTCCTTTTGATGAATTTTGCTTAGTTTATGGTATTATTCATCAAACGACAGACTCCTTATTCGCCACAATCAACGGTATTGTTGAACGCAAAAACCAAACTCTAAAAGAGATGATGAATGCTTTGTTGATAAATTCGGGTTTACCTCAGAATTTGTGGAGGGAAGCAATTCTCTTGGCTAACCACATTCTTAATAAAATACCACACAAGAATAAAGATAAAACTCCGTATGAGTTATGGAAAGGTCGAAAACCTTCCTACAAATGTTAATCCAAGTGGCTACGATAATCTAGAGGGGGGTGAATAGATTATCTCGGTTTTTGGGTGTCGATTTTGCCCTCTTTTTCGAATAATTAAGCAAAGACGAGAATGTAAATGCGGAAAATAAACAACACATGTCGATTTAAAGAGCTTCACCCCACCTTTAGGGACTACGTGCTCTACCACCCCAATATATCCGGATGGGTTTCAAAAAGAAAAAGAAATTTTATTAATTACCAAAATTAATACAACACCACCTTGAGGATTACCACAATCCTCTTACAACACCTTCAAGGAGATTACCACAATCTTCCTTCAACACCTATGAAGAGTACCACACTCTTCAACACCTAAGATCACCCAAGTGTACTCTTACCACAAGAGCAACAATAAGGATATCTTGTTTTGGATGATTGACAAAATTCAAGATTACAACTCTATAATACCAATACAAAGATTGAGTGCAAGTGTAATCAAGAATCTAAATCCTAGACCTCAAGAGAGTGCAAGTCAAAGTACTTAGGCTAAAATACAACAAGATATGAAAGTGTTTGCTTGTATGCTCTTTGCTTGTATGTTGTGTTGTATCTTGTTGCTTGAATGAAGCCTCTATTTATAGGAGAGGTCTTGGCTTAATTTCCAGACATAGGCTCCTCATTGGGGAGTGATTTTCTGCAAAAGAAACCATTTAAAAACAAAATTATAGCTGTTAGAAATCAATCCCACAAATTAGGGAAAAGTTGTTCGAAAATGCAACGGATAATTTGGCGATACACGGGTGCGGCCGGTCGCGTAGAGATAAGTTTGAAATTAGTTCTCTGTGAATTTTACACATAGGGGACCGGTCGGCCGGGGTCCGGCCAGGTCAACCCCTATCTTTGAACAGTCGGGGTGTTGGAAAATCGAAACAGAGAGTTCTGTAATTGAAACTCACGTTCAGGCACCGATTGCCCCTACCGGTCGACCTCAGGGTTGACCGGTCGCCCTCCATGTTTTCCATTCCGTCCCGTTTTCTGTTTTAAAACTCAACTCAGTGCGGGTTGCCCTATGGGGGGCGGCCGTCGAGCTTGAAATATAAGTGTTGTCAATTTTTTATCAAAAATAAACTTCAAGAAATACTCCCGAAATAGTAAAAATATTTTAAATCGATCGGAAGTATTTGGAAAACATTTAGGGACATTGTTTTGGTATAAAAGCTCATTTAAACAAAATCATCAAAATTATGATAAAAACATTTATCTAACTAACTCCCCCTTTTTGATGATTACAAACCAAAACAATTTTCAAGAGGACGATTTTGAAAACAAAATAATTTTTTGGTTTATGAGTAAACTATCCGTTTAAAAACATTTTACAAAAGCTCCCCCTATCAACAAGCACATCAATAAGAAATATTGCATAAGCTAGAAGCACAAGCTTTTACAAATAAAACAACAACATTATGAGCTTAGAAGCTCCCCCTGTCACAAATACTCATTATCCATGCAAACAAGTCCATAATACAAGCCATGGACTAATTATTCTTTACAACTTATGACATTAGAAAGTCATAGCTTATAGCTTTTATAGCGAGCTTTTGTTAGCTTCTTTGAGCTAACGAGCCAATTTCTTGTTTCTCCCCCTTTGGAATCATCAAAAAGAATGTTAGGATGATAAAAACATCATACATGTATATCAAAGTGCGCCAAAGAGCCAAGTTATCAGCCGTTGAAAAAATAGACGTAGAATCCGAATAGCAATGGGAGAAAATTGATCATTTGATATCCATAAGCTCATTTTGTTTGTCAAGACATGATCTTAATAAGTATATAAGACATTTGAAAGCATAAGAGTCATGTACAAGATGAGAAATTCTTTGTGACAATTCATCGAACACCTTGTGGGCATGAAAAATAAAAAAAAAGTTGTATAAAACCCTTGTAAATGAATCAAGTCAAAAAATTTCATCACCAAATCAGTTCAAACATAATTCAATACATCATAAATAATGAGTTCATCGCAATCATATGAATCTTTCATCAAAAAAATAACAAATAAGTCACAATCTCAAGGGTTCAACCCAATTGAGCAAAGGAAGTAGAATTCTTACCATTCAATCGGTAAAGATGAGCAATGATGATGATAATCAAGCTATATTAAGTTCAAGACAGGAAATATATGCAAGAAAATATTTTAAACCATAAAATGGCAAAAATGAACATTTTGAGGCGGTCAACGGTGAGGCGTTTTAAACCATAAAATGGTCGAGGTGAGGTCCGACCGATTGCCTCCCTCACCCTGATCGGCCATTGTCTCAACTTGTTTACCAAAATCCGTAATTTCAACCAAAAATCCGATTTTTTGCCCCTAAGTTTTAAAAACGTGCAAAATACAAACGAAAACCTCATTCAATATGCATTATGCCTAACCGAGCTCGTATAGATGCAAAAATCTCGGAAGATAGCGGTTTTGTAAAAATATCCGCCAATTGATCTTGAGATGGTACGAAAGATATCTCAATTTTACGTTTAGAAACACAATCCCTTAGAAAATGATGTCGAATCTCAATATGTTTAGTACGGTTATGATGAACCGGGTTTTGAGCAATATTAATAGCGGATATGTTATCACAAAAGATAAGAACATTTTCAAAAGAACATTTGTAATCCGCTAAGGTTTGTTTCATCCAAAGAAGTTGAGTACAACAAAACGTTGTGGAAATATATTCGGCTTCAGCCGTAGAAAGTGAAACACAATTTTGTTTCTTTGAAAACCAAGATACTAGGCAATCGCCTAAAAATTGACATGATCCGGAAGTACTTTTCCGATCATCAATATTTCCCGCATAATCCGAATCACTATAACCTTTAAGAGAAAATTTTTCATTCTTTGGATAAAATAAACCATATTGAATAGTGCCTTTCAAATATCGAAAAATCCTTTTAACGGCACTCATATGAGATTCTTTGGGATTGCTTTGCGAGCACATAGGCATACGACATGAAGAATGTCGGGTCTACTTGCGGTTAAATAAAGTAAACTACTAATCATACCTCGATACTTTGATTCATCCACGGACTTGCCTTTCTCATCTTTGTCAATTTTGACATTTGTCGCCATAGGGGTAGAGACGGTTCTTCCTTCTTCAATGTAAATACCTTCTTGGCATTGCTTAATTTGAAGTCCAAGGAAGAAGTTGAGCTCCCCCATCATGCTCATTTCAAATTCACCTTGCATCAACTTAGAAAATTTCTTGCACAAAGATTCATTAGTAGCACCAAAGATAATATCATCAACATAAATTTGCACAAGTAAACAATCTTGCCCTTTTTCAAAAACAAAGAGAGTAGTATCAACTTTACCTCTTGTAAAACTATTTTGTAAAAGAAAAGAGCTAAGTCTATCATACCATGCACGGGATGCTTGTTTTAAACCATACAAGGCTTTTTTAAGTTTATAAACATCATTAGGCCTAGAAAAATTTTCAAACCCCGGAGGTTGTTTTACATAGACTTCTTCTTGAATGAAACCATTTAAGAAAGTGGATTTAACATCCATTTGGTAAAGCTTGAAATTTTGAAACAAGAATAGGCAAGTAAAATACGAATAGCTTCTAAACGTGCTTTGCGGGAGCAAAAGTTTCATCATAATCAATACCTTCTTAACCTTGACAATTTGAACAATGTTGCCTTGTTCATCTTTGTTAACATTTAGCCTTGTTTGAACAATGTTGCCTTGTTTCATCAAGTTTGTTCCAAAAATAATCCCATTTAGTACATTTTTAGAATAATAGTTTGAGATGGAGGAATAAGATCTTTTGGGTGATCTAATTCTCAATGCTACAAGATCATTTCTTTCAAATTGATTGGACTTGATCTTTGATTGCATTTCCAAAAAATGAGTTAATCCTCATCTTCACAATAGCCTCCTTGGCATTTTTAGGCTCTTTTTGAGATATAAGAGCTTTCTCGACAAATTTTCTTGGATCAAATTTGTCATTACTTTATCAAAATCACCAATAATAAGATCTTTTGGGTGATCTCCTTAAATTTCAATCATATGTTTTATTCATTTTAGGAAGATCCGATTAATGTATCACCTCTATCTATTTTGGAAGAGGAACATTTGAAGTGGATGGTTGATCATTTGATGTAGAAGGTTGATCATTTTGAGCATCATTTTTAGAACAATGAGTTCAATAATATCATCTTCATCACTTTCATCATTGGGTATCCTTTCAACAAGATAGCCTTATTTTTATTTAGGCTTAAAATTGAATGATTTTACATGAATAGATTCTTCAACAACCCCAAGATAGTTTTGTTGTAAACCCGATATGGTTTCTTTGCTCTTCGTTGAATACCCCATAAATATTCCTTCATCGGCTTTAGGATCAAGTTTGTCCAATTGATCCTTAGTATTCAAAATGAAACAACTTACATCCAAATATTTTGAAGTAGCTAATATTATGAGTTCTTCCTTTCCAAAGCTCATATGGAGTTTTATTCATTTAAGATCTAATATTGAAACTCAGGACGAACATAAACTCGATTAATGACATAGATTAAAACAATCAAAAGAGTTCAATTAATCTACTTCCGGTACTTAAATCACAAGAAATTTAGCTACCCATTATCCAAAAATATTTTGGAAGAAAATGAAAGATTAAAGCACAAAGAATTGAGCATGGAAATGGATAATCTCTCTTGTAGTGTCCAATTTTTTCCTTTCTTCCTTGACACCATTTTGTTGAGGTGTCCTTGGTAGCCAAAAAAAGTTATGTGCATATCCCTTGGTTTCACAAAAGATTCTAAATTCACCATCAAATTCTCCTCCTTTCGATCACTTGAATATCTCAATATCAATTTGGTAATAGTATCTTCTGCTTTTCATTTTCAATAATCTCTCTTTGTTTGCTCGTTTGTACACAACTTAACAAAACTCAATTAATTGGCTCTCAACATTGCTTTTATTGACTAAAAAAAAAACAACACAAAATATCTTGAAAAGTCATCGTATAAAACAAGTAAAACCAGGTTTCACAAAGATTCTAAATTCACCATCAAATTCTCCACCTCGATCACTTGAATAGACTTAAAGTATCTGTCTACACAACTAACAAACTCATGTTTTTCCACTCTAGAAAAGTCACTAACGAAAGTGTAATGTTTTCCACTTAGACTCGTCCAATATCCCCATACAAATCTAAATGAAGAAGTTGTAGAGGCTTGGTTGTGGAAATTTCATTTTTGGGCTTAAAACTACTTTTAACTAATTTGTTCTTTTGACAAGTGTCACATAAGCCAAGATTTTCAAAATTCAATTTGGGTAGTCCTTTTACATGTTGGTTTTTGTAAATATTTTTCAAATTCTTGTATCCAACATGTCCAAGTCGCCTATGCCATAAACTCGTTAAATCATTATTTGCGACAAGACAAGAAACATTTTGACTAACCAAATCATTTGTACAAATTTTGTAACGATTGCTTTTCTATTTGTTTCACAAATAATTTCATCATTTTTAAGAATAAGGCAATTTTCTTTATTAAAAACAATATTATAATTTGAATCACAAAGTTGGCTAACACTTATCAAATTAAACTTAAGCCCTTCTACTAAAATAACATTACTAAGAGAGAAAGAAGAGTTATCAATGTCTCCATTGCCAATGATTTTTCCTTTGCCATTGCCGAACATGACCATACCCTCTTCTTGGAGCTTGATGTTGGTAAAAAGTTCTCTCTTTCCGGTCATATGGCGTGAACACCCGCTGTCCACGAGCCATTTTGAATCCTCCATGGTTGTTATAGCCCCTATGACCTATAAAGGAATTATTTTTAGGTACCCTATAGTTTTGGGTTCCATTGGGGTTAGTCTTGAGACCTTTGGGTCTCCAAACATAGCTAAAATTGTTCTTTAATTTACAATGGCTAACATAGTGACCAATTTTACCACAATAACAATAAATAATATCATGGGCACTATTAGCACGTACAAAAGCCGGACCTTGGTCATTTTTCTTTGAAAGAGGTTGAAAATATTTATAGCCAAGTCCTAATTTGGAATGCTCACCTCTTTGTGCATCTAAAATTTTTGTAACTTTGTCCGTGCTTATGTTAAAACGATGCACATCCTTTTTTAAACATTCAAGATCTTTGGTGAGTGATTCTTTTTCGGTTTCAAGAGTATGAACTCTAGTAAGAGTAATAGCATGAGCTTTATCAAGAGATTCATAAGAAGTAAATAATTTTTCCTTTTCAATTTTAAGCTCTTTATGCTCCTTTTTCAAAGTCTTGTATTTAACAATCAAATTTTGAAACTCAATTTGCAAGTCATCAAAATCACATTGTAATTCATCAACTAAGGAGGAGGTAGAAGAGTTGGAGCGTACCTCATTGTTTTCATCGTCTATGGCCATAAGACCATGTTCGGTTTCTCCTTCCTCGTCGGTTGTTTCAAGTAGTTCATCCCTAGTTTTGACCTCCGCATATAGAGCCTTCTTTTTCGAAAAAGGCTTTTTTTTTGTTCCTCCTCATCGAGTTTTGGGCAATCGGCAATGAAGTGCAGGGTTTTCCGCATTTAAAGCAATCATTATCTCTCGATTTTCTTGCCTTATTTTTATTCACAAATTTTGCAAATTTTTGAACAAGTGCGGCCGTCTCCTCATCATCATCATCATTATCATAGTATGCATTATTAGAAGAAGAAGCAAGACCTTTAGGAATATTTTGTATACCCGATTGATTGATGGTTGGTTTGGAATTTTCCTCTCCTTGAGATAGACTTCATAGATGAGGAGGTTCCCGATGAGCTCGTCAAACTTGAGTGCCTCAAGATTTTGTGCTTCCGTGATTGTCGTCACCTTTTCGGACCATGAGCCGGGAAGAGCATTCAATACCTTAGTCACCTTGTCTTCTTCGGAGATGACTTTACCGAGGGCCACAAGAGGATTGACAATGTTGTCAAACCTTTCCACCATTTTAGAGATGCTTTCACCATCATGCATGTTAAAGTTTTCAAAGTCTTTAACAAGCATGGTCTTTCTTGCTTGCTTGACCTTCTTTGTCCCTTCATATATAGTCTCCAATTTTTTCCAAACCTCATGTGCCGACCTTATGCCTCTTATGCGATTGTACTCGGTGGCGGTAAGAGAACAATGCAAAATATTCAAGGCCTTACCGTTTAGAGAGAAGGCCTTCTTGTCGTTTTCATCGAACACCTTGAAAGGTTTAGGAGCCGAGGTGCCATCCTCCAATTTCTTGGTTGGTTGAGCAACTCCTTCAGTGACCACATTCCAAATGTCAAACCCGCACCCTTGTAGAAAGCACTCCATACGGTCTTTCCAAAATGCGTAGTTGTTTGCGTCGAATAGTGGTGGCATGTTGGTGGAGGCGCCGGTGGTGAGATAAGCGTCATTCGTAGCCATGGATCTTTCCTCTCTACTCGGAACGAGCTAGCCAAAGAGTTTGGCTTTGATACCACTTGTTAGTCCAAGTGGCTACGATAATCTAGAGGGGGGGTGAATAGATTATCTCGGTTTTTCAGATTTTGCCCTCTTTTTCGAATAATTAAGCAAAGACGAGAATGTAAATGCGGAAAAGAAACAACACACGTCAATTTAAAGAGCTTCACCACACCTAGGGACTACGTGCTCTACCACCCCAGTATATCCAGGATGGGTTTCGAAAAAGAAAAAGAAATTTTATTAATTACCAAAATTAATACAACACCACATTGAGGATTACCACAATCCTCTTACAACACCCTCAAGGAGATTACCACAATCTTCCTTCAACACCTATGAAGAGTACCACACTCTTCAACACCTAAGATCACCCAAGTGTACTCTTACCACAAGAGCAACAACAAGGATATCTTGTTTTGGATGATTGACAAAATTCAAGATTACAACTCTATAATACCAATACAAAGATTGAGTGCAAGTGTAATCAAGAATCTAAAGCCTAGACCTCAAGAGAGTGCAAGTGAAAGTACTTAGGCTAAAATACAACAAGATATGAAAGTGTTTGCTTGTATGCTCTTTGCTTGTATGTTGTGTTGTATCTTGTTGCTTGAATGAAGCCTCTATTTATAGGAGAGGTCTTGGATTAATTTCCAGACATAGGCTCCTCCTTGGGGAGTGATTTTTACGCAAAAGAAACCATTTAAAAACAAAATTATAGCTGTTTAGAAATCAATCCCACAAATTAGGGAAAAGTCATGTCAAAAATGCAACGGATAGTTTCTTTGATACGAGAAGTGCGAACCGATCGCAGAGATAAGTTTGAAATGAGTTCTCTGCGAATTTTACCTAGGGGACCGGTCGACGGGGGGCCGGCGACGGTCGACCCCTATCTTTGAATCTGATCGGGGTGTTGGAAAATCGAAACAGAGAGTTCTGTAATTGAAACTCACGTTCAGGCACCGGTCGCCCATAGGGTCGACCGGTCGACCTCAGGGTCGATCGGTTGCCCTTCTTGTTTTCCATTCCATCCCATTTTCTGTTTCAAAACTCAACTCAGGTACAGGTTGCCCTATAGGGCGGCCAGTCGAGCTTGAAATATAAGTGTTGTCAATTTTTTATCAAAAATAAACTTCAAGAAATACTCCGAAAAATAGTAAAAATATTTTAAATCGATCGGAAGTATTTGGACAACATTTAAGGACATTGTTTTGGTATAAAAACGCATTTAAACAAAATCATCAAAATTATGATAAAAACATTTATCTAACAACAAATACATGAAAATGTGGGGGTGTTTGGCTAAAGTAGAAAAACCTAAGCCAAAACAAGTCAAGATAGGGCCTAAAACAATCGATTGCATTTTCATTGGATATGCAAATAACAGTAGTGCATATCGATTTTTAGTGCCCAAATTAGCAATTCCAAATGTACAAGAAGGTACAATAATTGAGTCAAGGAATGATGTATTTTTTGAAGACGTGTTTCCTTGTCAAAAGGAAAGAAACTAATTACGGCAAAGAACACGTGATACTAATGATGGTGATCATCAAAGCAATGAAGAAGCGAGGCGTAGTAAAAGGATCAAAATAACTAAGTCTTTTGGTCAGTTTTCTAACTTATGTGTTAGAAAATAAACCAAGACAATAGGTGAAGCATTGTCGATCCGAAGCTCCGTTCGGAAAGAAGATATTAATAGTGAGATAGATTCCATTATGCAAAATCATACTTGGGAGTTGGTAGATCTCCCACTTAGGAAATAAGCCTTTAGGATGCAAGTGGATCCTTAAAAGGAAATATAAAGGCGATGGAACTATTGATAAGTACAAGGCCATATTAGTAGCTAAAGTATTTAAACAAAGAAGGCCTTGATTTCTTTGATACGTATTCACTGTGACAAGAATCACATCTATTAGAGTTCTCATTGTTATTGCGATTGCATAACTTTGAGATATACCAAATGGATGTGAAAACGGCTTTTCTAAATGGTGAATTAGAAGAGGAAATCTACATAGAACAACCCGAAGGGTTTGTTGCTCCTGGGCAGGAGAAAAAGGTGTGCAAACTCGTTAAGTCATTGTATGGCCTTAAGCAAGCTCCGAAACAATGGCACGAGAAATTTGACAGAACTATGTTGTCAAATGGTTTCAAAATTAATGAGAGTGATAAATGCGTTTACATTAAAGACACACCTAATGCTTATGTGATTGAATGTCTTTATGTTGACGACATATTAATTATGGGTAGTAATCATGATATAATCATGAATACTAAGAAAATGTTGACCAAACATTTTGATATGAAAGATATGGGTGTAGCAGATGTTATTCTGGGAATTAAGATCTCTAAAACATCGATGGACTTGTTTTATCACAGTCTCATTATATTGAGACAGTACTTCGAAAGTTCAATACTTATGACAATCCTCCAGGTAAAACGTCTGTTGATTTAAGCTTATATTTAGCTGAAAATCAGGGTAAGCTTGTATCTCAACTAGAATATTCTCGGATTATTGGCAGTCTAATGTATGTAACAAACTGCACACGTCCGGATATTGCCTACGCAGTTAATAAATTGAGTAGATTTACGAGTAATCCTGGAAATGACCATCAGAAGGCATTAATAAGGGTTCTTAGGAATCTAAGACTCACCTTAAATTATGGATTACATTACTCGAGATATCCAACTGTATTAGAAGGATACAGTGATGCTAATTGGATATCTGACTCAAAAGATTCAAAGTCCACTAGTGGTTATGTTTTTACCATTGGTGGTAGAAGCGGTGTCATAGAAATCCTCTAAACAAACATGTATATCTCGATCCACGATGGAATTAGAGTTTATAGCTTTGGATAAAGCTAGTGAAGAAGCGGAATGGCTTTGCAACATTTTAGAGGATATTCCTTGCTGGCCTAAGCCAGTAGCTGCAATCATGATACATTGTGATAGTCAGTCGGCTATAGGAAGGGCTCAAAATAGTATGTACAATGGTAAGTCTCGACATATATGTCGAAGACATAATACCATTAAGGCGATTGATCTCAAATGGGGTTATTACAATCGATTACGTGAAATCGAAAAGAAAACCTAGCAGATCCATTAAGTAAAGGTTTGAATAGAGATCAAGTATACTGCTTATCGAAATGAATGGGCCTAAAATCCACAAAATAAGAGTGTTCATAGCGGGAACCCAACCTTGTGAATTGGAGATCCCAAGACCTTGGTTCAATGGGACAACTAAGTTATGAATATTCAGATAAACACTTGGAACATGTTACATCTCATTCTTGTCCAAGTGGAGAAACCTACTGAATGTGGTGAGGTTAAGTTATAAACTTTTAATGATTCCTATACTTTAAAGAAGTGGAGTATGGCAGGATACTCTTAATAGGAGATCACCTATATAAGTGTGAAGACGGGTCACTTCAACGAAACACTTATGAATCCAAGATATTGTTCAGGGCCAAAATGGACACGACCGTGAGAACCAAATGGTGTTAGGAAAGATATTGTGTGGATGTTGTTGTTTTGGTTTACATAAACAGTTGAACAGTCCAAGACACCACGTCACTGTGCAGCCTAGTAAATCCGATAGTATTCCACTAAGGAAGGTTCAAAGCCACAAGCTACCTCTCCCGATACAATAGCTTTCCGTATTGAACTCTCTTAGTGTCTGCATACTCATATGCATTTATTTTAATTCATGTGGGGGATTGTTGGAATTGGTATTTATAAATTGGGTTTTGACCCGATTTTGACCAATTATTTAATTGGGTTCATTTATTCAATGTATGAAATAAATGAGATAAATATCATCTACGCCGCAGGTAGATGAGTTTAGCATTTTGAATTTCTCAAAACCAATACGGGTGAATGAGAAATAAATGCATGAAGTTGGTCCCTTAAAATACTTTTATATATGGAATATAAAAGGGTGAGAATATGGAAAGCCATATCCCACATAGGTAACATATTAAATGTTTGACTAGTTAATAAAGAGCTTCACCACTAATAAGGAGTAATCATGTGGAACTCCTTATGGTACACCCTAGTGGACCAAGTCAATTTTGACTAGCCTTTGGCTAGCTCAAAAGGCACCGAGGGATGGTGCGGATCACCGTCGAGCCGAGTCGGGCCGGGCCCGCGCGTCGCTCATAGTCGTATTTGGCGCTTTAGGGCGCACTTTGCACTCGCACATACGCATCGTCAACGTGGCGGGCGGCTCGGTGCGCGATTACTTGGCGAGAATCATCCGAGTGGCGACATGTGGCGGCGATTGGATGCGTCTGTCTGTTCGCTAACGGCACCAAGTATTTGGAACACGGCTTTCAATGTGCGAGTGTATGCCAAAGGGTGTGTCCGCTTGATCGGATCTGTCGGGACCATCGTTACATTTACCCAACCACGGGCGCGATCGGCGGTCAAGACTGATCCGGACCAGGGGTTGCACCCAGTCTGAAGAGGCACCAGGAGGTCTATATAAAGCAGCCCCCAGTATTCATTTCAACACATCAGAAAATTCGAATTTCTTGCTTCATATTCATTCTGCATAAGTCCATAAAAGAGAGTTCAAAAAACATCAAAGTGTTTGTTGTGCTTGCGATTTGCAGTGCAACTATCGCAAGTTGTTTGTCGTTGTATCTTGGGAGACAATTGGCGAATACCATACGCATCGTGAGCGGGGCAATCTTGTCTTAAAGAGAAAGAGTCTAACTTTTGCCTCGACATCTGTTTTCGTATCGAAACTCTGCTCGAATTTTCAGCCATTCGATATACACAACCAATTTTTCCAACAGTTTAAAGATTTAAAATTCATTTTACTAATAGATTATTCAAACATGCTCAATGAATTTGTTATAACTTATAATGAATTTAAATTTTAGCTTTGGATCATTGATCTATGTTAATTGTAATGCCACACATAAATAATATTTATTAATTTGTAAAATTCGTACAAAACATTGCCCCAGAGATTTATAAGTTACTTTCTGGAAAAAAAAAAAAAAAAAACAGTGACAATAAGCAACGAAGTATATTCCTTCTACTGGATGGTTAGGAATGGAAAAGGTTTATTTGCTAATGTTTGAAGGCTTGACGCACATTGGTAATTTTCACCATATGGGATTGAAAATTCTGTGCATTATGATAAGAGAAAATTATTTGAAATGCTTGGATAATGATTTTAACCAACTTTTCTTCAGTAATCAAGGATAACTAGCCTAAATTAGTAATGAGCTTGAATTCATTTCATTGTCCTTTAGCTAGAATTCATTTAATTGTCCTTAGTGGTGTAAACGAATCGAGTCAAGTAAACATGTCATTATTCAAGAATGTTGGAACTTTTATCAAGTTTAAATATTTGTGTTTGAGCTTGCTTTTATTGTAAATGAATTCGAGCTTGAAAGAACTTTGATCGAATTATATCCTAGTCGAGCTCAATTAGCTGACTTGATTTTATATGCATAATTTATTTGTTTTTAATTGACTTTAAATTTCAGCAAACGAAAAAGTGTATCTAAGCATGTTTTGTTAAATTTAATAAACCGCTCGCACGAGCTTTTTTCTATGATCGATTAACTGAACTTTGAATAATTTACTTATTTTTAATCCTAAGTGTTACGAAATGATCTTACTTTTATGGACTCAACTTGTGCAATATGCTATATTTTCATAAATAGCTAGAGTAGTATCTGTACGAGTTGGTTAATATTGGGGCACCTAAACCGTGACTGCCTTAATTGAAAGAATATATGACAGCTCTTCAATTTCCTATCCATTAATGAGCTTTAAAAAGCTATAATAATAACCTTCAAATACTAATAAACGGCCTCCACAAGGACAAGGAGCCTATATATAATAGACAATTGTTAAAAGTGCAAATCACAAATGCGGCTATAAGGCAGATACTATAACAATCAAAGCTCCAATTTTTAGTTGTGGTGATAGTTTTAAAGATCTGGCATCACTTTTTGCTTTACATAATGATGCTGCTAAAAGTTGTTGCGGTAATCCAAGTTAAGGTATCTGATTCCGGTCCGAAGTCCAATTCATGTATCGGGAACCGGCCTGCAACTCGGCCAACAAGGAGGAGGTCCCAGGGGTTGTTCTAGAGAATCTCATCCGATCTTAAATCGATGTAGAATGTAGGAAAAAATTCAGAATGCATTAAGTAATCAACAATTAAATTGTGCTTAATGAAAAATAATGAATGCATGTATGGCTACTTAATTATACCTGAGACTATGATGAGCCAGTTATATAGAATTGGGCGTCCCAGTGCAGTCTTATGGGTTGAGCGCCGTGTCTTTATATGCAATGACATGAGTCTCGTGGGCCATTTTTGTTGACTTGACCCGATTAATAATTTTTATGTGCTAATAATTATTTTAAATGAATTAAATAAAGGAAATAGGAAAACCCAGTTTTACCCCCAACAAATAAATTTGACCATTAGACTAGAATCACCTATGAGTGGAAGGATGATCATCAAGTTGCAAACACTATAATAAAAAAACGATTTTCAGTTGCTGTTTCTTTAAGCAATAAATAAATAAATAAATGATTCGTGGTCTCTAAATGGAAGAAAATAGTTAGTTAGAAAAAGAAAAAGAAAAAAAAAAGAGTTTGCAAGCACTCCATAGTCTCTGAAAAGTTGTAGTAGTGTCATTTGAAAAGAAATTATATTGCTAGGGGAAAAGAGAAGGAAAAGGTCTCCTGGATTTGGCTTTTTCATATTACACAAACAAAGAACCATAAAATCTGTCTCATGTAATTTTAAGTTACGACTATCACATTAAATTGTATGTGTATCAGTGTATGTGTGTGAGCTCGCGAGACGCGAGACAGTTCTAATATACGTATTACTCCAATTCCCTGTAAAATGATTGTAATGGGAATTGGGTCGGTTTTAGACCCATGACCCAATTAATTAATATTCATATTTGAGGTGAATAATGTTAATACCAAAATTTGAGTAAAATTAGACTTGCTAATTGGAATTAGAACAGCTGTTTAACAAATTGCAGATGACAATTATTGTATTCTCATTGTCTCACTTTAATTTATTCTTGAAGTGTGGAGCTTGAAGGCATGTTCGCGTATAAATTTAACCCATATAATTATACCGATCAAATTCTTATTACGCAATATGCAGGATGAAATTGTTTTTTTCTTTTTCTTCCCCAACAATCATGCATATTCCAACTAAAAAAAATCTCTAAAAAATTTAGGGATAATTACAAAAACACCCCTAAGGTTTGGGCTAATTACAAAAAAATACCGAAGTTCTTTGAAAATTACAAAAAAACCCTTTGAAGTTTGATTCCGTCTTATATTTGTCCCGGTGATTTTCGAAAATATTTCAAAAAAAACCCAGACATTTGCAAAAATATTATAGTTACTCCCTATGTCTTAGGGGTTTTTTGTAATTTTGAAACATGTCTGGTTTTTTGGTTTTTTTTGTAATTAACCCAAACCTCAGGGGTGTTTCTGTAATTATCCCAAACATTTATCCATAGCTAGCCTTTTTTTTTTTTTTTTTTTTTTTTTTCGATAGCTAGCCTAAGAATAAAGCATTAGTAGTACTAGGCCTATAATATTGGGGCCATACCATATTGCAGTTGCCGACTAACATTTTAAATAATGTACCATCCAGAAAATGACACATTCATATTTTGTTTTTTTAATCTAATCTTTTCTTTCTCCCTTAGAAGTTTTTCCAACTAGAAAACAATGGAACACAAAGCAGCCCTGATACTTTTGTTCTGCACTTTACAATTATCATGTTTTCTTATAGCACAGAGCAATGGAAAGAAGCAAAGTGAAGCTCTTTCTCATATTTACAAGAGTAAGTTATGGGACAATACAAACATTGACAAAAGCCAGTTTAATATTGCAAGTGCCTATTTTCGTGAAGCAAAGATTCAGCCACAAGGTGAAGGGCTTAAAGAGAATGACAGAATAGAGAGATTGCCTGGACAACCACAAGTTAAATTCAAGCAGTATGGTGGTTATGTTACTGTGAATCGAACGGCTGGTCGAGCGTTTTACTATTATTTTGTTGAGGCTCAGGCTTCTGATCACAACTCATTGCCTCTTCTTCTCTGGCTTAATGGAGGTATATTGGTTCTTCAATTTGTGTTGTAGGGATAATTACAAAAACTATTGATGCTAGGTGATATATATAACTAATGGAGGTTATATATTCATGTTAGGTGACAACTATATGTTGTTGAGACGTCTTAAATTTTCTGCTGTAGTCCAATTTGTGTCATCTAGCTTATTGATGCATCAATATATTCATTTTGTCACATACTTTGGAAGTATGATAAGTATTTGTAGTATTATCTTACTTATGATCTTGATGCAAAATAAAATCTGCAATTCTTGATTCTTCAACAGGGCCAGGTTGTTCTTCTATTGGCAATGGAGCAATGGAGGAGCTCGGACCGTTTCGAGTTCACAGTGATGGCAAAACACTCTACAAAAACAAATATGCATGGAACCATGGTCTGTCATCTTAATTCAATTCACTCCATACTTGACGTTTTTTCACTTTCCATCAAAAATAATGGTTCATATTTTGGGGGGTAAGTTGCAATTTTAGCCCCCTAACTCTAGGGTTGGCAAAAATAGTCATGTATGAATCACTATTTGCAAAGCAGTCTCGTAGTTTTCAAGAACCTCCGATCTCGGTCTATTGGTCCCGAAAATTGAAAAAATTTCGAAAAAATCCATGTGCCTACATTTCCGACCAACCCCTCTAATGTGAAAACCAATATCACTCATTTAGACACATTCTTGTGAGTTTTTCTTTCCTAAGTTATTGCTCCAATCAATATGCCAATTCAATCAGAGTATGTACATATAAACGAAATTAGTCTTCATATCAGCGGGTTTGACCAAAAATATGAACATGTAGATTTTTCTGGCGAATTCTCCAATTTTCGGTGGACTGAAATTGAGAGCTTTTTAAAAATACAAGACCTATTGGAAATCTTGATTATTGCCAATCCCTATAGATACATGACTAAAATTGCAATGTATCCAATTTTTTGGCATGTATCCACTTTCCTTCTTATTTTATTGACTCTTTAACTGTTGTATTGTCAGCTGCAAACGTATTGTTTTTGGAGTCTCCGGCTGGGGTTGGCTTCTCATATTCAAACACAACAGAAGATTTTGTAACTGGTGGAGATAGAACAACAGCCATTGACAATTATGCTTTTTAATTAACTGGTTAGAAAGATTTCCAGAGTACAAAAACAGGGATTTCTACATTTCTGGTGAGAGTTATGCTGGCCATTATGTACCCCAGTTGGCACAAACCATTCTCTATCACAATCACAACGCTAACAAGACTATTATCAATCTTAAAGGGATCATTGTAAGACAAAAAATAATTTTTTTCCTTAACTTTTATTTAGAAACTTGGAAAATAGCTACTTAATGCATCATGCATATTTATTGTGGAAAATAATTTTTTGTTCATGTAACTTGGACTATGGAGATTTAGTCCTATAGCTAGTAACATTTACCTTTTAAAATTTGGACATTTATTCCGATTTTGACCTATATTGTGTAATATTATCGGAAATTTATGACCGGTGATGTACAAGCATGTCAAAGATTTGGGAAAATTACCACCTAAGAATTGAAATCCCCAAATGTTATGTGTCAATTTTGATGATTTGACAAGTCAATTTTGCACCAAATCACCAAAATTCCTAAATTTCTTAGAAATGTCAGTGACCCAATCAGCAATTCCGAAAAATTACACAATTTTGGTCAAAATCGGACTAAATGACTGAACTTTTAAAATATATTGGACCAAAATTTAAAGGTGGTTACTTAGAGGACTAAGTAGTATTTTCCATGTTAATAAGGTAACAACATCTTTTGCAATCCAATGTGTATTCATATCCATAAATATAAATTTTATGTGTATTTGTTGGACACGATGCAGATTGGAAATGCTGCGGTGAACGATGAGGCAGATGTGAAAGGGATGTATGAATATTTTGCAAGTCATGCTATAATTTCCGATGAGACTTTGGATCAAATTCTGAATTACTGTGGTTTTTCTCCGAACTATACCCAGTCATTAAATGAATGCAGTTTAGCTATTAGTAAAGCTGATAACAACATTAATCCTATCTACATTTATAACATCTATGCTCCAAAATGCACTAATTCCAGCCTCACTCACATTCCCAACAAGACTTCGGTGAGCAATCATCTTGATTAATTACTTTTATTTCTATCTGATTGAATCTGAGATTTACACTGTATTGATTTTATAATGTTATGTATCTTGAAAATTTTAGGTTGGCAAACAAAATTTTCTAGAAGAATAGTGCACCCTATATTTTTGGGGAAATATGAGAAATGAAACTGAGGAAGTAATAAATATTTTAGGAATTGATTCTATTACCTAAATATTTTTGGCTAAATATTTTTGGGGAAAAAGGATGTTCCCATCCAAGCAAACTATACATTTTTTGGCACTTTGTCATCGAAAATAGTACATGAATTTGTTTTTTGCCATCTAAAGCACCTCAATATTTGAATTTTCATGGGGATTCCGTCACATTCATGACATACCTCTTGTTTGTGCATTTTTTAGTCAATTCCAAGTTAGTTGACATGCTAAATTCCAATTATTGAGCCTAATGCTGAAAGTTAGATTATTATTTTGCCCACGTAAAACAACTTGAAATTAACCAAAAAGTGCATATATAAACAAGAATCGTACAATGCATGTAACACAATCATCACGACAACAAGTTCTACAATACAATTGAGGTGTTCGAGATGGCAAAGTGCAAAACCAGTTTAGTTCAAATGACAAAGTGTATAGCTTCCAAAGCGCGAAAATCATCATAGTTTGGTTTTCCCTTCTGAGTAATAATTTTGATGCAATATTATATAAAAGATATTAATTATTTTTATTAAATTTCTAATAATGAGAGTCGCACAACATGAATCCAATTCAAATTTTCCAAGATGCAGGCAATGTATTTCGATCCTTGCAGTGACCATTATGTGCATGCATACCTGAACAGGCCTGAGGTTCAAGAGGCACTCCATGCCAATGTCACCAACATTCCTTATGATTGGCAGTCATGCAGGTTATAAATTAATCTTGATTATCATATTTTCTGTAATTACTAATTTTTAAGATCATTAATCTAAATCACATTTATCATACAATTGTGCTAATTTTTTATGTAAGCGTATAAATATGTTAGCATGTTTCGTGCACTATGTGACACAATAAAAATTACATAACTTACATAAAGGAAACTTGAAAAGATTGCCACACCCACTTGTCATCTGTATCTTTGAAAAATTGCAGCAAGGTCATAAAGAAATGGAAAGATAGCTCATCAACTGTCCTTCCTCTTCTCAAAGACTTTATCGCCAACGGCCTTCGAGTTTGGATATATAGGTAATTAACCACATATCTTTTTCATTTCTAAACATTAATTAGGGATAATTATAAAAACTACCCATGAGGTTTATCCTAATTATAAAAAAATCCAGTTATTTTTCAAAATTACAAATATCCTTTTAAAGTGTTACAAACACACATATCTTTCAATTTCTTTAAAATTTATCTCATTTCCTCCCACCACTACTCCCATTACAAACACACATTGAGTTGAGGGTGCAGTTTGTAAGAGAAAAATAAATGTTAATGGGGTATTTGTAATTTTGAAAGATTAATTATTTCACTTTTTTTTTTGGGTAATTAGGCTTAACCTCAGTGCTAATTTATGTAATTAACCAAAAACATTTTAAGCTCATTTGAATACAATACTGGGTATATTTTTGTACACTCGTGAATGTGCCCACATGTATGTGTGCATGGGCGGATCTAAGGGGGCTTCCCCGACCCCCGACGTACCCCAAAAACTTTTTTTTGACGTTTTCTCTATGGGTAAAAGAAATAAAAATTAATTATATGTTTTTTTAAGGGAAAACAATTGGGCTATAATTGAGCTGATTGGCTACGTCCCTGTATATGTGTGTATAGAACTATACACAATTGTTGGCTAAGAGAATTAAGCAATTTTGGTGTGAAATGTGTAGTGGAGATATAGATGGAAGGGTACCAGTTACTTCAACAAAGCTTGCCATTGAACAGATGAAACTTCACCCTAAAACTTCTTGGCTCCCTTGGTACCTTGATGGAGAGGTAAGTGTCTGCGACAAAAATAATAAAATAAAAAATGAGGGTACTGATTCTAAAAAGGGATAAATACAAACACTACCCCTGAGGTTTGGGGTAATTACAAATTTACCCAAAGAAGTTTTAACATTACATAAACGTCCCCTTGAGGTTTGATTATGTAATACATTATACTCCAGCTATTAGTTGCCTTGACGGAATTTGCTGAGTTCATCAATTATTTTACAATTACATCCCTCAAATTTTTATATACTACAAATAGCTCCAATTTTTCGTTTGACTATTTGTAATATTCAGAAAAAATTGAGAGATGTAACTGTAAAATATAACACGAAACATTGGGGTTGTTTGTAATATTTAAAAAAATTGAGGGATGAAATTGCAAAATATTTGATGAAGTCAGCAAATTCCGTCAGTTCAACTAATGGTTGGGGTAAAATGTAAGACGGAATCAAATCTCAAAGGTGATTTCTGTAAATTTGAAACTTCCTGGGTATTTTTTGTAATTACCCTAAACATCAGGAGTAGTGTTTGTATTTAATTCTTTTTAAAATATTTATTTTTCAATCCATCTAAAGTTGACAAGGGATTTTTTTAAAGAAAAAAGTGGGATTCAATTTACTGATCGTTTTAATTATTTAATTTTTTGAATCAGGTTGGTGGTTATGCACAAATATATGAAGGAAACTTAACATTTGCTACAGTTAGAGGGGCAGGACATGAAGTGCCAAGTTACCAACCTGCTAGAGCCCTTTCCCTCATTATGAATTTTCTTGCAGGGACAGAGCTCCCTAATTCAAATAATTAACTCTATTATCTTCATCTCGTAGTTGTTATTTTTACTAATTTAAGTCAGTAGACAAATCGAAACTTAGCTATTTTAGTTGATTATGGTCTTTGATTCTTAAAAATAATTTAACAAGTATTGAAGTACGTGACATATGATCCTATATAGTGTAGTAATAAAAGAGTATTGGACCGTATGCTTCAATAACTAGGCCCAACAATAAAAGTGGTTGTGGTAAATGGGTTTTTTGAGCATAACTCATTCCTAAAAGTAAATTGGCAATCCGAGACAATTATAATTTCTAGCACCGCTCCTCATGCCAAGCGTACCATTTAAATGGGTTAGGGACTTAGGGTCCAACCCACCATCACTTGCAGACCCAAGTGCTTTGACATGATAAGTGGGTTCGGATGAAACTTATCCCAGAAAAGTAGCTCAAGGGAAAAAGTGTCTAATCCATATCACACACGAATAACAGCTTAGCAAATTGACGATATGGGACAAATAAAACTTCTAACAGTTTGATTGTCTTTAAGTGTTTAACCTAGTCCTAAATATTTGAGGTTTCGAAAATGATGTTGGCCTAGATCCCACTGGAACAATCAGAAGATCGTTTTTACTTTAGGTTTATATCAATTTTACATTTTCTTTAGTGTTTGCAAACACCACTAAGAATCATTAATTCTATTGAATTAGTGTGTCTTTAATATATGTTTACATGATGAATGATGTAATTAATTAATCGTTTATTTGAACAAAAAAGATTTGACGATGCATGTGAAGTGTATATAATCTAAAGAAAGTTATCGAGTAAAGTGTTGTTTAAATAATATATAAATTGAATGCATATTGTACATGAGAAGAGAATTAAAACTAGTATGGCATTAGGATGCATGTTAGACGCTGTTCCTTTTTAACGATATTTGACACAAACTTAGTTATTTCCACCTTAGTTTAAGAACATAAAAAGCTGGATTTCAAGAGCCATTATTTTAAAAGAGTTATTACTTTAGGAATTTAGTCTGTAGTTTTATTTCCCCAAAAGTGATTTTGAGACTTTTATGTATAGATGACAATTTTTGACATGACACAATAGTACAACATGAAAACGATATGATAATTAATAGCATGATAGTATTTAGCCTTATCGTGTTCTTGAGAGAGGAAATGATATGTTAGTGACACGATCTGCTTTTAAACATGTATCTGATAATGACATGTTTATCTATTAGTGACACAATAACATGATAGTAAAATAATTATACAATATAAAATAATGTGTAATAATGTTTATTGTTGTATAATATCGTGTTTCTTGTATTAACGTGTAATATCGTATCGTCCATACTTAGTCATTTTTATGTTTTTTGACTTATCGTGTCATGTCGCATCAACACGAAAAATTTTATGTCCATGTCTGTGTTTGTGTAAGTGCAATCTACTATCGTGTTGTGTTCGTATTTGAGTTTATTGTGTCATGTTGTTATCGTGTCGACACGATTACATGATTTCCCGCATCTACTTTTATATATACATAAAAGTTTATTTTGATATTTTTTACCTCAAAATAATTTATGTAATCAAAAAATGTATTTTTGTAATTAATAGAAAACAAAATCTCATATATGACAGTCATACAGGTCCTTTTTCAAAGAGGTCGCGTATGATCCATAATCCAACCCAAAAGGACGGTAACAATTTCGTAATTATTAAGGTAACATGTTTGATTGATTATAATTAAAAAGTACTAATATTTTCTCGAAAAATATCACTTTTACTCTGAAAAGTATACATTTAAATAGTAGTGATATTTTTCTAATTTTTTAGGATCGGTGGCATAGTATCTCTAGGGCCGATGTATTTTTGTAATATTAGGTGGTGACACCGTATCACTTTAGACTCAAAAAGTATCATTTATTATTTAAAAAAGGCATCACTTTTATCTAAAAATATATATACTTTCAAAGTAACAAAATTGATGCTAGTAATACCTGAAAGGTATTAGTTTCTTCCGTGAAAAGTTTTACTAGTACCTTTGAAAAATATTACTTTTTACTCAAACAATATCTGTAAAATATGGTTTCTTCAGTTGCAATTCATGCGAAAAAAATATCAAGATTGAGATATGAAACTTGAAATAATCTTGTGTGTGTTGTGTTTAGTTGTTTAACTTTAGTCATTGTTTCAAAGTGATTATCACCATTGAATTCTGACATGAACCCGCCAAATACTTGAATTATTAATTCAATAAATGTAATATCCGGCTATTTTTTATATATTTATTGATATTATTATTATTATTATTAATTATCTTATTATTTAATTAGTTTAAATGTTTCCTTTTATTTAATTATAATTAACAAGTGCTAGTTATTTAAATTTCATCATTAACTTTACACGGTCCAGATTTTTAAAAATCCAATTAGAGATAGAGACTCCTACTCCTATTAGATGAGTAAAAATATGATATTTGATCTTATCATTAACAAACCGTACTTATCCCAAACTCCAGATATTCACCTTATATATACACAATCTTATCCTACAGAGATTTTTCTTCCATCTCGCCGCTAAGCCCTGAGTCAAGGAAACGAAGAAAACAAGGAGTAGGATTTCATGCATTATTGCATTCTCCGCACAGATATCTACATTTATTTAAGATGTGGATATTTCTATTCACTTATTATTTGTCATTATTAAATGCTTCGTATATGTGTATTTGTTTATGTGCAATGTGAAAAGAAATCATGTTTGCCAAGGGCCATAAGAAAGTCCGGGATCAAAAGTATCCTCGAGGTGAACCCGCATTGGTATAATTATTTTGGGCTGTAACAAGGTCAGAGATCAAAGGTATCATCGGGGTGAATCCATAGTACTTAGTCAGGGGTTGTAAGAAGATCTGGGATCAGACGTATCCTCTGGATGTACCAGCAGTACTATAAAGTAACTGGCCAATCAAAATAAAAAATAAATTACATGTTGAATGTTTATGATTATGCCTATTGTTGTATTTAATTATTTAATTTTGCCAAATGTATCCTCATTGAGCGAGTTGAAAGCTCACCCCATATTTATTAACACTTTCCGGTTGAGGAACCCGAGCGAGGTTGGAGGCGGTGGATGCGAAGTCAATGATTTTATTTATTTTACAACTTTAAGAAATTTTTTTAACGAATTTGGGTTACTATTTTATTTTTGTTAACGAATTTGAGTTATTATTTTATTTTTGAAGGACTAATGTTTGATTTAAATTAAAGTACTTTTGTTTATTTGGATGATATTTTTTAATCATATGCTATTTCTTTTAAATTATGTTCTTTTAATTAAGCTATTTGCACTGCTCGTTAAAATATGTTTACTGCTTGGAAAAAATTTGGGTCGTTACAAGTGGTATCAGAGCAGGTCTACGATTCTATAAACTTGTTAAAAAATGTCTTTTTAAATATTAAAAAATAGTATAGTGACATCCACCTCCGCCATATCTCGCCGGATTCCTCAAGTTATGCAAATTATTATGTCATTACTCAATTTATTCATGATATGTCATAATATTAGTAGCACATATTATTCATGTCATTATGTCTTGTTGCTTTTATTTCATATTCATTATTGCATGTGTACTTGTATTAGACGAATGAACTCTATGTCCCTCGTGTTTAAAAAAAAAGAAAAAGAAAAGAAAAGATACTCATAATGAATCATATTGAGTGCGAATATATATATAGATGACTTCTTTATATTACGACTACTATGCGATGATAACTTAAGATAGGTATTAAGAACGTATTGCGTATGATTATAGGAAGATGTCTCTATGAAATCCTCCACGAGTGCCTCAACACCCCCGAACCTTCAACTAAAACAATGTTGGAAACCCAGTTAACACTGGAAACCCAGTTAACACTGGAAACTAACCCACTGCTAGAGAGTTATTGGCTGAGATTCTCAATGTCGTACAAAACAACAATGGCAAAAATCACAACATGTAGGTCTCAAGGGGTGTTTTAGTTAAGTCTAGAAGTGGGGGTGAATAGACTTAACCAATTTTTAATTTTTATCCTTAAATCAGAGTTTTAGACACAAGTCAGCTTAGTCCTTAAGGGACAACTTAGTTCAACCTCAACAGTAGAGTTAGCCACTCAACAGACTCGAGAGAGCTGTTGATAAGATAACTCAGCTGAGTGAAGTGACCTTTTTATAAAAACAGCTAACTTGGTTTTTCAGCGGAAGTCTTACACCCTTTGTTAAATATATTTTCAACACTTGTGTTTAGGTTAAGTTATTATCAGTAGACATAGCAAATTTAACAAACATCAGATACAAATAAGCAAGAAATAAATGTGCTGAATGTAAATGACATAGAGCAATTTATAGTGGTTCGAGGATGGTAATTCCTCTACTCCACTCTTCCCCAACTCCTGGAGATAATACACTAAAGTAACAATTATTACAATCTGGATACAACAGTCCGAGAAAGCCTTGATCACACAGCTGACTTCACTCTTGGGACTCAGCTCTTCACAAGACGGTTGTCCTACTACTTCAGCTCCTTTAGATTTTTGGATTTGATCACGTAGCCCTCCAACGAATCCAAAGCCTTGGTTAGAACTAGAACTTTATTGCACTTCCTTCAACCTTGGTTGTGCAGACCCCTTTATCTTTCAACAATTTTCCTCTTCTACAGTTTGAAGCTTTCTTCCCTTCACTGAGTGTGTTGGATTGATTTACTTCGTGTTTTAGGCTTGAGGATAGAATGTATACTTGAGAGTAGTTTGGTCTTTGCTTTGCAGATATGTGTTTATTGATTCGTAAGTCGTACTCTCTCAACTGAATTCCTTAGCCTTTTATTGTGCATGTTTGAAAAATGAATCCGTTGAAGAGATAGATCCATTTTTCAAACTACAATTCATGGTCGTTGGCTTATCTTATTATGTAGCATTTGATGTAGACCCAACCTTGTATTAATACTCTGCAACATAGCCTGAATCTCTATAGGTTTGCAGGAGCATCCCATTGGTTCCTAGCTTTTTGCACTCTTTCAAAAAAAACTTTATGGTTGCAGTCTCTCATGTTTCCTCTTTCAACAAAGATTTGACTTTGTTTATCAACAGACATCTTCAACTTTCTTGAGTCCTTTTTGTCAACTCCTTTGATAGTCTTCTCCACTTATCTGGGAGTGACTTGGCTGTCAGTCTGCTGACCGACATAGCTTTTTGGTACTTGACTGATCCTTCACTGCAATACTCAGCTGACATACATCTGATTCTTCACTTTGATCTTCAGTCAACTTCTGCAATCTTCAACTTGGTTGCTTTGACTCCGCTTATAGAATCCTCTCTATTACACAGTTGAATTTATAACAGAATTGGGGTACCAACTTCATAATCTAAGTTTTACATAGCATCATCAAAATCTATACAATAAATTTCCTAACAATTTCTTGGAGTGTACTAAACGGGTAAAGCCCTTGAAGTTTGCTGACTGCTTGATTGAGTCTGCTGCTTCTCGGCTAACTTAACAATATCCAGCCCTTTTTCCTAGTACAGTTCCCATGCTTTTCAAGATTCATTCCCTTGAAGAATCCTTCAGATTTGAGCGTTTCAAATTCCTCAACTGATCTTGGCTCAGACCCTGCATCGGGAGCGGGTCCTTTGGAGAATTTCATAGCTGGTGAATCTGGGAGCAACCCTGCAGGGGGACCTTGAAACTTAGATTTTAAACCTTCTATGCAAGCTTGCTTCCTGCGATCAACTTCTACTAATTCAACTTCAATTGCAGCTCTTGATTTCTGAAAGGCTAAATTAGGTTTCTCATCAGCTGACATGTCCTTCGGCAGCTGAGAGTGAAGAGAGCTGGTAGATGAGTCAACTTGGGATTTATTCAACACAATCTTCAAGGGGTTGGGGGTCTTCTTAGATGATTCTTCCCCCTTACTTCCACTACCTTCTTTCAGCTATCTTTCCCCTTTTTGGTATCATCAATACCAACCCTGGGAATCTGAGGAGATTGCGTAAAAAGACGATCTAGCTTGTCATGGGTGACTGAGTGAGCTGTTCTCTGTTCGTATCTAAGAATCTTCATCTCTGCTCTCATTTCTATTATCTTAGCACGCAGAGTGCTTTCTGTGTTCTGCAGGTCCTGCTTATACTGTAGTCTCATCAATTCCATATCAGTCTTGTGCATTGTTTCCAATCTGTTGATGTTGTCTCACTGTCTCTGCTGGAATTGAGCTTGCTCACCACACCAAATCACTAGTTTTGCGAAGAGTGATTTGAAGTATTTCACTTGCTCTCTTCTTAGTGCCTTCATTCACATCGTCCATTCTCGAATTCTTAGGACAGGTCCTCGAGTGTCTCCTGAAATCATCGCATCGGGGTTATCAATCCATTGGTTGAGTGCAACAAAGCTTCTCTCTGATACGTGTAAAATATATGTGCATTTAGGGGCTTAAAATGATATATATTTGATACATTTGCATGTATATTTAGTGTGTTTTTACTTAGTTTCCTTAGAAGAGCATTATACTGCGTATTATTGTAATGTTTTATAGGAAACGAAGCTTAATCGAAGAAATATCAGTTGAAAGGCCCGAATAGGATTGACAAGTGCGAAGAAAAGATCGAAAACACGAAGAAACTGGACAAAAAAATTATTGTTTTTTATCTGATCAATAATTTGCATGTCATACTCGTTAATCCATAATCCGGGAGGTGAGTTCTAACAAGATGAAAATCGAATTCAGATATAAATAGGGTAATGTATTAGGAGACTACTTCTGTTTGTGGGGAGCATTTCAATTCAAAGATTTTTTGGGAGTTAATAATAGTTGAGATGGATCGGAAGACCTCAATTATTATTAATCTACTGTTTATGCGCCACCCGAGAGGGAGAATATACTATTTTAGGAATTGAACCCATAAAATTGCATGAATTGATTATTGAAACTTTAATTGTATTTAATATGTTGAGATTATGTGCCTAAGGTTGCTTCCGTGGTTGTTGAAAACACTTGTGGGGTTCGTAAATTTATTTATTTTTCTTTTATTTTTGATTTTTCTAAAAAAACTTGAGATTCGGTCGCTTCAATAAAATTGGAATGCGATGTTATATAGCCTAAGTGTTTCATAGTCAATCCCTGAGGAATACGACCTTGCTTGCCATTATTCTATAAACTACATTGTACACTTCCAGCTGTAAGATCTAAACAAAAGTTTTTGGCGAACACTCTTCATTGCTTCTATTTCAATGCACATAGCCTTGAAGGTTTTTCTAAAGTTGGTTGCCTCAGGTGACTGATCTTGTGCTAGCATAGAGTCAAAGTCAAATCCAAATGGTACCACTCGCCAATCGTCTGGAGCCTCGAATTCTTATGGATAGGGATGGCAATGGGGCAGGTTCAAACCCAGACCCACAATATACCCGCCCCGTCTAGACCCATTATGAACCTACCCCACCGGGTTCGGGGTGGGTAATGGGTCTAGTTTTTTGGACCCGTCTGGGTCCGGGGCGAGTAACGGGTCCAATAGAACCCGCCCCGCTACATTAAACTTTTACTTAATAGTTTATATATGTTAATTGCTTCCCCCAATATTTATGTCTGACAGACTTGAAAAATAGGTATAGTGTTAAGTAAATAGGGGTGGAGGAAATAATACATCAAACTATTAAATTATCATTATTATAAATCACAAAAGAATCACCGTGTATCAAAATATAATTAAATATAACAATCTCAATGAGATAGAGTACTATTTCCCAACACAACTTTCTTTTTCTTTCTCTTGGTTCACTCTCTGATATCTCTCTACTCTCTTTCTTCCACGAGCCTTCACTCCGGCAGAGGAACAGAGCCTTTCTCCTGAGCTTCCAGTCCGGCGCAAGTGCGAGAGTCTACTTCGTCAAGCTTTTCCATTAACATCATGGGTTCCCCCAATTTTCCAAGGCCAGATTAATTTAGATAATTAATTTCGTAAGTTGTATTTTGAGTCGCTTCTTGTTTAATTATTGCTCAATTTTATGCATGTATTGTTAATGAATTTACTCTCAAACCCACTGTGCAAACTGAATTTGCCTATTTCTATAAAGTTTAATTTTGTGGCAATTTCCTTAAATTTCTTGACCTGAATGTTGGCTAATTAATGTTTCAAAATTGGATATGGGCTTTTGGATTCTCAGCACTGAAATTGTAGTGTTGGTGGATTAAACGGGTCTAGACCCATCCCGCCGGGTCTTGAAGCGGGGTAGGGCGGGGCGGGTCCCAGGTCTCACTTTTCCTTGGCGGGGCGGGGCCCTGGTTTGGCCAAACCCCTCCCAGACCCACTCCATTGCCATCTCTACTTATGGATGAATCTCTACTGTATAATTGGCACGTTCTTTAGCAAATTTTGTTTCCAATGGAAGTTCCTCAACAAAAGGGAAATATTCTTCGAACAGGCCAATAAGGACTGAAAGGATTACTCCCACCCCTCCTTCGGGAACCCCTCCTTCATTCCCCTGGCTTTCAGCTCTAGGTGCCTCAGCTGTGTGAGCTTTCTTGTGACATGCAAAATGGGAGCTCTGTTGAAGTGATCGGGTCTCAGGTCTCATAACAAATTTTCGTTGGCTCCAGTAGATTCTTCCATTTGATTTTTCGAAGCCTCAATCGTCTTAGCAACATCATGGGTTGTGATGGATCTAATGGGGTGGGCCATCAACCAAAACAAATTTCAAAGAGCCAGCTTTCTCACGGGCCTCTTTCAATTTTGCCACTTGTTCCTCTTTAGCTAGGTCTTTCGGGGTTGACTCGGCTTTATTTTCTAAGTCAAGAAACTCCAGCTGTTCATTTTCATCTGAGTCATGCAATGCACTTATCTCTTCCAGATCAGTAGACTCTGATGTTCTTATTGGAACTGCAATTTTCCTTTCTCAATTACAACACCCCTGGAAGTCTCAACCTCCAAGGGGCGTTCAGTGACCTTAGCAACAGTCTCAACCGCTGCAAGGCCTTCAACAATCCCTTCTGCAGACTGAGTTGCATTGGGGTCTTGGACATTGGCATCCTTCAAGGTCTTAAACTCTTGGATTGCACTTTCATGACCAATAGTCTCAACTAACTTGGTCTGATGTCCATCGTGTGCCTCAGATATTTCAGCAGTGTCCTCGGCCTACAGTGCAGTTGGAATCTCAGCTGAGACAGTCTTAACCGTCAAATCGTCGTTAATCCCACTATGTTATTCATTTTGTGTCTCACATTCGCCTCATAACTTCAATTTGGTAAGGTCTCCTCCAGCCTCATCCAACCCGATTGTGGTATGTTCAGTTCCCCCACTCGCTCACCAGCTGAATCATGAGCAGTTGGGTCAATTGACACTTGAGACTCGGTTGTTCCGTTTGAGTTGTCAGCCATCTGGGCAGTTGTCTCAACAAATTTCAACAGGGTTTGGCTTAGTTAGGTTGCCCACTACATCTTCATCCCTAACTTCATCGCCAGTTTCCCTGGTTGGTCCTTCTGTGTGAACTGGTGAGGTTGTTTTAGCGAGTTTCCTCACCGTTTCAACAATGTCAGGGGTTGGAGAGATTTGGCTTGAAGATTCTCATGGACCCCTATGCAATGATTGCCCATGCATCACTCTGGACTCTTTAAGTGATTGTTGCAGCTCAGTCTTCTCAATTGGATCAGTTGTATCCAAAACCTCCACATCACTATTGTTTCCACTAGTTTCGATATCAGGGATTGCCGCAACTACTGTCCCAAATAGGCATCTATGGGACTCAGCTTCCTCAACGGACTTTCCCTTATCCAGTGTTTTAGCCTTCTCATTGTCCTTCTTTTCATATATAAGGGTTGTGCAAAAATCTGAGTCGAGAGGAGAGTGGATGTGAACGTTGCTCAAATATCCTAGGAGGTATTCCTCCTTATCTATCATATCGGGCCTTTCAAATTGAATTTTGCTGGCACTTAGCTTCCAAGCTCTCCACGTGCGCAGCCTATCTTTAATGTCTGGATATGGTGGGGATAATAGAAGAACATCATCATCTTCTTCTTCTTGCATAGGCTCAATAGGAGCCTTCTCTACCTCAGCTACAGCAACATCGGTCTGAGGTGGTGTAACAGCTAAATCATCTTTCCTTGTATCAGATGTGTCTTATTCAGATGTATCAGCTGTGGGCCTGACAGCTGTGTCTTGTTCAGATGTATGTAACTGAGCACCTGCTTGAGTTTCTTGAGTAGTGCTTTCACCGCCATCCCCATCCTTTGATTTCGACAACAACTTTCTCTGTCTCAGCTGTGGCGGACTCAGCTGGCTCAGCAGCTTTGTCAGCCTTCTTCACAAGCCTTCTCCTGGTTTTCCTCTCTAGGGGAACTTCAAGCTCAAGTTGTTCTGGCTCCTCAGCCATGAAGGCTTGTCTCTCCAGTATTCTGCTTCTTCGTAGCTGGCTTGTGGGGTGCAGTTGTTCTCTTCTTTCTAACCATGGGAGAGGGAGCTGCAACAAGCTTTGGTGAGGAAGCTGGAGTGGAAACAGTTGTGTCCTCGGGGACATGCTCAGTTGATTTCCCCTTAGAGGTAGCAGTTTTCTTTGCATGGGCTTGCTTCTGGGTGCTTGAGAGGTTGGCCTTGAACATTATTTTGTTAGCATGGAAGGGTTTCCTATTGCGCATGGGGACACCCTTCATCTCCATTAAATGACCTAAAATTAAGCCGTAACCAAGCGAACTCGCAAACTTATCATCAGCAGCCACCTTCATGTTGAGCACATTCTGGCATAACTTCCAAAAAATAAACTCTGCCTAGTTCACCTCTTTCTCCTCCATAATGGCCGCCATTACAATAGGCTTAGTTCGAGAGAGTTTATTGAATGAGACAAACTTCATGTCCATGTACTTTGCCACCACATCCATGAGCTTGTGGTAGTCCTCCTTGATCAGCTTCTTCAAAGATGAGTAGTTTGGTTTTCCAGCATACTCAGGCTTGAATATTTCCTTCTAAGCCGCAGTCAAGTTGGTGTCCTTACCAGTCAACTCCTTCAGCCCACTGGTAGGGAGAAAGCAGTACACAGTCAAGTCAGCCGCAACCAACTTGAAGTCCTTACTGTTCACAGACGAATGGATATCATCATCGTGAACAGATGTATTCACGTAGTACATAACCACTTCCTCTGGGTATTTATGATACATATCCATTGTTAGAAACTTCATGAGACTAGCTTTCTCAAGTTTCTGGGCAATCTTTCCAGTGAGATCCTTGTCAATGCCTTGCTTGACCAACCCTTCAAAATCAACTAAGGCTCCAGTATGGATTTTCTCAACGAGCTTGACGTAGTTGTAGGTAGGTGCAATTTCGACATTGAAAAAGAGTACGAAGCACTAGGGTTTCGGAGTATTTTTGAAGAGAGAATTTCTGGAATCCTTCAAATGCAAGTGTAGGTCCCAAGGGGTGTAAGTAAGGTTTAGAAGGGGGGGTTGAATAAACCTTACCAACTTTTTGATTTTAGTCCTTTTAAAATATTACAGAGTTAATACACAACTAAGTCCTTGAGGGACAACTAAGTTAGTTAATCAGCAGAGTTAGTCACTCAACAGACTCGATAGAGTTGTTGATAGAATAACTCAGCTGTTTAGTCTAAACCTTAACTTGGCTGTGATGAGTTTTTCAGCGGAAGACTTAACACCCTTGAATTTGATTTAACTTTGTTTTAACACTTGATTTTAGCACTTAGTAATTTATTAGTTGGATAGCAAATTATTAGCAGATATAAAATATGTGGGTAGGAATGTAAATATGTTGAAATGTAAATGACACAAGTAAATTTTATAGAGGTTCGAAGATGGGGTAATTCTTCTACTCCTCTCTTTTCCAACTCCTGGAGGAATCCACTAAGTAATGATCAGTTTACAAAGTGGTTATCAGTCTATAGACAAGTCTTGATCACACAGCTGACTTGCTCCTTGGACTCAGTTTGGAGATGCCTTGGTCACACAGCTGGCTTCTCGTTCGACTCAGCTTCTTCACAGGGCAGCTGTCTTGCTACTTCAGCTCACTTTCTCAAGCTTATTGGATTTGATCACGAAGCCCTAAAATAACTTGAGATTGGTTCTACCTTGAACCTTCCTACAATCCTCCTTGGAAAGTAGACCCCTTTTGATTCTTCAAAAGTTTCCTCTTCAATAGTTTGAAGTTGTCTTTCCCTCACAGCTTGGTGTTGGATCGATTTCCTTCGAGATTTAGGCTTGAGGATTTTGCTTGAATAACTTGAGAATATTTTGCAGGTTACAGTTTTAATAATGCTTGATTTCTCAGGTGTGCAAGGTAACCTTTTCTCAATAAAATTCCTCAGCCTTTTATAGTGAACTTTCAAAAATCTGCCCGTTGAAGAGATAGACTGATTTTCAAAAGTCACTTGTGTTCGTTGGCTTGTCTTTTCTTGGTCTTGATCTTGAGATGTAGACCTTTCCTCGTATTAAATGAATGTCCAAATTTTTCGTGTTCGACACGAGGTGCGTGCTTCCCATTGGTTTATTCCTTTTGCACGCTTCTGATCGGGGCACTTTAAGACATGGCAGCATGGAAATATTACTTATTTAAGTAATGTTCTTGACTTTTGTGCAACGGATTCTTCTCAGTTAACTCCTCTTTGCAGCTGCCTTTTCCCCAGGTGACTTGAGTCTATTCCAATGATTGAAGACTCATCTGTCACTTCAACTTGTGGCTTGGCTTCTTGGGTTGACTTAACTGACTCTTCACACAGCTGTCCCTCAGCTGTTACGTCTTCAGTCGAGTCCTTGATCTTCTTTCTTGGCCATACTCAGTTGTTCCTCAGCGGAGTCTTCACTTCACTTCTTCAGTTGACTTCTTGTATTCCCAGGCATAGGTGACTTGACTCAGCTCATTCAGCACTATCTGTTACAATAAGAATTACAAGGAAAATGGGGTGCCAACATTCGAATCTAAGTTTTACATGGCATTCATCAAAATCTACAAAATAATTTCCCAACAATTTCCCCCTATTGGATGATGCCAACACTTAAAAACATTAAATAAAATGTAAACAGCACAGATACATACAGACAATGCATAAACAAAAAATGTATGTGTTGAATAGATCATTTTATTGATCATATCATTCTTGTTCTTTACACAGCTGTTTACAAAGTGTATCAGAGCATACTCATATCTAGCAAATTTCACACATCTATGCTAGGATACAAATACAAAGTGAGATGATTCAAAAACATTTTATAGAGTGTACAGATGACTTAGAAAAATGTATTTACAAAGGTAAAATACATGAAGGGTTCACAGCAACACTTCATCGCCTTCGCTGCCTCCTTCTTTCCTCTTCAGCTCTCTCATCATCATCTCTCTTTCTTTTCTCTTCTTCTTCAGCTGCTTTCTTCTTTTCATAAGCTCTCTTCGCAGCTTCATCTTTTCTTTTCCTTTCTTGCCTTTCTTGCCACAGCTGATCTTGTCTTTTGTTTTCTTCTTCAATTCTCTTCACATATTCAACATTCTTTCTAGCCACTTCTTGATTGGCTACTGCATCATACCCAGCCCAGTAGATCCTTCCCTTCTTGCCTGGATCTACATATTCAATGTTTTTGGGTAGAGGTCTAGGTTGAAAACCTCTTCCTCCACTACTTCTTTCTCCTCATCTGGGCGTATATTGTACTGGAGTCTTATTCTTACCAAATTTGAATGGTCGCTAGTAGTCTCCGCTTATCGCCTTCTTCACATAGCTTCAGACCCTTCTCCCAGTACAAATCCCAGGCTTGGGCTAACGGCATATTCTTGAAATAGCCTTTGGATTCGAGAGTTTGAAATTCTTCAATCGATCTTGGCTCGTTTCCGTCATCTGGAATGGCATCTTGATCCTTTCCTGCCGGAATGCCACCAAACTGTTTCAACATTTCTTCAACGCGGACATTTGTTCTCTTGTCGAACTCCTCCATCCATGCTTCTACAATTTTTCTTTTCTCGGACATGGGCACAACAGAGTGTTGGAGTGGTAGAGTCATGGGAAGTTTGCTGATTATCGATGTTGTGACATGACCTTGCTGAGGGGTTTCGGCAAGCATTAAGGTCACATCATTTGACCTTTCCCCCAACACTTTTCCCTTCTCCTTCTCAACAAATTACATCCTTTTGCTTCTCAAATTGTTTCTTTCTTCAATTTCCTCGGGTATTCCTCTTCCCCCTTTTTGGCATCATCGAAGGAGAGAGGAACCCAGGGAACATTCTGCGAGCATAAAATCCGATCGGTGAGAGCCGAGTTCTGCTTAGAGTCTGCTGCGGCATAAGCTGTGCGGAATTCTAAGCGAGTGGCCTTCGATTCAGCTGCCACCAATTTCATTTCAGCCATGAGAAGACTTAACTTCAAATTCATGGTCTCGTCAACACACAGAATTTCTTTTCGATGAAATTCACGAAGTAATTCCATTTCAGTTGTATGAGAGGCATGCAATCTCTACATATAGGCCTGCATCCTCTGCTTCATGTCAGCATTGTCAGCACTCCAAACTAGCATTCTGTTGTATAGTGCCTTGAAGTAGCTAACTTGCTCGAGACGCATGGCACTCTGCTGTTGAGACCATTCCCTTATCCTGACCACCACTCCTCTCAAGTTTGCTATGAGAGTGGCATCTCTGTTGTCCAGGCGCATGACGAGAGAGGCTTGGTGCCGTTCAATCTTCTCAATCTCTTCACAGATCTTCTTGAAGATTTCACGCATCTCAGCTGTCTGACTTGAGTCAGCTGCCGGCCACTCTGCATCAAAGTTGAAATCAACTGGCACAATTGAGTCAGTAGGAATTATGGGATCTTCTTGGACATTGTAGTGCTTCTGTTCTCTTGCATTCTCTTCTTCTAGCACAGGCAGCTCGAGAGAAAAGGGAAAACATCCTCAAATGTATCATCTCGCACTTGAGATATTATGTGCGAGGTGGTTCTTATTCTGCGACTCCGTAGCTGCTTGATTTGAAGTTGTTGCAGTACTGGGCGATTGATTGTTTTTGCCCACCGACCGAGCCTCGGTTGTCTTAACAGCTTCCTCAGCCTCAGTAGGTTTTTCCATTTGAGTAGACTGGTCCTCGGTTGTATCATCAGCGTCATCAGATGATAATGAAACATGGGGGCTTGGTTTATCATCAAATTTGAATGTTTGACTAGCAGCTTTGAAACTTGACTGACTCGTCTGCGGAAGAACATCCTCAGTTGGGTCCTTGTGATGTGCAACAGGGGTGGACTCAGCTTCATCTTCAAATCCCAGAAATGATATCTCAGGGTTGTCTTGGGAATCATGAAGTGCACTAATCTCTAGAGTTGTCAATTCCGGCCCGGCCCGATGGGCGGCCCCGAACCAGCCCGATTTTCCAATGGACTGGGCTCTATTTTTTCAAGGCCCGAAAAAGTCGGGCCTCAAAAGCCCGGCCCGAACGACCCGATTTTTGCTGCCCGGGGTACTATTTGGACCGGCCCAGACTGGCCCAATTTTTTGAAAAGCCCGGTGGGCTCGGGTCGGGCCGGCCCAACCCGGTCTTTTGACAGCTCTACTAATCTCCTTCTCAGATTCTTCAATGTGAAAAAGAGGGATGTTCTGCATTTCTTTCTATTTACCCAGGGAAGTTTCAACCTCCCTCGGGCCTTCAATACCTTTAGCAGTCTCAACTGCAGAAAGGCCTTCTATATTCCCTTTGACAGACGCAGCTGTCTTAGGGTCTTGGACCATGGCATCCGAAGGAGTCTCAACCCCTTGGATTGCGCTTTCAGTGCCCAGAGTGTTAACTCCCGGGGCATTTCCAACCTGTGCCTCGACTGCACCAGCAGTGTCCTCGACCCATGAGCGCTTGGCACTTCAGCTGAGACAGACTCAACTGTCCGAGCTTCATCCGTGTCAGTCTGTTGTGGTTCATTTTCTTTTTCAACTGCGTCTCCTTTCTACAATGTGGAGTCGTCTGCAGCATCCTCCGACCTGCTGCAGTGGAGTGAGTTTTCCCCTCGGTGGCACACCACCGAGTGGTATCGACGGTGGGGTCACTCTTCTCCAAACTCCTGGCTGCTTCCATTGAGTGCTCAGCCGTGGGGGAAGGTGGTAACACACCTTCAATAGGGGTTGGCTCAACATGGGTGCCCAAATTCCCAGTCTCATTGCCAAGTCCCTTGGACCCATCTTCTCGAGTGTCTTTGGGGACGTGGTCGCAGTGATAATCTGTGGCAATCTACTGCACCACTCCCAACGGGTCTTTCTCCAGGAGAGATTTTGAGGACTCTCCTAGTCCTTCCATCAACTGTTGCTCGTTCATCAGCTTGGATTCCCTTAGAGCTTGCTGCATTTCTGACTTTTCTTGTGCAACAGCGGGATCCATGTCTTCATCACTTTCGGAGAACACATTAAAATATGGGTGAGTGTGTTCTAGAGTTCCAGTGAAAGGACGTATGTTTGCCTTCTCCAGTGCATGGGCTTGCTCTTCAGCTTTGTCTTTCTCGTCCGCCTTTATGATACGAAGGATGTCCATGCAATTCTCTTCATCGAGAGCCTGTCGTGCAGTGGTAATTCCTAG
Source organism: Rehmannia glutinosa (assembly GCA_016081115.2). Classification (NCBI taxonomy): domain Eukaryota; kingdom Viridiplantae; phylum Streptophyta; class Magnoliopsida; order Lamiales; family Orobanchaceae; genus Rehmannia; species Rehmannia glutinosa. The sequence goes on along the minus strand of CM071937.1, from coordinate 46,576,804 downwards.
GAATTGCATTAATTCCTCTTCTTCTTCTATAAACTCAGGCCGTTCGAACTGCACCCTGGAGTTGCTTAGCTTCCATGCCCTCCATTCATGCGGGCATTTGCGGCAATGTGCGGATATACGGGTGAGTACATGATGAGATCATCATCCTCATTTTCTTCTTCCTGACCTCTGCTGCGCTTCGCCTTGCAGAAGATCTGTGGCGGTGGAGACACGATTTATTCAAATGAGAGATTCATTTGTCTCAAATGGTTCTTTCTCCTCGGATGTCCCGACTACACTGGGTTTTAGGGGCCTCGGTGATCGCCTTGATGACTTGGCTGCTTCGTCAACAACTTGAGATCGCACTTCTTGAGCCTCGGGAGTTTTCTCCGGTGAGTTGCAGACTCAGCTGTTTTCTCAAGCTCTGAAAGTTTGGAGATTCTCTTCCTTCTCTTTGTCCTCACCTGAGGAATTTCTAGTTCGGATTCCTCCTTTTCAGGTACCTTGGCGGCAGGGGCCGGAGCATCTTTCTTAGATGGAGCTGTCTTTCTAGGCTTGACAGTCCACTTCTTTCTTATGGCTGGAGAATGTATTTGGGATTCCTTCTCCACCTCGGCTGCAGGGGCAAGAGACACGGCTGCAGGGGCAGGGGCGTCTATTAACTTTGCTGCAGGGGCAGCCTTCTTCTTTGCAGCTTTCTTCTTGGGAGGAGAAGAAACAGCTATGTCCTCGGGGTCAGCTGATTCCCCCACTTGTATCCGCCCTTTTCACATGGGCTCCTGAAAGATTAGCCCTGAACATCTTCTTGTTTACATGGAAATGTTTTCCATGTTGAAGGGGAATGCCCTTCGCTTCCATCAAATGCCCAATAACTAGGCCATAGCCAAGTGATCCTCCAAAGGATCCATTTTCCTTGAAAGATTTATTTACAACATTCTGGCAGAGTCTATTGTACACGAACTCAGCCCAGTTAACTTGCTTCCCTTGAATGATTGCAGCCAAGACGATCAGCTTAGTCTTTGATAATTGGTTGAAGCTTCTGAACTTCATGTCCACACATTTTGAGATGACATCCATCAACTTGTGATAGTCGTCCTTCAGTAACTTCTTCTCAGCTGTGTAGACTACTTTCACAGCACACTCCGGTTTGGCTACTTCTTTCCATGCGGCCAAGTCCATATCGCCGTAGAGATTTTCGGCATACCTCGGGCGGCGTGCAAAGTGCTCGCAAGGTCCTTAGCAGTGATCATGATGTCCTTACGGTGGATGGAGGACTTGATACCTTCGTCCTACACCTCAGCATTTACATAGAACTGTGCCACCTCTTCAAGATAGGTGTGGTTGTACTCCAAAGTGAGAAAAGGTCTTAGACCGGCCTTTTTCAGCATATCAGCTATCTTCTTTACTAGGGTTTCATCGGAACCCTACTTCACCATTCCTTCAAAATCCACAGTCGAACCAGAGTGGATTTGCTTTGATAACTTGACGAAATCAAGCTTTGGTGCCATTTTTGGAAGTTTCTACCGATTAAATCTTGATGAACTTGCTTGAAAACTTGTAGGGTTTCGAGAGAAAAGAACTTGCTTTTGAATGTTTGAAGATGAACAGTTTTAAGTGTGAGAGAAAACTGAAAGAATGAGTATATAAGGGTTATGAAAGGACGTGTTTTTGGTTTTTGAATTTTGATTGAGATCAACGGCTCAGATTTAGCACGCTGATCAGCATTTAATTGCCTGCATTTAATGCGGCAGCATTTATATCCAATCATATGCTTATCGTGCGGGTTTTGATCAGTATGCCGAGTCATTATTACGCTGACATCATCCTTAAAAACATTCCCGCTCATTAAAAACGACTGCGTTTTTGTCACTTAGCTATTTAATGACTCAGCTTATGTCAAAAGTGACTTAACTCAGCTTCTCTCCTTTCATTAAGCGACTCAGCTGTCACCTAACTCGATACAACTGACTTTCCGATAAGGCTGATTCACTTGGCTGATGAGAAAATCTTGTTCATTTCTCACTTTCTATCTTCCATCTCTTCTGATTGAGTCTTCTGAGTATTAACTCAGCTCAATTAACCCTAGCTCATGCTTAAGCTCTTCAAATCTTGATTCACATAAGGGCTAACTGTTTATCAGTTGAGATATATTCGAAAATGATATCTTTCTTTTCAACATGATCTCTTATAAAATGATATCTGACATCAATGTGTTTTGTTCTTGAATGCAACACATGATTTTGAGTGATTGCAATAGCACTTGTGTTATCACACATAATTGGAATCTCTTTTTCTTCAATTTCATAATCTCTCAGTTGTTGTCTCATCCATAAGACTTGGGCACAATAGTCGCCGCTATGTACTGCTTCACCGTGTGGATGTGGCTATTGAGTTTTGCTTCTTGTTAAACCAGGAAACCAATCTGTTTCCAAGCATTTGACATGTACCCGAAGTACTCTTCCTATCAACTCTACATCCAGCATAGTCCGAGTCGGAGTAACCAATAAGCTTGAATCCACCTTCCTTTAGATACCATAAGCCGACTTCCTGACATCCCTTCAAATATCTTAGGATTCTCTTAGCTGCAGTCATGTGACTCTCCTTTGGTGCATATTGAAATCTTGCACATACACCTACTGCAAAGGTGATGTCCGCCCGCTTTTTTGTTAAATAGAGCATGATCCATAAGTGCTCAGATCTTGTTTGATCTATCTGACTTTACCATCCGCATCCATGTCCATCTTGACTGATGTGTTCATTGGTATTTTCACAGAGGACTTCTCTTCCATACCAAATTTCTTCATTAAATCTCTGGTGTACTTTGTCTGATTTATGAATGTTCCATCCTTCAGCTGCTTAACTTAAAGTCCTAGGAAGAAGGTTAGCTCTGCCATCATGCTCATTTCAAATTTACCTTGCATGAGGTTTGAGAACTTATCACACATCTCTTTGTTTGTGGATCCAAAAATGATATCATCCACATATATTTGAACAAGCAGTATACTCTCTCCATCTTGAATTCTGAAGAGTGTTCTGTCCACTTTGCCTTTGGTGAATCCATTGTCAGCCAGAAATTGAGACAATGTAGTCCATATAGAGTTTTCTTGAGCTTGTACAACTTATCTCCAAGAGTCTTCTGCTCGAAGCCTGGAGGTTGCTCAACATAGACTTCTTCTTCCAACAATCCATTTAAAAATGCACTTTTCACATCCATTTGATATACAATGAAGTTTTTGTGTGCAACATAGGCAAGAAACATCCTTATTGTTTCTAATCTAGCAACAGGAGCAAAAAGTTTCATCAAAATCTATTCCCTCCTCTTGGATATACCCTTTGGCTACCAATCTTGCTTTGTTTCCTACCACAGATCCTTCCTCATTCATCTTGTTTTTGAAAACCCATTTTGTGCCAATAACATTTTGATGGGTTGGTCTTTGTACCAATTCCCATACCTTGTTCCTTTCAAACTGATTCAGCTCTTCTTCCATGGCTTGAATCCAATGTGTGTCATCCAATGCTTGGGACACATATTTTGGCTCTATTTGAGAAATAAAACAAGTGAACATTGCTTCTTGCTGAGCTCTGGATCTGGTTCTTACACCATCTCTCACATCTCCAATGACTAGCTCTGGTGGATGGTCTCTCAGCCATCTCACATCAGGTTGAAGTAAATCAGCTGGGTTCAGCCGTCTTGCAGTTGTGTTGTCTTGAGCAGCTCTTTCATCATCATTCAGCTGCAGACTTTCCAGCTGTCTTTGAGATTCAACTATTTCTTCTTCATCTGGATTGATTTCTCTTGTTTCAGCTTCAACATAAGGACTCTTCTGCATAGTTGGCTGATTTAGCTTATCAGCTAACTCTTCAATATCTTCTCCATTTACATTAGGTTCATCAAAAACCACATGAATAGACTCTTCTGTGACCATAGTCCTCTTGTTCAGCACTCTATAGGCTTTAGTTTTAGCTGAGTATCCCAAAAAGATACCTTCATCAGCTTTAGCATCAAAAGCCTTTAGATTGTCTTTGCCATTGTTGTGGATGAAGCATTTACATCCAAATATTCTGAAGTACCCAACATTTGGCTTTCTCCTCTCCAGTTTCATAGGAGTCTTTGTCACCGTCTATTTATCATGCATCTATTTTGAGTATAGCATGCGGTGTTGATGGCTTGACCCAAAATCTTTTAGGCATCCGAAATTGCTAACATGGTCCTTGCAGCTTCCTTGAGAGTTATGTTCCTTCTTTCACTACTCCATTCTTTGTGGAGTTCTTGCTACTGAGATAATTCATGAGCAATACCATTTTCAACACAAGATCGAGTTATTATCCCATTGACAAACTCGGTTCCTCTCTCGATCTTATCTTTATAATGGTTTGGCTCTTTTCATTTTGAACTTTTTTCATCAGCTGAGGTAGTTTCTGCAAGGTTTCCTTCTTTTTGCAAATGAAGATTGTCCATGTATATCTTGAGTAATCATCCACCACCCCTAAGGTGTAATTTTTTCCACTTATGCTTGCTGGTTCAATAGGACCAAATAAATCCATATGCAACATATGCAATATTCTTGTTGAAGAAGGACTAGGCTTCTCTTTGAATGATGATTTGATCTGCTTTCCCATCTGGCATGCATCACAAACACTTTCCTTCTTGTACACTGAGTCTGGCAATCCTTCTACAAGATGACTCCTTGCAAGCTTGTTGATTGTCTTGAAATTTAGATGACTCAGCTTATTGTGCCACAACCAACTTGATTCAGCTGTGCTCTTTGCCAACAGACAGGTGCTTGGTGTGGTAGTCGACCAGTCTACCACATACATGCTCTTCTGTCTAGATCCTTGCAGCACTATTTCATTTGATTCAGTATCTTTAATTTGGCACACTCCCATATTGAATCCAACATTATAGCCCTTGTCATAGAGTTGGTTGATGCTTAACAGGTTGAAGTTGAGGCCTTCAACATATGCAACATCTATGATTTCTAATCCATTTTTCTTGATGGATTCAGTGCCTCTTATTTCCCCTGGAGCTTCATTTCCTCCAAATATGACTTTTGCGCCTCTAATCTGTTTGAATTTTGACAGATTTTTCGTGTTTCCTGTCATGTGTCTGGAACAGCCACTATCCATGTACCAGGTTCCTTGGCACTCAGCTGTTCCTTGAACCTGCAATCAAGGAAATTAGTTTTTAAGTACCCATGTTTGTCTGGGTCCTGAGGGGTTAGTGTTATAAGATGATCCAACCAACCTATAGCCAAATGACTTGACTCTAAGAGGTTGCCATCTATCTGTGCCATAATCATAACTCACTTTGGCAAATTGCTTGGGGGCTTTAGGTTCATACATCTGTCTCTATTGTCTGTATGTCTGTGTGTGTGTTTTAGCAAATGCCTTCATTGGGTAGTTGTGATATTTCTGAGTGTAGTGTCTGGGTGCATATGTGTGCTGATGATAGCTCTTTTGCCTTTGGAATGACCTTTGTTGAGTTCTAGGTCTTTGCCATTTAGGCTTGTATTCCATAGGTCTTTGCTGGTATTTCACATTATTCCAATCAGCTTGGCTTGGGTAGTTTCTACCATTCCCATCATATGTGCTTCTTTGATAAAACTTCTGGGGATTTTGGTAGCTCTGTTTATTCTTCACAGAGTACTTCCTATTTGGAGTTTGCTGAGGAACTCTGCTGGATTTCTTCTTAGATGTCCTCTCAGTATACTCAACTGGCTGTTTTCCTTTTCCTTTATATCCAAGGCCAGTTTGTTTGTGATTGTGCTTTGGAGTGAGTATGGGTGGTGCAACATTTGGTGTTTTGGATTTTTGAGATGCTTCATTACTTGAAGATCCTTTTTCCAAAATCACTCTGGGAGCATGACTGTGCACAAAGGGATTGAATCCTATGCATGTCTTATCTCCACACTCTTTTTGGCTCATAATAAGGTCATCCAATGATTTAGATGCCTTTGTAAATGATGCAATCACATTTTTTAGATCATTTTCCCTCTTTTCTATAGCAGCTATCTCTGCTATTAGTTTAGCATTCTCAGCCTTCAGCTCTTTGTTCTCATCAGCTATGTGACTTAGAGTACTCAACTCCTTAGTAAGATGTGAGTTTTGGGTTTTGAGCTGGCTGTTTTCCTCATTTAATAATGTATGTGAGGATTTAATGAGCTCAAAGTCTTTCATCATTTTGCCTAATGAATCATAAAGATCAGTGGGTGATGAAGTGTGTGTGTCACAATCACTATCACTTGAATCTGAGTGAGATGAGTTAGAGTGTACCTCATCTTCTTGGTCTGGTTGATCTTGTTCTTTAGCCATTAGACAGATCATTGCTTCTTCTTTAGAATCACTTGAGTAGTCAGCTTCACTACTTTCTGAGTCTGCTGCTTCTTTAGACTTAGCTGTCTCAGCAGTCTCAGCAGCCAACATAGCATTTTTCTTTTCATGTCTTCTTTCTCTGAAGATTCTTCTTTCTTCTTCATTCTTGTATTTATTGACTACTAGATATGGACAATCAATAGCAAAGTATCCTGGTTGTCTGTAGTTCCAACACAGGTTATCAGCTCTTTGATCAGCTCTTTCTGTTCTTGGGTTGTCAGCTCTCTGATATTCAATCTTTTGATGCTCATCTCTCTTGGGTGGCCTATCTTCCCTTGACTTGGAAGGGGCTGAATGTCTCCTGGAAGATTCACCCTTATTTCTTTTATAGTTCTTGTTGAAGAACTTGTTGAATCTTTTAACCATTTGGGCAATTTCCCCCTGGTCAATGACTTCCTTGACCTCAGCTCTCTTCACATCCTTGACTATAAGTGCAGCTGTTTTGGGTACAACTGTCTCCTCTTGATCTTTTCTTCTCAGCTCAAACTCATAGGCTTTGAGGTCTGAGAATAGCTCATGATTGGATGTTGTTGTGAAGTTCATTGAATGTCTTAGGTCCATAACCTTCATTTCCCATTCAGCTGGGAGGCTTCTCAAAATTTTCATACACATTTCTTTTTGTGTATATTCTTTCCCAAGTGTTGATAGCTCGTTTGTTATTTCAGTGAATCTAGCATCCAGCTGATCCAAGTTTTCACCTGCAAGCATTTTAAAATTTTCAAATTTCTGTATAGCAACAAACAATTTGTTTTCTTTAATTTGCTCAGATCCTTCACAAATTAAAGTTAATTTATCCCAGATTTGTTTTGCAGTTTGGCAAGATTTGACTTTGTTGATCATTGCTTTGTCCAAGGTTTTGTAAAGTATGTCCTTGGCTACATTGTCCAAGTTGTATCTTTTTATGTCCTCATTTGTCCACTCAGTCCTTGGTTTCTCAACTAGGGCCGGTCTTGCCTCAGCAGCAGCTTCTTCTCCTTCAGCTACAGCTGCTCTCCGTACGGTTGTGTTGACTTTCAATATTTGCAGTGGCCCATCCTTTATCACTATCCATATTTCATCATGTAAAGCAGATAGATGAGTCTGCATACGAATTTTCCAGTCATCAAATTCCTCAATAGTGAACATGGGAATGCGTGTCAAATTTGCTTCCATGATAATAACTTTGCTGAATAAAAATATCTTTTGAAAGATCAAGTGTTAAAAGTTTCTTTGAAAGATTGGAGATCTAGTTCAGTAACTAGTGCGGAAGGCTCAATGAACCAACCGCTCTGATACCACTTGTAGGTCCTAAGGGGTGTAAGTAAGGTTTAGAAGGGGGGGTTGAATAAACCTTACCAACTTTTCGATTTTAGTTCTTTTAAAATATTACAGAGTTAATACACAGCTAAGTCCTTGAGGGACAGCTAAGTTAGTTAATCGTAAGAGTTAGCCACTCAGCAGACTCGATAGAGTTGTTGATAGAATAACTCAGCTGTTTAGTCTAAACCTTAACTTGGCTGTGATGAGTTTTTCAGCGGAAGACTTAACACCCGTGAATTTGAATATGTGTGTAGGAATGTAAATTTATCAGTTGGATAGCAAATTATCAGCAGATATAAAATATGTGTGTAGGAATGTAAATATGCTGAAATGTAAATGACACAAGTAAATTTTATAGAGGTCCGAAGATGGGGTAATTCTTCTACTCCTCTCTTCTCCAACTCCTGGAGGAATCCACTAAGTAATGATCAGTTTACAAAGTGGTTATCAGTCTATAGACAAGTCTTGATCACGCAGCTGACTTGCTCCTTGGACTCAGTCTGGAGATGCCTTGGTCACACAGCTGGCTTCTCATCCGACTCAGCTTTTTCACAGGGCAGCTGTCTTGCTACTTCAGCTCACTTTCTCAAGCTTATTGGATTTGATCACGAAGCCCTCCAAAAACTTGAGATTGGTTCTACCTTGAACCTTCCTACAATCCTCCTTGGAAAGTAGACCCCTTTTGATTCTTCAAAAGTTTCCTCTTCAACAATTTGCAGTTGTCTTTCCCTCACAGCTTAGTGAACTTTCAAAAATCTGCCCATTGAAGAGATAGGCTGATTTTCAAAAGTCACTTGTGTTCGTTTGCTTGTCTTTTCTTGGTCTTCAGTCTTGAAATGTAGACATTTCCTCGTATTAAATGAATGTCCAACTTTTCAGGTTCTGACACGAGGTGCAGTGCTTCCCATTGGTTTATTCCTTTTGCATGCTTCTGGGACTGAGCACTTTAAGACATGGCAGCATGGAAGTATTACTTATTTAAGTAATGTTCTTGAATTTTGTGCAACGGATTCTTCTCAGTTAACTCCTCTTTGCAGCTGCCTTTTCCCCAGGTGACTTGAGTCTGTTCCAATGATTGAAAGACTCATCTCACTTCAACTTGTGGCTTGGCTTCTTGTTGACTTAACTAACTCTTCACACACAGTCCCTCACCATTACGTCTTCAATCGAGTCCTTGATCTTCTTTTCTTGGCCATACTCGATTGTTCCTTAGCGGAGTCTTCACTTCACTTCTTCAGTTGACTTCTTGTATTCCCGTGGCATAGGACTTGACTCGACTCATTCAAATTTATCTATTACAATAATAATTACAAGGAAAATGGAGTGCTAACATTCTAATCTAAGTTTTACATGGTATTCATCAAAATCTACAAAATAATTTCCCAACAGCAAGAGAGTGAAAGTGAAGAGAGAGAAAATGAATTTTCTCTATATACCGGACTTGAAGGGACGTTTTTTAGAATTTGAAAAGATTAAACATGATCAATGGTTGAGATTAAAAGATTCAAACCACATTAATTTTCCCACATTAAATGCACCAGCATTTATATCTAATCATGGGTAAATCGTCACAGGCTTTTACTGACATCATTTAATGATGCTGACGTCAAGCCTAATAATATTCCCGCTCGAGGAAAATGACCTCGTTTTGTCACTCAGCTTCATAAAAGCTTCGTCTTTATTCATTTATGACTCGACTCTGCTTCTTGCTTCCTTGAATCGACTGAATAATCACTTGGCTATCCAGCTAAATTGATTCAGCTAAATAGCCACATAAGCTGTTTCACTTGGCTGAATGAGTGAAACTCGTCTGATATTCAATTCTCCTATCTTTAACTCTGTTGAATGAGTCTTATGAGCTTCCTAACATAGCTCAATCAATCCAAGCTCATTCTTAAGTTCTTCAAACCTTTATTCACATAAGGGCTTTGTGAATATATCAGCTAACTGCTTCTCAGTTGATATGTATTCCAATGTGATGTTTTAATTTTCAATATGATCTCTTATAAAATGATATCTGATATCAATGCGCTTGGTTCTTGAATGCAATAATGGATTCTGAGTAATTGCAATGGCACTTGTGTTATCACACATAATTAGAATCTCTCTTTCTTCAATGTCATAATCTCTCATATGTTGCCTCATCCATAAAACTTGGGCACAACAATCTGCCTGCAGCAATGTAATCTACTTCAGCTGTGGATGTAGCTATTGAGTTTTGTGTTTTGCTGAACCAAGAAACTAAATTATTTCCAAGCATTTGGCAAGTACCAGATGTACTCTTCCTGTCAACTTTACATCCAACATAGTCTGAATATCCAATCAGCTTGAATCCTCATTTCTTTGGATACCATAAGCCAACTTCTTGGCTTTCCTTCAAATACCTTAGGCTTCTCTTGGTTGCATTCATATGACTTTCCTTTGGATCAGATTGAAATCTTGCACATACACCTACAACAAATGTGATGTCTAGTCTGTTGGCTGTCAAATAGAGCAATGATCCAATGTGTGCTCTATACCTTATTTGATCAACAACGTTTCTTTCTGCATCCATATCCATCTTCACTGATGTATTCATGGGAATCTTCATAGATGGCTTTTTTTCCATACCAAATTTTTTCATTAAATCTCTGGTATATTTGGTTTGACTTATGAAGGTTTCATCCTTCATTTGCTTGACTTGAAGGCCTAGAAAGAAAGTCAGTTCTCCTATCATACTCATCTCGAACTTCCCTTGCATAAGGTTTGATAATTTTCACACAGCTCTTTGTTTATGGATCCAAAAATGATGTCATCACACAGTTGGAGCTCCATTTCATCCAAATATAACTTTTGCTCCTCTTAATTCCTTGAAGTTTGATAAATTCTTCTTATTGCCAGTCATATGTCTGGAACAACGACTATCCATGGCACTCAGCTGTTCCTTGAACCTGCAATCAAGGAAATCAATTTTTAGGTACCCAAACCTGTCTGGGTCCTGAGGGGTTAGCACTTAGCTGTGTCAGTTTCAACTGCCAACATGGATTTCTTCTTTTCTTGTCTTCTCTCTTTGAAGACCTTTCTTTCTTTCTCATTCCAGTACTTGTTGATTGGTGGATAGGAAAAGTCAACAACAAAGTGTCCTGGCTGTCTGCAGTTCCAACGCAGGTTCTCGCTTTCTGGTAATCAGCTCTTTGATTGTCAACACTCTGATATTTAGCTCTCTGGTAGTCAATTATCCTTGGTGGTCTATCTTCCTTGGTCTTGGAAGGTGCTGAGTGTCTTCTTGAGGTTTCACCATTGTTGCTTTTATAGTTCTTGTTAAAGAACTTGTTAAATCTTTTCACCATAAGGGCAATCTCCTCTTGGTCAATGGTATCCTTGGAATCAGCTCTCTTGGATTCTCTAGCCAATAGAGCACATGTCTTTGGTACAACTATCTCTTCTTGCTCTTTTCTTCGGAGCTCAAATTCATGAGCTTTCAAATCTGAGAATAGCTCATGGTTGGAGGTTCTTGTCAAGTCCATAGAGTGTCTCAAGGCCATCACTTTCATTTCCCACTCAGCTGGGAGCAACCTCAAAATCTTCTTACACATCTCCTTTTGTGTGTATTCTTTGCCTAGAGCTGAGAGCTCATTTGTAATCTCTGTGAATTTGGCATCCAGCTGATCCAGAGTTTCATCTGCAAGCATTTTCAAATTTTCAATTTCTTTACAACAATAGTTAATTTGTTTTCTTTAATTTGCTCTGATCTTTTGAAAATTAAACTCAGCTTTTCCTATATCTCTCGAACCGTTATGCATAATTTTACTTTGTTGAACATGGCTTTATCGAGAGTTTTGTACAAAATATCCTTGGCAACATTGTTCAAGTTGTATCTCTTTGATCCTCATTTGTCCACTCGCATCTAGGCTTCTCGACCATGGCAGGCCTTGGTGCAGTAAGTACAACAGGTGTAGTACGTCCTGCTAATGCTGCAGAAGCCTTTCCTTCAGCTGCGGGTGCAACATTAGGAGTATCAGCCCTTACAGCTATGTTCACCTTAATTATTTCTATGGGTTCTTCCTCAATGAAAAACCACATTTCATCGTGTAAAGCTGAAAGATGTGCCTGCGTACGAATCTTCCAGTCATCAAATTCCTCAACAGTGAACATAGGAATACGAGATTGATTTGCTTCCATGATAATAACTTTTTTTTAAAAGAAAATTTTAAAAACAACAAGTGTTGTATCTTTGAAAAAGATTAAGATCTAGTTCAGTACCCAGTGCGGAAGGTCTTTTGAACCAACCGATCTGATACCACTTGTAGGTCCCAAGGGGTGTTTAAGTTAGGTCTAGAAGAGGAGGTTGAATAGACTTAACCAATTTTTTATTTCTATCCTTAAATCAGAGTGTTAGACACAAGTCAGCTTAGTCCTTGAGGGACAACTTAGTTCAACCTCGAAGGTAGAGTTAGCCACTCAACAAACTCGAGAGAGCTTTTGATAAGATAACTCAGCTGAGTGAAGTGACCTTTTTATAAAAATAGCTAACTTGGTTTTTCAGCGGAAGTCTTACACCCTTTGTTTAAATATGTTTTCAAGACCTGTTTTTAGGTTAAGTTATTATCAGTAGACTTAGCAAATTTAACAAACAACAGGTATAAATAAGCAAGAGATAAATATGCTGAATGTAAATGACATAGAGCAATTTATAGTGGTTCGAGGATGGGGTAATTCCTCTACTCCACTCTTCTCCAACTCCTGGAGATAATCCACTAAAGTAATAGCTGTTACAATCTGGATACAACAGTCTGAGCAAGCCTTGATCACACAGTTGGCTTCACTCCTGGGACTCAGTTTTTCACAAGACGGTTGTCCTGCTACATCAGCTTTCTTTCCTTCACTGAGTGTGTTGGATCGATTTACTTCGAGTTTTAGGCTTGAGGATAGAATGTATGCTTGAGAGTAGTTTGCCTTTTGCTTTGCAGGTATGTGTCTATTGCTTCGTAAGTCGTACTCTCAAATGAATTCCTTATCCTTTTATAGTACGTGTTTGAAAAATGTATCTGTTGAAGAGATAGATCCATTTTTCAAACTACAATTCATGGTCGTTGGCTTGTCTTATTATGCAGCATTTGATGTAGACGCAACCTTGTATTAATGCTCTGCAACATAGCATGAATCTCTGCAGGTTTTCAGGAGCATCCCATTGGTTCCTAGCTTTTTGCACTCTTTCTGCAGAACAACTTTATGGTTGCAGTTTGTTATGTTTCCTCTTTCAGCAAAGATTTGACTTTGCTTATCAACGAACATCTCCAGCTTTCTTAAGTCCTTTTTGTTGTTGAACCCCTTTGATAGTCTTTTCCACTTATCTAGGAGTAACTTAGCTGTCAGTCTACTGACCGAAACTTTTTGGTATATGACTGGTCCTTCACTGCAATACTCAGCTAACACACAACTGATTCTTCACTTTGATCTTCGGTTAAATTCTGCAATCTTCAACTTGACTTCTTCAACTCAGCTTATAGAATTCTATCTATTAACAATTGAATTTACAACAGAATTGGGGTGCCAACTTCCTAATCTAAGTTTTACGTAGCATCATCAAAATCTATACAATAAATTTCCTAACATAACAACAGTATGTCAGTGGTGGAATCAAGTGCTCTTCATTCTCTCATCGTCTATCGCGTAATCATTCAATTCTCAATTCAAGCGTTGACCTTCTTTTGTAGATAGAATCTTCAATGAGTGGAAATAAGCACCCAACCAAATAAAGGGACTTGTTGAGTAAGGCCGGCTTTCGAGCCCAAGCCAACATTTGCTTAATAAGCTTGAGTGTCTTCATCAATATCTTCTTGTCTCAGGGGACTTTGTTCTTCAAAGTGCGAAAGGTTGAAGAATTCACACCGTTGGCCCTCAGGTCATCCAAAAATTTATGTAACTGAGTAAGGGAATGCTCCCACGTGGTGCCTCGGTTACTATCGAGAGCGCGGGCACCGCACCTCTCCCAATCTCCCTCCGGATAAAGTGGTGCCATCTCTTGCATGATCTCTACTTTCAATTCGTATAGTTTCACCATTACACCGTCCACCAACCTTTGATGGACATGATGGCCAACAGTAGTTGAAGAATGGTTACAAGCGCCGGAAAGGATTTTCAGACTTATTACTTGCACAGATGAACAACGAGTGTGGTTTGTGCTGCCTTCCAACTAACGGATGATGTAGATCATTGGTGGGAAGGTTACTAGAAAAATAGAACTAATGAAGAATGGAATGCATTAGCTTGGGATGAATTCAAGGAAGTAGTCATAGATAAGTATTTCCCTAGATCTTACGGTAAAAAGAAGGAAATTGAATTTCTGAATTTTAAGCAAAGGGGATTAACTGTAACTAAATATGAACGGGAGTTTAATCAATTATGCTGGTTTGCACCACATCTGGTTGACACCTACCTAAAGAAATCCTTGAGATTTAGAAGGGGATTGAGTTCACAATTGTCTGGAATCCTATCTGCACAAGGGGACTTGGAATATTCTGTGATGGCTAGTAGGGCTCATCAAGTTGATGCAGGACTAGTCGGATGATGATGACCGAAAGCCAGTCGTTGCATCTGAAAAAAGAAAGTTTTATGGGACAAAGCAGAGTAAAATGGGAAATCAGAATAAACAGATAATAACCGATGGAAATTCTCGCCCGAGTGCACCAAACAATAAGCCGACCTGTCCAAAATGCAATAGGAATCACTACGGGGAATGTTTAGCTGGACAAGAAAAGTGTTACATGCATAAGAAACCGGGCCACGATGCTTCGGATTGCCCACTACTGAAAGACGGACGAGAAAGAAAGGGACAAAAAGGCACCGCTCGAATGTATGCTATGACATAGGAAGAGGCAGATCAGAACCCCGACACTATGTCAGGTATGTTAACAATATCTGGAATACCTACACTACTACTTTTTGACATTGGTGCCATACATTCATTTATATCTGCTAAGTTTCATGATATAATTGGACATAAGGACTCTAGAATAGATGCACCACTAGAGATTACTTTGCCATCTAGAAATACAGTAACTACTGACATAATGGACAATGATATAGACGTGAACATTGGGGGGAAACATCTAAAGTTGATATATACATAATTAAGATGAAGGACTTTGACGTAATTCTAGGCATAAATTGGTTTAGTAAGTATCAGGCAGGCATTAAGTGCCAAGAAAAGAAGATAACACTCAAACTACCTGGAGATGAGGAAATAACGTTCGATGGAGTTAACTCTAAAGTCGTACCCCGAGTTATATCAGCAATGAAGGCGCGAAAGATGTTGGCAAAATAGAATTGGCAGGGGTATTTAGTAAGTTTAGTCAAAACTCCAATAACGGACCTAGAACCTACAGACGTACCAATTGTTCGAGAATTCTTGGACATACTTCCAGATGACTTTCCTGGAGTTCCGTCGGACTGACAAGTCGAATTTTCTATAGACTTGGTACCTGAGATAGCACCGATATCTAAGGCACTCTACAAAATGACACCAAAAGAGTTACAAGAACTAAAAACGCAGATACAAGAACTACTGGAATTGGGATTTATCAGGCCTAGTGTATCACCATCGGGAGCATCAATCCTATTTGTTAAGAAGAAAGATGGATCATTAAGAATGTGTATCGATTATAGAGAACTTAATCGTCTCATGGTGAAGAACAATTATCCATTACCAAGAATCGAAGACTTGTTTGATCAGTTGAGGGTGCCAACACTTTTTGTAAGATTGATTTGAGATCCGAGGATCACCAATTGAAGATTAAGGAGAGTGATATCTCTAAGATGGGATTCGGGACCCGATATGGACATTATGAGTTTGTTGTGATGCCATTTGGATTGAGTAACGTGCCAACAGTGTTCATGGACTTGATGAATAGAATATTCCATCTATTCTTGGACCAATTCTTCATAGTCTTTATAGACAACATACTTGTGTACTCAAGGGACAAGGAGCAACACGAGGAACACTTGAGAATAGTGCTTGAGACACTTCACTATGAGAAGTTATACGCAAAGTTCAAGAAGTGTGAGTTCTGGCTAGACCGAGTTGGATTTCTTGGGCATGTAATCACTGCAAACGGAATTGAAGTGAATCAAGGAAAGGTTGAAGCAGTTAATGAATGGAGGGAACCTACGAATGCGAGTGAGGTTTGCAGTTTATTGGGATTGGCAGGATATTATCGCAGATTTATAGAAGGATTTTCAAAATTAGTTGCGCCCATGACTCGACTCACAAGAAACGGAGAGAAATTTTCGTGGACCGAGAAATGTGATGAGAGCTTCCAGGATTTGAAATGAAAACTAACTTCTGCACCGTTATTGATGATTCCTAAACCAACCACGGACTTCTTGATTTACAGTGACGCATGAAAACAAGGCTTGAGGTGCGTATTGATGCAGCATGGAAAGGTAGTTTCCTATGCCTCAAGACAATTAAAGCCACATGAACTGAACTATATGACTCATGATTTGGAGTTAGCTGCAGTGGTCCATGCACTAAAAATTTGGAGACATTATATGTATGGTGGGAAATGTGAGATATTCACTGATCCAAGAGTCTGAATTGTCTATTTACTCAGAAGGAGTTAAATATGAGGTAGAAGAGATGGTTAGAACTAGTTAAAGGCTACTATTGCACCATCAGTTATCATCTGGGCAAAGCAAATGTAGTAGTTGATGCCTTGAGCCATAAGACTAAGGGTGACTTGTCTAGTTTGCTCACCCAATAAGAGCAATTAATACGAGAGTTTGCGAGCCTAAAGTAAATCATAACCCCACCAAGAAGTACAAAGGAAGTATTAGCATCTTTGGTAATACAACCCACTTTGAGAGAAAGGATCAAAGAAGCACAAAGTCGCCATCAGTTTCTGAAAAAAATGAAGGAACTAGTTCGGGAAGGAAGTATAAAGAGATTTGTCGTAACAAATGATGGTGTTTTGACGTATGAAGGGAGATTGTGTGTTCCTAAGAAGAAAGAACTTAGGAAAGAGATATTGGAAGAAACTCATTGTACGGCGTACACGGCCCACCCAGGAGGTACAAAAATGTACCGAGATCTAAGAGAAGTCTTTTGGTGGCGAAGTATAAAGAGAGACATTGAATCTTTTGTAGAGAAATATTTGATATACCAGCAAGTCAAAGTCGAGCATCAACGACCATCTGTTTTGCTCAAGCCTCTTGAAATCCTAGAATGGAAATGGGAGCACATACCGATGGATTTTTTGATAAGACTACCACAATCAGCTAAAGGAAATAAAGCGATATGGGTTGTTGTAGATCGATTGAATAAGTCAGATCACTTTCTACAAGTTAAAATGACATTAGGTATGTAGCAGTATGCACAAATATACATCCAAGAGAGAGTGAAATTACATGGCGTTCCAGTGTCCATTATGTCGGATAGAGATACAAGATTTACTTTGATGTTTTAGGGAAGCTTATAGACTGCTTTAGGACAAAACTAAACTTCAGTACGACTTACCACTTGCAGAAAGATAGACAATCTGAGAGAACGATACAGATATTGGAAGACATGTTGAGAGCATGTGTTCTTGATATAGACACAATTGAGAATCATTACTGCCACTAGTGGAGTTTGCTTATACAACAACAATTACGACTATTGTGATGGCCCTTTACGAGGCACTCGCACGGGGAAATGTAGATCTCCATTATTGTGCTTGAGTGAAGTCGAGAGAAAAGAACATGCTGGGAGCAGAACTAGTTCGACAAACGGTGGAAAATATAGCAAAAATCAAAGATCAAATTAGAATGGCACAAGATAGACAGAAATCATATGTTGATCGTCGAAGAATGGACTTACAATTTGAGGTGGATACATTGTGTTCCTCAATGTAGCACCGGTAAGGGAAGTAATAAGATTTGGTGATAAAGGAAAGCTAAGGCCAAGGTACATAGACCGCTTTGAAATTTTGAAAGGAGTCGGTGATCTAGCTTATCACCGCATTGCCACCACGTTTGTCGCGTACATGATATTTTCCACATTTCGATGTTGAGGAAATACGTTCATAACCCAAGTCATATTGTCAACTATGAAGATTTTCATATTAACGACGACTTATCATACGAAGAAGCACCTGAAGCCATTTTGGAGCGAAAGATTCCTAAGCTCAGGAATAAAGACATAAGCTTGATTAAAGTGCAATGGAGACGCCATGGAACAAATGAAGTCACGTGGGCGTGAAGAGGAGATACGGGCCATGTACCCAGATTTCTTGAACATTGGTAAGTTATCGAATTTCGGGGACGAAATGTAGTTAAGTGGGGTAGGATGTAATATCCAGCTATTTTTTAATATATTTATTTATATTATTATTATTAAAAATAATTTAATTATCTTATTATTTAATTAGTTTAAGTATTTTTTTATTTAATTATAATTATCAAGTACTAGTTATTTAAATTTCATCATTATCTTTTTGCAGTCCAGATTTTTAAAAATCCAATTAGAGATAGACTCCTACTCCTAATAGATGAGTAAAAATCTGATATTTTATCTTATCTCTAACAAACCCTATTTATCCCAAACTCCATATATTCACCCTATAAATGCACAACCTTACCCTACAGAGATTGTTTTTCCATCTCGCCGCTAAGCCATAACTGAAGGAAACAAAGAAAATGAGGAGTAGGATTTCCTGCATTATTGCATTCTCCGCACAAATATCTGCATTTATTTAAGGTGAGGATATTTCTATTCACTTATTGTTTGTTATTATTAAATGCTTCGTAAATGTGTATTTGTTTATGTGCAATGTGGGAAAAAAATCATGTTAGTCAGGGGCCGTAAGAAAGTCCGGGATTAGAAGTATCCCGGGGTGAACCCGCAGTGCTATAATTAGTCTGGAGCTGTAAGAATGTCTGGGATCAAAAGTATCCTTGAGGTGAACCCACGCATTTCTAGTCGTGGGGTCAAGAAGATCCTGGATCGGACGTATCCTCGGTGTACCGTAGTACTATAAAGTAACCGGTCAGTCAAAATAAAAAGTAAATTACATGTTGAATATTTATGATTATGCCAATTGTTGTATTCAGTTTTGACAAGCGTATCTGTGAAGCCCCCGATTTTCCGAGCATGTAATTGATTCTTATTGTCGTCTATGTATTTGATCGACTATTTTACCGCGTCACTTTGACGGGTAATTATTAATAATAATATATATTTTGTACTTTATTTCAATTTATTTAATTACTTGTGATCATGATCTTTGTTAATTCTATTTGCATTTATGATCACTTGGTTGATCATTATTACTATTTTTGCATTTATTAGTCACCTTAGAATTTTAAGAGATTATTTATTTTAGAGACTTTTACCTTATAGAATTAAGATTTTGATTTAGATTAAGTGATCATGAGACTTATAAGTGATCGAGAAATCACTAATTATTTTGGAGATTGATATATTTCATCTATTATCATCGATTTGGGACAAAAAAATATATAGAATTACCAAATTGCCTTAGTATGGACGGCCATGATGATGATTTTGGAGTAGAAATATCATCCAACTCTTGTACACTTACACCTTATATTAGTCATCTTGTGTATAATTATACCATTAATTCAAACATTATACACATCATCTCATACATCAATTCTTTATTATTAATTTTGCCAACATGTTGGAAGTCTTCCAACATTCCATTCAAACCATCTCTTGCCCATACCTTTGACCTCCAAAATATCTCCCATGCAAGAGACAATTTGCAAGACACAAAATTGAACAAAAATTCCTCTCCCCCTAATGTGGACGGCACATTGAGAAGAAAATGAACAAATTTTGTTCATTTCATTAAACACATTCTAATTCTCAAGCCTTTTCTCCTCCTTCTCTCTAACCTCTCTAAAATTCATTCACATCTTCAAACATTCAAACAAAATTCATTCATATCTTCAAACCTTCAAACACCAACTCTTCACATCTTCAAATCTTCAACATAAGTTCTTCATATCTTCAAGTACCACTTCTTCATATCTTCAAATATTCAAACCCAAGTCCTTCACATCTTCAAACCCATCTTCATAACTCCAAGAACATCTTCTTCCTAACATCAAACATACTTCCTTTCTTCAAACATCTAAACCAAAACAAACAATCTTACCACTTAAAACTCAAAAATTCGAACACCCTCTTTCTCAAGGTAAGAAATTTCACTCCTCAATTCAACTTAAATTCTTCCAACTCATCACCTTCTTCTTTTAACTTAAGTTTATATTTTGAATTTTGAGGTACTTAGAAGACCACTTGGAGACATGCATGCATGGTGATGAAACTTGAAGACTTGAAGAAGAACTAGTAGAGAGAATTGACTACAAGGTAAGAATTGACACTAGAGCCCTTTCTTTCTTCTTCTTCCTATTTTTTCCAAATTTTAACACCCCTTTTTCATTTTTGAGAAATAGGGGCTGACCTTAGGTGATTTTGGAGTTGAACCAAAATTTCCAAATTTAAAGCTTCAACTAGTCTCCAATCACCTACTACACAAGGTAAAGTGTAGTCTTTCTCATTTTCTTATCTCCTTCTTTTTCTCCTTAATTTTTCTCTCATTTTCCTAACTCCAAATTTTTGATATTTCTTGACTTAGGGGCTGACCTAAGAGACCTCATCCAAAAATTGTGAAATTTATCCTTTTATTTCACAATTTCCAATTTTAAGGTGGGTGGAAAAATACTTTCCAACTTCTAGGTGTTTTATTTAAAATGCATGTAGAATTTTGATCATGAGCCCTTGAGATATATAATTTATGTATTGCATGTCAATTTTATGTATCAAATCATGAAAATTCTCAAGAGTTGCTCAAAATTGCTATTTATTGAATTTTAGGTGCATGCATGTGCAATTTAATATTTTATTTGATGAATTCTTGTATGTATTGGACATGCATGTGTATGATCTTTAAAATCTATGTTTTGATGACTTATAACCTGGACAAGTCGAGCATAATTGATTAAATTTCAATTTTGGACTTAAAAATGTAAAAATGGAAAGTTGGTGGACTAAATTGCAAGAAAATAAAAGTTAAAGGACCCCTCTACAAATTTTGATTTTTGGGACTGTTCTCAGGTTCAAAAATGACTTTTGGACATTTTAATAAAGTTTTAAGAGTTTTAAGATAAATAAAATCAACATTTAAAAGCCCAAGGACTAGATTGTAAAATTTTGAAAGTTTAAGGGGTACTTTGCAATTTTTAAAACTGCACCAGACCTAAACTTTAAAATTTGAAATTTTTACTCTTAAGGTACTGGGAATTACATATTTTAAAAATATTCCAAAAATCCAAGTGGTTAGGGCTTGGAAAGCAATTTTACTAAAATTGAGGGACTAATGTGTAAAATACTAAACTTGAGGACCCAAATGAAATTTCCGGGACTTATGCAGCCCATGTACCTGGAAATACTTACTTAACTATAACCTAATTATATTTTGGACCCAAGGTTCAAATTTCATAACAATTGGACCCATAAAATCCTTAAAGGCAATTATTTCAAAATGGGACAAAAATGATATTTTCAAAAGTTAAAGGACCTACACTTATTTTTTTTAAAAACTGCTTTTGTCCCAATATCCCACTAACCTTAGTGACATTTTCCAACTAGAATCACATTAAAAGCCCTTCCGGTTTGTGAGTTCCGATTATTTTAAACTTAAGGTCCGAATTGGCAATTTTTACAAATTTGGGGCCAATGTGAGAATTTTATAAAAACTCGATCTCAAAACTTTAAAAACCTGAATCTCTGAACAATTTATAGAATTTAGGAACTGACCTCATAATTGTTCAAGGTCGGGATATTTATTTATTCAATTTTAACCCCAAAAGTGTTGGTTTTTACAAAACGGGCTAAATTACAATTTTTCTTTTATAAAGGACCTAACTCAAATTATTTTCTTTTACTAAAATAGCCCTGGACCCTCGGACTTGGAAATTTAATTAAAGTATTTTACTTTCCCAAAAACCCTTGACTTATCGGATCAATTTGACCGACATCACCCGATCGCGAGCGACTTCCCGCCTTGCGATTTTGAATCTATAACGGGACTTATGTTCCACCTAATCTTTCAAGATATCAAGATTGCTTATCCTTCCGATGATCACCTTCATCCAAATACTCCACCAACGCCATAATTGCCACTTGCGCTTGGCAAAATTTTCCCGAATCGCTTCCTCGAATCAATAATACTGATCGCTGGTTGATCGATCTTTGTATTTACTTTCATGCGCTCGAAATAACTTGGTGTGTCGAGCTCACAATGGAATGGATACGCTCGGGGGAACCGGCAGCTCGCTACTATTCCACTCTTCCAGCCCTATCGCCCTAATCCCGCAACCGAGGGACGGAGTTTGTCCAAGGGAAGCGGGTCGTAGTACTTGAGGTATAATCATGATTATGACAGATCCGAGCCTTGCAAGCTCCACCGCGGATTTTGTCTTTGCCTATGGAGCGATAAGGTGACCGGTCTTGGACCATCCCGCTGGGAGTTACAAGGAAGAACGGAATCGGGCTCTGATCCACACGATTCCGCAGCTTATCGGACCCGTTTGGTTGGCGATACAAACCGCACGCAAATCGCTTACTTGTTTTGCATTGGTTGGCGCTTACAAACCGTGACGCAACCATTATTTGTCTTCCCGCATGGGATTGGCGTTACATTTCCGCACGCAATCTACCTGCCTTGCCAATCACATAAATACTGTGACCCTGTAACTGTTTTCCCAAATTGTATAAGTATATTACTTAAATATATTTATCACGACGCTTGTGGATCGTGTGTGAATTCATGCATCATACTCACGCGTTTTCATATAATTGTTTTCTCGCATTAACTATATATCGCCATACTTACACACGATCACCCCATCCACCGAGATTTCTGTCTCATCCCCTCCCCTTCTAAACCTTTAGATGGGGACTATGTTGAAGATGTCGAACCGGCCACGATTGATGACCATCGCCCGCTTGTCGATCTTGCACCTTTTACCGATGATTGTTCTTATTTCATGCACTTTTACCGATGTTGACTTCCATTTATCCCGCTACTCTTTTTCTTTTTTGATCAATTTAAGGGGCGTAGACCCTTGACTTTTAAGTTGTTATCTTTAGATCATATCGGGTATGTAATTTGGATTATGGATATTGTGGACTCGTAAGTTGTAAATTGTACTTATTCTTTACTCCGCTATTGACTTTGTTTCATTGGGTTCTCGATGTTATTCGCCTGATCGCTTGGTTATTTGTATTTAAGTTGTGGATCGCCGCCACGCCCCGCTTGGGGCGTGATGTTAGAGTGGTATCGTGAGCTCGGCTAGTAAGATGGAAACTTGCACCAAGTCGACCTGGATAGGACCCTCGGTCTGTGTTTTGGGTAGACACGACTTGACCAATTAAGTGTAAAATCGATTTCAAATTAGCATAGAACCGTCTTATTGATGTTTGAACTAAGTTAGAACGCATATTTTGAGTTTTCATAGTCATAATTGTCTTGACTTAGTTGACTCTTGACTGACTTTCTTGTTCATTCTTTCCTTAATCCCTCCTTATCTTTCCTTTACCTTTGGCTGATCCGCCTTAGTTTTGTTTAATCAGGATGGAGTCGGCGCCACTTTCTTGGTGGGACATTTTTCATGCCCATGCTGAGCGGGAGTACTACCGGGCACTCGCGATTCACTGGCACCGGGAGAGTATTCGAGCGACCTCAGAGCTACCCGAGGAGCGCCAAACCGAACAGGGACTGACATGCCGCAAGGAGCCAAGATGAAAAGAGCGAGTTGACCACTATCCTCAAGGACCGCGACAACACCATACGAGTGCGGGAGGACCAAATACAGAGTATCCAGGAGCGCCTGGATCACATGCGAGAGAAGATGAAGAGGGCAAGTGACGGCTGCCAGAAATAGGAGATTGACGCCCGCGACACCGTTAAGCGCTGGAGGAGACCCTCATCAAGCGGATGACAGTGATAGAGGACCTTACACAGGCCCTAGCTCATAGAGACGCCGCACTGGAGGTTGCTTTGGCAGCTAATGCCCAGCCATTGCCACCACCCGAGGTGGAGCCCATGCCTGACGCGAGAGGATCTCCGAGGAGGATCCCGAGGAGGATCCAATGACATTGGAGAGCCCGAGGTACTTGAGGCTGCTCCACTTGATGAGGCCTCGTGGATTCGAGCAAAGGTTGGATTTCGTTGATTGGCCGAGGTCGAGGCGCCACCTCACCGACCCTACCCCGATTATGGACATAGTCAAGCGAGTGACGATGATGGCGATCTCACCGATTAGTTAGCTTGATTGTCGCTTGTACTTTCGTTATTGTAGACGCTTATTCCAAAATGTACCTTGCTTTCTCATTGTATTAGATTCATTGTATTTTGGTTCAAGTATTTTGACTCAGATATTACTAGTGTTGTACTTCATGGGTGTATTCAAATTTTACATTAATGGATATGCCTCATTTTGGATGTAGGTGATTTAGAAATTTCTTGATTTGAAGGCTATAATGCCCCATTATGATGAGACTTGAAGGATATAAGGTTATCACTTGACAGTATATAATTGGGTCATATGATATATTATAGAAGTTAGATGCCTAATGATATTACTTTAGAGAATGATTGTGTGGAATCACTAAGTGTGATTTACCGATGATGTGCCATTGTATTATTCGTTCTAAATACTTCTACGAGCTTAAATAAGCAAATTTGACTTGTTGTTTGGTATCGTGGATAAGATACATAAAGGATATGACGATTATAGGGTCTCAAATCGGATATTGTCACTAAATATTTTTTAAGTTATGATATCTCATTTGTGAATTAAATTTGGGATAATGATTATCCTGTGAGTATTCGGAATATTATGGTGATCTAGGCACTCACATGATATATGAATTTGATTGATTTCGACTTAGTTATTGAGTATTATGTATTGATTAATTTCGGAGGAGACGGATAATAGTATTCTATATAAAGTATATGAGATGTGCACATTTATCTGGAATAATCAAGGACCTTATGGATATGGGAAATTGAGATTGCTATCAAGATTTTAGAAGGAGCGACTCATATGATTACAACTTTGGAAATAACTTATTAAATGATTACTGAGGTCTCGACTATTATATGTTGATGGGTTGAGATTATGGGTTGATCGTGCACTTTTAGCGATGAAATCTACTACCAATTGTTCGAGGAAATATACCACGATATGAATAGGCGTCGACTATTTAGTTAAATCGACTCTATTATAATGAGTATCACTTTCTTAGGTAAATGAAGTATTGACTAGCTGTGACAAGCAAGGATATATTCGGGATTTGAATTATAAGAGGTATGTTTGAACTAATAATTATGGGAATAGTACATTAGAACGGTATGTGGAATAGAAATGATTGGTTAAGTGATAATCGAATAGTGGTGCCAATGTTACGGATCACATGAATAGGGTACTATGAATAGTGTCTATTACAAGGCGATGACAAGAAATATTGAGTACCACTAAGGTTATTAAGAGATATTTTTGCAGAATGATTATTGGAAATTGGCTGACGAGAATTGGGATCGAATATAAGCGCCTCTAGGCCACCTAAGTTTTGATATTGAGGAATTGGGTACCTCGCTAAGTTTCAGCACCGCATCACATCCACAAACTGATAGACAGGCTGAGCGAACAATTCAAACCCTATAAGATATGATGCGAGCATGTACGTTGGATTTCCAAGGAAGTTGGGATTCGCACTTACCATTAGCTGAGTTTGCCTACAATAACAGTTATCGTGCCACGATTGGGATGGCACCGCATTTGCATTATATGGGCGAAAATGTAGATCCCCACTACACTCGAGATTGATGACCAATGGACTCCGAAAGAGAAACGAAAGTCGCCTCAATTCCAAAGGTCGACTTAGTTCGGAGGCCATGGAGAAGGTCAAGCCCGATCAAGGAGCGGATTCGCACATGACTCGAGCCGCCAAAAGAGTTGCATGGACAAGAGAAGAAAGGATTTGGAATTTGAAGTCGGAGATCAAGTATTTCTCAGACTCTCACCACGGAAAGGATTAATCAACCCGAAGAAAGGAGGCAAGTTGAGTCCGAGGTATGTTGAACCTCATAAGATTTTACAGAGAATCGGGAAGTTAGCCTATCAACTCGAGTTACCAGCATCATATGCGGGAATGCACGATGTATTCCACCTATCAAGATTGAAGAAGTATCAACCAGATCCCGAACATATCATCACTCGTGATACTCCTCCTCTAAGGGAAAATATATCCTACACCGAGAGACCGATCCAGATCATTGATCAGCAGATACGACAATTGCGTAAGAGAGAGATTCCGATGGTTAAAGTGGTGTGGCAGAACCACAACCGAGACGAAGACGCAACGTGGGAAATGGAAGAAGACATGAGGAATCAATATCCCGAACTATTCTGAAGAGAATTTGGGGACCAAATTCTTTTAAGGAGGGGAGGATGTGAATCTCCCGATTTTCCGAGCATTTAATTGATTCTTATTGTCGTCTATGTATTTGATCGACTATTTTACCGCGTCACTTTGACGGGTAATTATTAATAATAATATATATTTTGTACTTTATTTCATTTTATTTAATTTCTTGTGATCATGATCTTTGTTAATTCTATTTGCATTTATGATCACTTGGTTGATCATTATTACTATTTTTGCATTTATTAGTCACCTTAGAATTTTAAGAGATTATTTATTTTAGAGACTTTTACCTTATAGAATTAAGATTTTGATTTAGATTAAGTGATCATGAGACTTATAAGTGATCAAGGAAATCACTAATTATTTTGGAGATTGATATATTTCATCTATTATCATCAAATTTGGGACAAAAAAAATATATGGAATTACCAAATTGCCCTTAGTATGGACGGCCATGATGATGATTTTGGAGTAGAAATATCATCCAACTCTTGTACACTTACACCTTATATTAGTCATCTTGTGTATAATTATACCATTAATTCAAACATTATACACATCATCTCATACATCAATTCTTTATTATTAATTTTGCCAACATGTTGGAAGTCTTCCAACATTCCATTCAAACCATCTCTTGCCCATCATACCTTTGACCTCCAAAATGTCTCCCATGCAAGAGACAATTTGCAAGACACAAAATTGAACAAAAATTTCTCCCCCCCCCCCTAATGTGGATGGCACATTGAGAAGAAAATGAACAAATTTTGTTTATTTCATTAAACACATTCTAATTCTCAAGCCTTTTATCCTCCTTCTCTCTAACCTCTCTCTAAAATTCATTCACATCTTCAAACATTCAAACAAAATTCATTCATATCTTCAAACCTTCAAACACCAACTCTTCACATCTTCAAATCTTCAACATAAGTTCTTCATATCTTCAAGTACCGCTTCTTCATATCTTCAAATATTCAAACCCAAGTCCTTCACATCTTCAAACCCATCTTCATAACTCCAAGAACATCTTCTTCCTAACATCAAACATACTTCCTTTCTTCAAACATCTAAACCAAAACAAACAATCTTACCACTTAAAACTCAAAAATTCGAACACCCTGTTTCTCAAGGTAAGAAATTTCACTCCTCAATTCAACTTAAATTCTTCCTACTCATCACCTTCTTCTTTTAACTTAAGTTTATATTTTGAATTTTGAGGTACTTAGAAGACCACTTGGAGACATGCATGCATGGTGATGAAACTTGAAGACTTGAAGAAGAACTAGTAGAGAATTGACTACAAGGTAAGAATTGGACACTAGAGCCCTTCTTTCTTCTTCTTCCTATTTTTTTCCAAATTTTAACACCCTTTTTCATTTTTGAAAAAAGGGGCTGACCTTAGGTGATTTTGGAGTTGAACCAAAATTTCCAAATTTAAAGCTTCAACTAGTCTCCAATCACCTACTACACAAGGTAAAGTGTAGTCTTTCTCATTTTCTTATCTCCTTCTTTTTCTCCTTAAATTTTCTCTCATTTTTCTAACTCCAAATTTTTGATATTTCTTGACTTAGGGGCTGACCTAAGAGACCTCATCCAAAAATTGTGAAATTTATCCTTTTATTTCACAATTTCCAATTTTAAGGTGGGTGGAAAAATACTTTCCAACATCTAGGTGTTTTATTTAAAATGCATGTAGAATTTTGATCATGAGCCCTTGAGATATATAATCTATGTATTGCATGTAAATGTTATGTATCAAATCATGAAAATTCTCAAGAGTTGCTCAAAATTGCTATTTATTGAATTTTAGGTGCATGCATGTGCAATTTAATGTTTTATTTGATGAATTCTTGTATGTATTGGACATGCATGTGTATGATCTTTAAAATCTATGTTTTGAATGACTTATAACCTGGACAAGTCGAGCATAATTGATTAAATTTTAATTTTGGACTTAAAAATGTAAAATGGAAAGTTGGTGGACTAAATTGCAAGAAAATAAAAGTTAAAGGACCCCTCTGCAAATTTTGATTTTTGGGACTGTTCTCAGGTTCAAAAATGACTTTTGGACATTTTAATAAAGTTTTAAGAGTTTTAAGATAAATAAAATCAACCTTTAAAAGCCCAAGGACTAGATTGTAAAATTTTTAAAGTTTAAGGGGTACTTTGCAATTTTTAAAACTGCACCAGACCTAAACTTTAAAATTTGAAATTCTTACTCTTAAGGTACTGGGAATTACATATTTTAAAAGTATTCCAAAAATCCAAGTGGTTAGGGCTTGGAAAGCAATTTTACTAAAATTGAGGGACTAATGTGTAAAATACTAAACTTGAGGACCTAAATAAAATTTCCGGGACTTATGCAGCCCATGCACCTGGAAATACTAACTTAACTACAACCTAATTATATTTTGGACCCAAGGTTCAAATTTCATAACAATTGGACCCCTAAAAGCCTTAAAGGCAATTATTTCAAAATGGGACAAAAATGATATTTTCAAAAGGTAAAGGACCTACACTTATTTCTTTTAAAAACTGCTTTTGTCCCAATATCCCACTAACCTTAGTTACATTTTCCAACTGGAATCATATTAAAAGCCCTTCCGGTTTGTGAGTTCCGATTATTTTAAACTTATGGTCCGAATTGGCAATTTTTACAAATTTGGGGCCAATGTGAGAATTTTATAAAACCTCGACATCAAAACTTTAAAAAACCTGAATCTCTGAACAATTTAGAGAATTTAGGAACTGACCTCATAATTGTTCAAGGTCGGGATATTTATTTATTCAATTTTAACTCCAAAAGTGTTGGTTTTTACAAAATGGGGCTAAATTACAGTTTTTCTTTTATAAAGGACCTAACTCAAATTATTTTCTCTTTTACTAAAATAGCCCTGGACCCTCTGACTTGGAAATTTAATTAAAGTATTTTACTTTCCCAAAACCCTTGACTTATCGGATCAATTTGACCGACAATACCCGATCGCGAGCGACTTTCCGCCGCCTTGCGATTTTGAATCTATAACGGGACTTATGTTCCACCTAATCTTTCAAGATATCGAAGATTTCTTATCCTTCTTATGATCACCTTCATCCAAATACTCCACCAACGCCATAATTGCCACTCGCGCTTGCAAAAATTTTCTCGAATCGCTCAGATCAATAATACTTTCATTTGCTGGTTGACGATCATGCATTTGTATTTACTTTCCCGCCCGAGTCAACTTGGTGTGTCGAGCTCTGTAGGTCCCAAGGGGTGTGAGTGTAAGGTTTAGAAGGGGGTTGAATAAACCTTACCAAATTTTTCGATTTAGTCCTTTTAAAAGTTCGAGTTGATACTACACAGTTGTGTCCTCGTGATACCAATTTAGTTAATCAAGAGAGTTAGTCACTCAACGTACTGATCGAGATGTTGATAGAATAACTCACCAAGAAGACCGAGTTAGCTCAATCGTGGTTTGATTTCAAAGGAAGACTTAACACCCTTAATATGGTTTAGTAGAGATTTAAAGCTTGATTTAGTACTTAGAGATTATCTAATGGATAGCAAATATGTCACAGAATTAAACAAATATGATGCAGAATTAAAGTCTTTGAAATGTAAAAGACACGATAGGTTTTTATAGAGGTTCAAGATGGGGTAATTCTTCTACTCCTCTCTTCTCCAACTCCCGGAGGAATCCACTAGGTATTGATCAAGATATGCAAGTGGTAATGTCCAGATACAAGTCTTGATCACACAGCTGACTTGATCCTTTGGGACTCGGGCCTGAGACGCCTTGATCACTCACCGGCTTCTCGCACGACTCAGCCTTCTTCACAGGGCAGCTGCCTTTGCTACTACAGCCCACTTGCTCAAGCTCTTGGATTTGATCACTAAGCCCTCCAAAAGCTCAAGACTTGGTTCAACTCTTGAACCTTCCTACAATCCTTCGTGGAATGTGGACCCCTTGATTCTTCAGTAATTTCCTCTTCAACTGATTGAAGTTATCTTTCCTTCACAGGTGAGTGTTGGATTGATGTTCTTCGTAGTGTAGGCTTGAGGATTAAGCGTTTAATAACTTGAGAATATTTCAGGTTACAAAATGTTTCTTTCTTGCTTGTATGGTCAAGGTAACCTATGTAATCTTCGTAACCTTTCTCAGAGTTATTCCTCAGCCTTTTATAGTGATCTTTCAAAAATCTGCCCATTGAAGAGATAGGCTTATTTTTGAAAGTCACTTGTGGTTGTTGGCTTGTCTTGTTGCAGTCCTTGGAATTGCCATTTCCTCGTATGAATTGTTCTCCAGCTTTTCAGAGTTCTGACACGGTGTAGTGCTTCCCATTGGTTTATTCCTTTTGCACGCTTCTAGGACTAAGCACTTCGAGAAAGGTAGCATGGAGATATTACTTGTTTAAGTAATTCTCTTGATTTCTGTGCAAGGATCTTTTTCAGTTATCTCGACTTGACTGCATTTCCTTGCTTTCCCCAGGTGACTTAGAGTCGCCTTCCAATCATTGGATGACTCTTCTTCACACTTCAACTTGAGACTTGGCTTTTCTTGAATTGACTTGACTGATACTCCACTCACCGCATCTCAGCCGCTCCTTCAAGAGAGTTCCCGTTTCTCTTCTTTTGCCATACTCAGCTGCCTTGCAGAGTCTTCCTTCTAGTCTCTAGTTGTCTTCTTGCATGTTTGGGCATAGCTGACTTAACTCAGCCTTGACCAGCCCTATTTATTACAATGCGTTTACAACAAAAATTGGGGTGCCAACTTCCTATTCTAAGTTTTACATGGCATTTATCAAAATCTAAATAATAAATTTCCCAACAATTTCCCCCTTTTGATGATGCCAAAACTTAAAACATTCAAAATGTAAATAGCAAAGATACATACGATAGTGCATTCACATAGAATGTATGCGTAGAATCAATTCTTTTATTGATCATAACATTCTTGTTCTTTTACACAATCAAGCACAAGGTGTATCGAGCAAACATTTATCTATACAAAAATAAAGAATTTAAACTTTATTGCGTGTGACTTACATAGTATGTATTTTCATAGTAAAATACATGAAGGGTGGACAAAGAACACTTCATCTCCTTCGCCGCTCCTTCTTTCATCTTCCTCGCTTCCCATCTTCCGTCTTTTTCTCTTTTTTCTCATCTCCACTACCTTCTTCTTTTTCATATGCTTTCCGGCAGCTTCATCTCTTTCTTAATCTCTCTTGTCTTTCCTCCCATAGCTGAGTTTGTCTCTTATTTTCTTCTTCTATTCTTTTTTTCGCATACTCAAAGATTGCTTTTAGCCACTTGCAAATTGGCTACTTGGTCAAGACTTCACCAAGAGATCCCTCCTTTCTTGCCCGGATCTACGTACTCAATGTTTTTGGGGCGAGGCCTAGGTCTCGAAACCTCTTCCTCCACCACACGCTTCTTCCTCTTCCTCCTCGGGCGTGTATTGTACTCTGGGGTCTTCTTTTCAGTGATGAGTGACCACAGAGCGATCGCCGAGTAGTCTCGTCAGCTCGTCGCCTTCTTCACATAACGTGAGACCCTTTTCCCAAGACAAGTCCCAAGCTTCGAGCCATACACATATTTGCAAAGTATCCTTCGTGGATGCAGTGTTTTAAATTTATCAAATGATCGTGGCTCGTCCCGACATCCGAGATGGCATAAGTGTCTCTCGTCTCACCGGAATGCCTCCATGTTGTTTCAAGATGTTCATAACCCGGCATCCATTCTTCCTTCCACTTCCTCCATCCCTCGCTTCAATTGTCTTTCTCTTTTCACCCATAGATATAGCAGAGTGTTGGAGTGGCAGAGTCACAGGGGAGTTTGTCACGATAATATCACCGGCGTGACAAGACCTTGTCAGGGGTTTGTGCAATCATCAAGGTCACATCTTTCGATCCTTCCCCTCAACGGACTTTCCTTTCTTTTGTTTTGACACTTCCTCACCGTCTTTCCTTCACAACGCTTCCTCCTTTTCAACTTCGTGATCTCTTTTAGCGCTTTAAAGTATTCCTCTTCCCTGCATCATCAAAGGAGAGAGGAACACTGAAACATACCGGCAAGTAGGAAGTCGAGCCTGCCGATAGTCGAAGTTCGTCTCGAGTCTCATCATGAGTATGCGGCACGAAATTCGGAGCGAGTAGCGTTGGACTCTCACTGAAATTAGTTCATTTCAGCCATGAGAAGCGCTGAATTTTCTATCCATATTTTCTTCCCGCACGCAGAGATCACTCTTATTTTTGCTCACGCAGCAGCCTTTATCTCAAGAAGAGCTTCATGCATGTGCTCAATGTGTTCTCTCAATTTCGCTTTTTGCATCAAGATTCTCACCGCCATACCAACAAACTTGTTGAACAATGTCCTCAAGTATCTAACTTGTTCCACACGCATTGTTTTTGTCATTGTGCCACCATTCCCTTATCCTCGACAAGTATGCCTCTCAAGTCGCTAGCAGGTTGGCATCTCGTTGTCCGGGGCCGCATGTCCATGTGAGGCCTCGGTGCCTCTCCATCCGCTCAATTTCAGAAATAATGCTTTGAACACCTCCCAACTTCACTGCTTCTTCCGTTGCGGTGATGGCCCGCTGGCCAAAGTCATAGTCAACTGAACGATGGTACTGACGGAATGACAGGAGCCGGTCTGCGGAAGCGTGCGAAGTTCGTTCTTCTCGACTCTTCGGAGGTCTGGTACTTCCAGAGAGAAAGGAAATGATTCTACAATGGAATCATCACGCCAATCGGGATTTGTTCAATGATGAGAGGTGCGCGTGAAGTTCCTTTTGAGTCGAACCCGCCGCAGCCTTGGGAGCCCGCAGAAGGACTCCTTTCACTGGGGTCTGGCATTTGTGGTGACCTAACTTGCCGAGCCTCGCTGCCTCAACAGCCTTCGTTGGTCTCAAATGCTTTCTCCAATTGAGTGGACTCGTCCTCGGCCTTATCGGGAAGCGTCATCGGACGATGATGAGATTTCCATTGGTGGCTCATCATCAAAATTGAAAGTTTGACGAGAGTAATTCGAGATCGACTTGTTCGTGGCCGGGAACATCCTCACCGAAGTTTTTGGATCTATCACGGGAATGACTCAGCCTTCTTCATCCGCCCTTCCGATCCCGCAAAGGTTACATCGATTATCCTGGGAATCATGAAGCGCTTATCTCCTTTTCGGGATCAATGATAGCAGAGGATGTTCTCTACTTCTTTTTTACCCTGAAGTCTCAACCTCCCGTGGGCCTTCATTACCTCCCCGCAGCTCAATCAATAGAGGCCTTGACCTCCCTTTCGACAAAGGTCACCGCCTTAGTGGTCTTTCGTGGTGGCATCCATTGGAGTCTCAACCCCATGGATTGCACTTTCATCGCCTGTGAGTGTTAACGCCAAGGCCGTTCTTCCCGTGCCTCGACTACATCAAGCTAGCCACATTAGCCTTCTTCGAGCGGTTGGCACCTCAAACTTTCTTGAGACAGTCTCAACTTCTCGAAGCTTCGATGGCAACTTGTCGCTCGCTTTTGTGTTTGTACTTTCTCCACTTCGCCTCCTAGATTCGTTTGGGAGTCATCCGCGATTCTCCGACCTTGCCGCAGCCGAGGGAAGTTTCCCACCGGGCGGATCACCGAGTGACTTGAATGGGGTCACTCGCCTCCAAACTCCCGGTTGTTTTCTCTGAGTGTTCACCGTCAGCGGTGGTAAGACACCTTCATTAGGGGTTGGCTCAATCAGTCCCCACTAACCCGCTTTCATCGCCATTTCCTTAACTCCTTCTTCCGAGTGAGTCAGAAGTGGTGGCAAGAACAACGGTGGCGATTTGCTCGCACTACTCCCATTGATCGATTTCCACCGTGTTTTGGAGGACTCTCCTGGTCCCTCCATCATACTTTTCTCATGAAGAATTCGGGATTCACGCATTGCTTGGGTCGCATTTGCAACTCTTCTCCGGGCAGCAGAGGGTCTCGATCCTCATCACTTTCTCGGGATGTAGAATGTCGAAGTGAGGATGTGTATGTTCGCGGTGCGAGAGGGCGTATGATGGCCTTCTCTCTGCCTCGCCTTCTCTCGCGCCTCCCTTCTCCTTATCCTTGAAGATCTCGCAGGATATCCGTGCGCTTTTCTTCATCCAAAGGTTTAGATCACAGAGGTTAGTCCAAGAAGTTCGGCCAGCCTCTTCCTCTTTGATAAACTCAGCCATTGGAACTGTTCCTCTTGAACGACTCAATTTAACTTCCTCCACTCACGCACGATTTTGGATGTCCGGGGTAAGGTGGGGATAGGATCATCACATCACTATCATCTCTATCGGGCTTCTTTCTGGTCTCACCAGTGCGAACTACAATCAGTCTTCGCTTTGCCTCACGACGCTTCAAAGACTTAGTCGTTTCATCTATAATATCTGAGACTTACTTCTCCGCCAGCCTCCTAGATTCGCCCAAATGAGTGGCGACACAGCCTCCAGTTTCTCAAGCTCGAGTGCTTGATGATTCTTCTTCGTCTCCTAGTTTGTACTGTAGGGATTTCTGTTCCGAGAGAGTTTCTTCCGAGTCTTGGGCGCGGGGCCGTGTTTTCCGAGGAGCTGGCCGTCTTGCTTATCGATCTCCTCCTTTTTGACGATCGGAAGGTAGTTGAGAGTCCTTCTCGATCGCCGCACTGCAGAGACACGCATCAAGGGGGCAGTGACTCCTACCGCAGGGGCAGAGCAGTTTGACTTTTCTTTGCTGCAGGAGCAGCAGTTTTCTTAGCAACAAGTAGGGGCAGGGCAGCTTTCTTCTTTGGTGGAGAGGAAACAACCAGATCTTCCAGGATCACCGATTCCTCACTGTGGTCGCCTCTTCGCGTAGCCTTCTTCTCGCCGTAGAGGTTTGATCTCGAACATCTCTTGTTTACATGGAACGCCTTTCCATGTCTAAGAGGGACTCTTTCACTTCCATCACCGCCAATCACTGTGCCATATCCTAGGGATCCTCCAAATGTACCATCTTCCTCAAGGATTTGTTCCCTACATTCTAGCATAGTCACGAGACAAACTCACACCCTTTTTTTCCTTTCTTCAATGATCGCAAATGGCATTACGATCAACTTTGCGGATTTATCAAAGCAAATTTGATGTCTATGCATTTGGCAACTATGTCCAACTGACTTGTGATAATCCTCCTTCAGCCACCTTCTTGTTTGTTGTGTAAACTATTTTATCAAAGATAGCTCGGGCTTGGCTACTTCCTTCCAAGCAAAGCTGTGTTTACATCAGCTTCGTTGATTTCATGCTCCTTCCGCTGGTAATGAGCGGTGTTCGGCCAAATCCTTGGCGAGATGATGAACTCCTTTCCGTGAATGAGGATTTGATCCCTCATCATGAATCTCATCGCTCACATAGAATCGTAGGCCTCCTCCACATAGGTCATCGGATATTCCAACGCCGTAAACGGTTTCAGCCCGACGCTTTCCAATTTCTCGCTAATTTTCTTCACTAGGGTGTCGTCGAACCCCCCTGCTTTCACCATGCCGCCGGGAAATCCACAAGAGACCGGTGTGGATTTACTTTCCTAACTTGACAAAATCATAGGTTGATGCCATTTTTCGTCAGATTTCACCAAGAAAACTTAGAGGTTGATTTGAAGATAGATAGGTTTTGAGAGAGTTTTGCCTTTGCTTCTTAGAGAGATGAACGGTTTTGGTAATATGAGAGAGAGAAGAAAGAAAGCTTTAAGTATGGTTTATGAAAGGACGTCGGGTGGTTTTTGAAATGTGATCGAAATCAACGGCTTAGATGTTGCACGCCGATTTAGCATTTAATGTCTCGTATTTAATACGACAAAGATTTATATCCAATCATGCTTGTGTGCGCTTTTGCCTCAGACATCGTCATAATTATGCCGACGTAATTCTTAAAAACATTCCCCCGCTTAGTAAAACGATCGCGTTTTTGGCACTTTGCTCATAAATGACTCCTTTTACCTCACCGGTTTAACTCTTCTTCTCATAGTTCTCTTTGTACTCAAATTGTCACCGACTCCAGATAGTCGCTTGCTCTTTCCGATATGGTGATTTACTTAGAGCGATTTGTGAGTTCAAATCTTTTTCCCTTTTTGTGTTCCATTTCTTTTCTTTGATTCTTCCGAGTGTCACCAGCTCAATTAACCCTAACTCATGCTTGAGTTCTTCAAATCTTGACTCACATAAAGGTTTTGTGAAGATGTCACCAATTGTTTATCCCTTGAGATATATTCCAAGATGGTGTCCTTCTTTTCAACATGATCTCTTATGAAGTGATATCCGACATCGATATGCTTTGTTCTTGAGTGCAACACAGATTTTGAGTGATTGTAATTGCACTTGTGTTATCACACATGATTGGAATTTCCTTTCTTCAACTTCATAGTCTCTCACTGTCTCATCCATAGACTTGAGCACAACAACAGTTGCCGCAGCCTATGTATTATGCTTCACCAGAGGTGGCTATTGAATTTGCTTCTTGCTAAACCAGAAATCATCCTCTTCCTAGCATTTGACATGTGCCTCGAGGTGCTTTTCTCACAACTTTTGCATCCAAAGATAGTCGAGTCTCAATAGCCAATTAGTTTGAATCCACCTTCCTTTCGATACCATAAGCCAACTTTTTGCATCCTTTCAAGTATCTCAAGATTCTCTTAGTCGTTATATGGTTTCTTTGGAGCAGATTGAAATCTTGCACATACACCTACAGAAAGGTGATGTCCGCCCGCTTGTCGGAGATAGAGCACGATCCAATAAGTGCTCAGATTCGCTTGATCTACAGTCGCCATCCGCATCCATGTCCATTTTCGATCGATGTATTCATTGGTATTTTCACGTAAGACTTCTCCTCCATACCAAATTTCTTCATTAAATCTCTCCGTGTATTTTGTTTGACTTATGAAGGTTCCATCCTTCATTGTTTCACTGGAGTCCAAGGAAGAATGTCGCTCTCCCATCATGCTCATTTCAAATTTACTTTGCATGAGGTTTGAAAATTTTTCACATTTCTTTTGTTTGTGGATCCAAAAATGATGTCATCCACATATATTTGAACAAGCAAGATACTCTTTTTGTCTTGAATTCGAAAAGTGTTCTATCTACTTTTCCTTTTTGTGAATCCATTCTCGCTTAGAATTGTGACAAGGTATCATACCATGCTCGGGCCTGTTTCAATCCATACGCAGCTTTGAGTTTGTATACCTTATCTCCAAGAGTCTTCTCGCTCAAATCCTGGAGGTTGTTCAACATACACTTCTTCTTCCAATAAACCATTTAGGAATGCACTTTTTACATCCATCCGATATACAAAAATTCTTGTGAGTCGCATAGGCAAGAAACATCCTTATTTGCCTCCAATCTTGCTACAGAGCAAATGTTTCATCAAAATCTATTCCTTCTTCTTGGCAATATCCTTTGGCTACTAGTCTTGCTTTGTTTCTTACCACGGAACCTTCCTCGCTCATCTTGCTTTTCGAACACCCATTTAGTACCAATAACGTTTTGATGTAGGTGGTCTTTGAACTAATTCCCATACTTTATTTCTTTCAAATGATTGACTCTTCTTGCATAGCTTGAATCAATGTGTGTCATCCAATGCTTGTGACACATCTTTGGGCTCTATTTGCGAGATAAAGCATGTGAAATACGGCTTTTGTCGAGTTATGGATCTTGTTTTTGACACCTTCTTATATCTCCAATGACAAGTTCTCGTGGATGGTCTTTCACCATCTTACATCCGATTTAAATAAGTTAACTGGGTTGCCGTAGCAAACGTGTTGCTTGATCAGCTTGATCTTCGTAATCACTTAGCCAAATTTTCCAAATGCTTTTGAGATTCAACTATCTCATATTCTTCTCAGTTTACAATTCGTTACCTTCAAGATAGGGATTTTTCAGATTTTTGGATGATTCAGCTGCTCACTTGACTCTTCAATATCTTCTCCATTTACATTTGGCTCATCGAATACCACATGAATGGATTCCTCTCGCAACCATAGTCCTTTTTGTTGAGTACTCTGTAGGCTTTGCTTTCACCGAGTATCCCCAAGAAGATACCTTTATCGCCTTTAGCATCGAAGGCCTTTAGATTGTCTTTGCCATTGTTGTGGATGAAGCATTTACATCCAAATATTTTAAAATATGCAACATTTGGTTTTCTTCCATCCAAATCTCATAGGAGTCTTTGTCGCTTTATCCGTTTATCATACATCTCTGTTTTGAGTGTAGCAGTAAGATTGCTTCGGCAAAATCTTTTTGGTAACCCCCGTCAAACCTAACATGGTCCTTGTGCTTCTTTGAGAGTTATATTCTTCTTTCTCGCAACTCCATTCTCACGTGGAGTCCTTGTCAGAGAATAATTCATGACCAATGCCATTTTCAATACAATATCGAAGTTATTATCCCATCGACAAACCCGGCCTTCCTCGTCCGATCTTATTTTGATAATGGTTTGGCTCTTTCATTTTGAATTTTCTTCATTAATCGTGCGCTTACGGGGCCAGAGTTTCTTTCTTTTACATGAATATAGTCCATGTATATCTTGAGTAGTCATCTACTACCACCAAGGTGTATTTCTTTCCACTTATGCTAGCCGGTTCCACTTTGGCCAAATAGATCCATATGTAGCAGATGTAATATTCTTGTTGAAGATGGACATGTCTTTTCTTTTAATGAAGATTTGATTTGTTTTCTCCCTTCGGACATGCATCACATATACTTCCTTCTTGATACCGAAGCCTGGAAGTCCTTCCACAAGATTACTTCTTGCAAGCTTGTTAATCGCTTTTGAAATTCAGACTGACTAGCCTTTTTGTGCCATAATAACTTGATTCAGTCGTGTTTTTAATAGACAAAAATGGGTGTAGCTTGACCAATCTACTACATACATGTTCTTTTGTCTCCAGATCCTTGCAACACAACTTCATTCGATTTAGTATCCTTTTGATTTGGCATATACCCATGTTAAATCCAACATTATAGCCCTTGTCACAGAAATCGACGATGCTTAACAAGTTGAAGTTGAGTCCTTCAACATATGCAACATCTGTGATTTCAATCCATTCCTCGATGGATCCAATGCCTCTTATTTCACCGAGCTTCATTTCCAAACATGACTTTTGCTCCTTTAACTTCCTTGAATTTTGACAGATTTTTCTTGTTTCGTCATATGTCCGGAATGTAAACCACTATCCATGTACTCGTGTTCCTTGCACTCATCCTGCTCAACCCGCAATCAAGGAAATTAAGTTTTAGGTACCCATATTTGTCTCGGGTCCCGAGGGGTTAGATTGTAAGATGATCCAACCAACTTATAGCCAAAATGATTTGACTCTAAGGGGTTGCCATCTATCGTGCCATAATCATAATTAATTCGCAAATTGTTTGATTTTGTGTTCATACAACTTGCCTCTTTGTCCGTATGCCTGTATATGTTTTAGCAATCCTTCTTTGGGTAATTGTGGTGTCTCTCGAGTGTAGTGCCTAGGTGCATATGTGTGTCGATGAAAGCTCTTATACTTTTGAATGGCCTTTGCCGAAGTTCTAGGCCTTTGCCATTCGGGGCTTATATTCCATAAGTCTATGTCGATAGTTCACATCATTCCAATCACCTTGGCTTGGATATTTTCTACCATTCTCATCATATGTATTTTTATAGATTTTCTTCGGGGTTTTTGGTAGCTCGCTTTCTTTCTTACAGTATTTTTGCTTGGGAGTTTGCCGAGGAACTCGACAATCTCTTTCTCACTGCCCTTTCAAATATGACTCAACCGGTTGTTTTTTTTCCTTTATAACCAAGGGCCGCTTGCTTGTAATTGTGCTTTGGAGTGAATGTGTGTGCACCCTTTGGAGTTTTGGATTTTTTAGACTCTTCATTGCTTGAAGATCCTTTTTCCAAAATTACTTGGAGTTCGACATAGCATAGAGGAATTAAATCCTAAGCCTGGTCTTGTCTCCACATTCTCTTTGACTCATAATAAGATCATCCAATAATTTAGATGTCTTAGTGAATGAGGCAATCACATTTTTGAGGTCATTCTCCCTCTTTTCTATGGCAACTATTTCTCGCTATTAGTCAAGATTTTCAAATTTTTAAACTTTCATTCTCATCAGCTATTTACTTAGAGACTACCTTAGTCACCGTGAGTTTTGGCTCTTGGAGTAGGTTGTTTTCCTCATTTAATAAAGTGAGGATTTAATGTGTTCAAAATCTTTCATCATTTTGCCAATGAATCATAAAGATCAAAATGGTGATGAAGTGTAAATGTCCACTATCACTAATCCGAATTTGATGAGTTGGAGTGTACCTCATCTTCTTGGTCAAAGCCGATCTTGTTCTTGCCATCAAACGCATCAGGGTTTCTTCTTCAGAGTCACTTGAGTAGTCACCTTCACTACCCGACTCGGCCTGTCTTTTGACTCAAGATTTTCTTCAGCTCAACATCGCTTTTCTTTTTTTTTAGTCTTCTCAAGACCTTTCTTCTTCTTCATTCCCGTATTTGTTGACTACGTGATACGGGCAAGCAATGGCATAGTGACCTGGTTGCTCAAGGGGCCCAAAAGATAGATATTCAACCTTTGATCGCCTCTTTCCATTCTCGGATTGTCACCCTTTGATATTCAAATTTTTGATGATCTCGTTTCTTCTGGTCAGCCTATCTTCCCTGACTCGAGGAGCCGAGTGTCTTCCGAAGATTCGCCCGCTTTCTCTTCAGAGTTCTTTAATGAAGAACTTGCTGAACCTTTTAACCATCAGGGCTATTTCTTCTTCGATCACCCTTCTTTGACTCGCCTTCTCTTCCATCCTTAACAGAGCAACTCTGCTTGGTAATAATTACTGCCTTCCTCGATCTTTTTCTTCTCACCAAATTGCAGTTTTTGAGGTCCGGGAATAGTTCATGGTCGAGGTCTTCGGATAGGTCCATGGAACGCCTTAGTGCCATAACCTTCATTTCCCATTCACCGAGACTTTTTAGGATCTTCATACATTACTTCTCTGTATATTCCTTTCCAAGTGCGTATAGCTCGTTGGTGATTTCAGAACTCGAGTATCCAATCCAGTTTTCCTCGCGATCATTTTGAAATTCTCAAATTTTTGTACAGCCACTGATAATTTATTTTCTTTGATTTGCTCGAGCCTTCACAAATCAATGTTAGTTTGTCCTGCATTTCTTAGCCGCTTTTGCATGATTTGACTTTTATTGAACACTTTGTCCAAGGTTTGTAAAGGATGTCCTTGGCTACATTGTCCAGTTGTATCTTTTTCTCGGCTCATCATTTGTCCATTCGGGCCGGGTTTTTCAACCATAGTCGGTCTAGGGGAAACATCCTCTTCACCTTCACCGCAGCTCTCTTTCTCTACGCTTGTGTTCACCTTTAAGATTTGCAAAGTGGCCCATCCTCTATCACTATCCACATTTCATCATGTAATGAACCGATAGGTGAGCCCCGCATACCTAATTTTCCAATCATCAAATTCTTCAATTGTGAACATGGGGAATTCGTGGTCAAATTTGCTTCCATGATAATAAATTTTAATGATAAAAAAGAGTTTTGAAAATTTAAGTACCAAAGCACTTTGAAAAGTTTGGAGATCTAGTTCAAAGAACTGCCATGAAGGCTCAATGAACCAACCGCCTTGATACCACTTGTAGGTCCTGGGCGGGGTGTGAGTGTGTTTAGAAGGGGGGGGTTGAATAAACCTTACCAAATTTTTCGATTTAGTCCTTTTAAAAGTTCAGAGTTGATACTACACAGCTGTGTCCTTGGTGGACAGCCAATTTAGTTAATCAGTAGAGTTAGTCACTCAACAGACTCGACTGAGCTGTTGATAGAATAACTCAGTTGTTAAGACTGAATTAGCTCAACTGTGGTTTGATTTCAGCGGAAGACTTAACACCCTTAATATGGTTTAGTAGAGATTTAAAGCTTGATTTAGTACTTAGAGATTATCTAATGGATAGCAAATATGTCAGCAGAATTAAACAAATATGATGCAGGAATTAAAGTGCTGAAATGTAAATGACACGATAAATTTTTATAGAGGTTCGAAGATGGGGTAATTCTTCTACTCCTCTCTTCTCCAACTCCTGGAGGAATCCACTAGGTATTGATCAGTATACAAAGTGGTAACAGTCCAGATACAAGTCTTGATCACACAGCTGACTTGATCCTTTGGGACTCAGTCTGGAGACGCCTTGATCACTCAGCTGGCTTCTCGTACGACTCAGCTTCTTCACAGGGCAGCTGCCTTGCTACTACAGCCCACTTGCTCAAGCTCTTTGGATTTGATCACTAAGCCCTCCAAAAGCTCAAGACTTGGTTCAACCTTGAACCTTCCTACAATCCTTCGTGGAATGTAGACCCTTTATTCTTCAAAATTTCCTCTTCAACCGATTGAAGTTATCTTTCCTTCACAGAGAGTGTTGATTGATGTTCTTCGTGAGTGCAGCTTGAGGATTAAGCGCTTAATAACTTGAGAATATTTCCAGTGTTACAAAATGTTTCTTTCTTGCTTGTATGGCCAAGGTAACTTGTGGTTCTTCCAGAACCTTTCTCGTAGTTATTCCTCGCCTTTTATAGTGATCTTTCAAAAAATTTGCCCGCTAAAGAGATAAAGCTTATTTTTGAAAGTCACTTGTGGTTGTTGGCTTGTCTTGGCAAATTTTTTGAATCGCCATTTCTCGTATGAATTGTTCTCCACCTTTTCGTAGTTCGACACGATGTAGTGCTT
Organism: Rehmannia glutinosa; assembly: GCA_016081115.2. Lineage (NCBI taxonomy): Eukaryota > Viridiplantae > Streptophyta > Magnoliopsida > Lamiales > Orobanchaceae > Rehmannia > Rehmannia glutinosa. The sequence continues at coordinate 46,533,965 of CM071937.1, read as the reverse complement.
CCCATTGGTTTATTCCTTTGCACGCTTCGGGACGAGCACTTCGAGAAGGTAGCATGGAGATATTACTTGTTTAAGTAATTTTCGATTTCTCGTGAAACGGATCTTTTTCATTATCTCACTGATCGCATTTCCTTGCTTTCCCAGTGACTTAGAGTCGCCTTCCAATCATCGATGACCTTTCCACTTCAACTTGAGACTCGCATTTTTGAGTTGACTGACCGATACTCCACCACCAAGATCTCACCGCTTCCTTCAAGCAGTTCTGCTACTCTTCTTTGCCATACTCTTGTCCTTGGTACGAAGTCTTCCTTCTAGTTCCGTTGTCTTCTTGCATGTTTGGGTATTAGCCGATTTAACTCACCTTGACCACCTCTATTTATTACAATGCAGCTTTAAACAAAATTAAAAGCCAACTTCCTATTTCTAAGCTTATACGGGCATTCATCAAAATCTAAATAATAAATTTCCCAACAAGCTCACATTTAAGGATACATCGGGATGGAACCGGCAGCTCGGCCGCTTATTCCACTCTTCCGCCCCATCGCCCTAATCCCACAAATCGAGGGACGGAGTTTGTCCAAGGGAAGCGGTCGTGATTTCTGAGGTATAATCATGATTATGACAGATCCAGCCTTGCAAACTCCACTCGCGATTTTGTCTTTGCCTATGGAGCGATAAGGTGACCGGTCTTGGACCATCTCCGCTCGGGAGTTACAAGGAAGAACGGTTAACGTCACCGATCCACACGCATTCCACAGCTTATTCACCCGGCTTGGTTGGCGCCATAACTGCGACGCAACCGCTACTTGTTTTATTGCCGCGCCATAAACTGCATTTAAACCATTATTTGTCTTGCATGGGATTACGCAGCATTTCCGCGCGACGAATCCTACCTGCTCTTACCTTAATCACATAGTGCCTCGTGACCACGAACTGCTTTTCAAATCAGATAAGTATTACTTAAATATATTTATCACGAGCTATGGATCAGCATCTACGATCATACTTTACGCTGGCCGCATAAACTATTTTCTCGCATTAACTATATATCGCCACACTTTACACACCATCACCCCATCCACCGAGATTTTCGCGCTTCATCCCCTCCTCGCTTTCTAAACCTTTAGATGGGGACTATGTTGAAGATGCTCAAATCAAATTACTAGACACGACCATCGCCCGCCTGCCGATCTTGCACCTTTTACCGATGATTGTTCTTATTTCATGTACTTACTTATGTTGGACTTCCATTTATCCTCGCTACTCTTTTTTCTCTTTGACTGTGAATTAAGGGCGTAGGACCCTTGACTTTTAAGTTGTTATCTTTAGATCATATCGGTATGTAATTGGATTATGGATATCAGGAATGTAAGTTGTAAATTGTACTTTATTCTTTACTCCTACTATCAATTCGACTCGCTTTCATCGGGTTCTCGGTTATCGTCTAGACTGTTTGGTTATTTGTATTTAAGTTGTGGATCGTCAGCCGCGTCCGCTGGGGCGATGACAAAGATCCCCATTGATGAGTTGAAAGCTCACCCAATATTTATTAACACTTTTCGCTAAGGAGCCCGAGTGAGGTCGAGGCTGGGATGTGAAGTAAATGATTTTATTTATTTTTACAACTTTAGGAAAATTTATTTTTGTTAAGAAATTTGGTTACTAATTTATTTTTGGAGGACTCGATGTTTGGTTTGAATTAAAGTACAAGGTAATATCCGACTATTTTTTCAATATATTTATTGATATTGTTATTGTTATTATTATTATTCTTATTAATTTAATTATCTTATTATTTAATTAGTTTAAATATTTCTTTAATGCATTATAATTATCAAGTACTAGTTATTTAAATTTCACCATTATCTTTTTACGAATCCAGATTTTTGAAAAATCCAATTAGAGATAGACTCATACTCTTAATAGATGAGTAAAAAATCGACATCAGATCTTATCATTAACAAATCCTACTTATCCCAAACTCTAGATATTCACCATATAAATACACAACCTTACCCTATGGAGATTTTTTTCAATCTCGCCACTAAGCCCGAGTCAAGGAAACGAAGAAAACGAGGAGTAGGATTTCATTATTGTGATTTCTTCGCATAATATATCCGCATTTATTTAAGCGTGTGGATATTTCTATTCACATTGTTTGTCATTATTAAATGTTTCGTATATGTTGCTTTTGTGCAATATGAAAAAGAAATCATGTTAGGCGCGGTAAGCGAAAAAGATCCTGGGGATCAATATCCTCGTGGTGAACCCATAGTGCTATAATTAGTCTGGGGCTTATGAAGGTCCGGGATCAAAATATCCTCGAAGAACCCAGCTAAAAAGTCGTAATGTGGGTCGTACATCCGAGGTCGATTTAGGTGTACCCATAGTACTATAAAGTAATTGGCCAGTTAAAATAAAAAGTAATCATACGCTGAATCTTTATGATTATGCTTATCATTGTATTTAATTTTGACAAACGCCTTCAAAATTTAAGTATGGGGACCAAACCACCACAAAGAGGAATCGCACAAAAGAGTATCAAAATCCACTCGTAGACAAAATTATTCCAACAAACCTGGATGTCGACAAATTTATTCCTTTTTCTTTGTTATTAATTCCATTTGTACATGTATATATATAGATGTTCATCATTAGCTAATGATTGTACAAATATTTTTATTCCCTTTTTCAAGTGCAATGAATGAGATCATTCCCACTGCTTATTCATTCGATGTGCATGCTTATAGTTTTTAACATGGCATCAAGAGCTTCGCAGTTGATCAAGGTTGAATCCATAGCCTTGGTTAAACCAACTTTCATCTTTTGTTTTTTTGTTGCTGATTTTCTGGGGTTATTTTTCCTCCCTTCAATCATGTTGTTGCCATCATTCTTGCCGTGATTCTTCCCCGCTTGATAAATCGCTTCTCTAAGACTTCATCAACCTCATGCTCCGATAACATCAACCCTCAAGTTGCGCTTGCCACCTGCCATAGCCGCCGCTCGGCATCCCATCGCTTCAGTTCACATCCCAACCGGTGATCCAACTATGCCCTTCCTTCTTCCTTCCATCCATCCGACAACTCTCATACCATAGAAATCAAACCACCACTAGATGGCTCCAACTATAATGCCGAGCAGTAGCTTTCAC